>OY821518.1:150642996-151086575 GCA_963682025.1 Cordilura impudica | reverse complement strand
TTTAAAAATCATTAAAAAATAAAATAAAAACTATTTAATGTCTTTAGATCCTATATATTATTTGTTGCAATATCTATGTAAAGATAAGATCTCATATGTAAATATCAAATTTGTTAAAATATGTAAATTAAGGAAGAACATATAATTGAAAAATATCCGCCTATGCCTAAGCTTCAATTTGACATGCCGTGCTCCATGGTACGAAGCTTAGTTTGTCTAAAAGGTGGGTCTGGCCAAAAATAAAGATTCCCAGTTTGTCCAGAAACGTGCTGGCAAATTTATTGCACGGAAAACTTTTTATATCCGCCTATGCCATGGTACGAAGCTTAGTTTGTCTAAAAGGTGGGTCTGGCCAAAAAGAAAGATTCCCAGTTTGTCCAGAAACGTGCTTGCAAATTTATTGCACGGAAAACTTTTTATATCCGCCTATGCCTAAGCTTCAATTTGACGTGCCATCTCCATGGTACGACGCTCCATTGTGCTGGAAGCTTCCTTGGAGTATCCCGGTCCCAATAAATCCCAATAAAAAACAAGAATTTAGGTTCTATAAATGTTCTAATACTTATTTATGTATTATTCCTGTTTATATTAGTTATCCTAACTGGAGAATCCACTCCCATAAGCATTGGAATACATTTTAAAAATTTCGCGTTGCCAACTATTCATTTGAAATTCGAGGCTATCGGCACGCACGTGAATAAAACCCTAAACACAGAATGAGATAGTATGATTTTTTCTAATGTGGAAGCGAGATCGAGAGTAAAGCTTTTTTGGGTGGCGTTGCCAACTTAGGTTGTAAAAACACTCGCAAGGGAAATAGAATTGATTCTATTTTCTGTGCGAAAAAAATCATATGACAGGAGAATTAGCTGTATTTATGAACATATGACAGGAGAATCAGTGTGTATTTATTGTATTGTGCATTGTGACTTGCGAAATGATAAGTTGTTTTGCTTAAGGTGTGTTTACACTATGTGTATTTTCCATATGTAAATTCAGTTTTGCGATCCATACGTAATTCCGCGTGTGTGTCAAAATTGCCGTTTACATACGATTCATAATTTTTGCGTTCAAACGTACATATGTATATCCGTATGACATAACCTCTAAATCTAAACAACAGCTGATTTAATTTGTGAATTTCAAAAAATTTATTGTTAAAAATAAAGTTATATATTTTATATATTTTTTAATTGTTAATTAATATTAAACAATTTATTTTTCTTTCAATATTAATCTTTATAATTTACTCTGTTTTTCTTTCGCCACAAGCAGTGTTGTATTTTCATATGTTTGTCTTGCCAAAATAGAACATGCTCTAGTTGAAAAATTTACATATGTCTTGCAAAATGTGTTGTACATAAACAATGTTTGAAAGGGTTCAAACTATGTGTACAAATTACACGTGCTAAAAAAATAAGAAAAACACGAACAAAACACGTAGTGTGAACGCAGCTTTATAGATTTGTAAAATTGTAAAATTTGTAAAAACCATTTTGATGATTTTGTAAAAGCACAATACAAAATTCTCGCATGCAAAAAGCTTGTTTTTACTCGCATTCGCAACTCGCAGTGAATGTGTTTAGGGCTTAAATAAAACTAGAAAACTTTTCCGAGTTCACACAAGGCAATTTTTGTTGCGCAATTCTTGAGTTTGTAGGAGAGAGGGGAAAGAAGAGTGGTATTTGGTACGGAGTTGCTTGTACTTGGCAACTCGTTTTGTTGTGCAATTCGTAATTATAAACACGAAGTTAGCTGCAGCTTATTATTTGACATTTCTTTTTATTCTTTGCTTCGCTCTGAAAAATTATTATTATTTCATTTATTATTATTTGACATTTCTTTTTATTCCTTGCTTCGCTGTGAAAATTTATTATTATTTCATTTATTTTATTATTTTTTTATTATTATTTCATTTTTTCTTTGACTTCCATTTTTTCACACAAATAGATTTTTCACTTTTGACCAATAATAAATTCTTTTTACACCAGCTAATAAAGTGAACTGTCAAAAATTTAAGAATTTGAAAGCAAAAGAAAACGAAAAGTTGCGGCAATAAATTTCTCTGTGTGAACATTAAGGCAACTTTAAAAGAGAATTGAAAAAAAGTTTCGCAACAAAAATTGCCTTGTGTGAACCCAGACTTACAATTCCGACGCTTTGAAACACAACACTTGGGAAACACAACTCAACCGCATGCCAAGCAGTAACAACGAGGCTCAAAAAATAAAAACCGCAACGTGTTTTGTTTTACTCGGAAGATTTTTCACGACGAAAACACAATTTATTCGATGAAGCGCAAATTACCAATGGTTGATGATTTTTACATGGAGTCTACACTAGAGACTACCATAGATATTTTTATATCAGCAAACTTCAAATTCAATCACAGAGAGAATTGTGTTACGTGTAGACCTCATATCAGTTTTATTGTTGGTGTCATATCTTGTATCATGATATAGTTGTTATGATAATTATCATTTTATAACATAGTTGTTATGATAATTAATGTTGTGATAATTATCATGTTTTTACATAGTTCTGTGGTTTTCTGGAATAACCGCGTATGTCAATTTTTGTCAGTTTTGAGTTAACGATGCTTACATGTGTTAAATTTAAAAAAATATTGACCATTTCTGAGTTTTTTCTTTAAATAACGACGTAACTTAAATGTTTATTAAATTAATTTAAAGCACTATCGACGTATGTCAACCTACGTTTGATCGCTAACAAATTATTTTCTCAGAAAATGACACATAGTGACATACGTTGTTATTAATGAAAAAATGCAAAATAATTTTGGATTATTTTTCAGTTTATAACCACTTATAAAAATTTGTGTGTTTATTTCAGTTATTTTTTGTCACTATTATTCTTGATACGTTGTTATATTCACATCCTAAATCCCGTTAACTTTTTGTTGACGAACAAAAAAATCCATTTTTCAAGCAACAACAACTTATGTCTACATGGGTGGTTGCATTGGTAGTTTTCTTTTTCAAAGAAAACGACGTAAGTTGTTTTATCTGCACACACTTTAAGTGTTATTTACATATTGTTTTTTTCGTCCTTCACTAGGATCTATTCCTCTGAATATTTTTGACTCCAAATTTTATATAAAGTATTTATTGCCCATATCTACAGGACTGTTAAATACAAAGCTCTAAAAACTATATCGAGCCCATAATTTAAAATATAACGTTTTTTGGCTCCCCTGAACATTTTGATTTTATGACAATTATCATAACAACTATGTTATAACAAGATTGACAGCTCTTCACGCCATATTGATAAATAAAAATATAAAAATAAGAGTGACAAAATAAATTTGTATATATATTTTTATTTATATATATATTTTCATATATTCATATATTTTTTTATTTATTAACACACAAATAAACACAAAAGAACAACGCACAAAAACGACTTTAGTCGACAGCTGGCTGAAAATTATGAGAAAATATACATATGTATGTATACATTTCTACACCGTAGCCATTAAAGGTGCTATTACACGATGTGTTTTTTTAAATATGTACTGTCACTTTTTTTCCTCACGTCTGTCAAAATTTTCTTTTACATACGATTCATAATTTTTGCTATCACACGTGCATATATATTTCCGTATGACATAACCTCTAAATGTAAACAACAGCTGATATAATTTGTGAATTTACAAAAATTTATTGTTAAAAAAAAGTTATATATTTTTTAATTGTTAATTAATATTAAACAATTTATTTTTCTTTCAATATTAATCTTTATAATTTACTCTGTTTTTCTTTCGCCACAAGCAGTGTTGTATTTTCATATGTTTGTCATACAAAAATAGAACCTGTTCCAATTGAAAAATGTACATGTAACTTTCCTCATGTATTGTACATAAACAATGTTTCATATGTATCACACGATGTGTACAACTTTTGTTGTGGGAAAATTTGACAGAACATATGTAAAAAACACATCATGTAATAGCACCTTAACATTGAGATAGATATTAATGTTCAATAATTCTGCTGACGTTATCTCTGATGTTATATCCATGTTAATCTCTAGTGTAGACCCCGTGTTAAGAATTTGATGAAGATTTTCAGATTTTTTTGACAACATTATATTGAAAAACTGTGGCAACACTACTGGGAAGAAAAAGAATTTTCTGAGAACACTCAATCAAATTGTGACAAAAACTGCCACTTTATAATTTTCTTATTCTTTTTGCAACACGTGGAATAGTGTGTATAATTTTTATTAAAAGATGTGTGGGGTTTTTCTATACATTAAATTTTATGTTGATTCTTTAATTTAATATAAATAATGGTAAGTTTTAAAATAATCTAATCACATTATTAAGTTTATAAATTCTATAAAAATAAAGGTAATTGCTCAAAAAGTTAGATACCTTGTGACGAGAATTTTAATAGCAGAGATCTGAGTAGATATCCATTTATTTCAGTTTATAAGTATGTAGTAGCAAAATACATATATACGTAAAATTACCCAAAATTTTGTTTTTTTATGTTTTGAATTAGTCCATCACCCTTTTTTCAAAAAGATTTATTTGGATGGTTCAAGGAGGACAACGCCAGAAACAATTTTCATGTAGTGGGTTTATCAGTTTACTTCGATTTCCTATTAAGAGTTCTATAAAAGCTGCGTGTAAGTGGTATAAAAAAAAAGGCTTAAGTCTAGTTTAGGGGCGATGCCCTGATCGGTTCAAAATTTTTACCACTTATAAAACTTTTTAATGTGATTCCAGGGAAATATTTTTTTTTGTCGGTCGAGCCTATTTTCCGAGTTATGGACCCCCAAAGTTTTTATATTGACTAGTGTATAACTTTGTTATTTAGTATCGGATTTCGACACTATATATATCGTTGGAAAGCTTATTTGAGCTCCTTGTGTGGTATTTTAAAATTTGAAATCTATTAACCCATTATGAACCTATTGCAAATTTTGCATTTTTGTGGGAGAGTTTTTTTTTAATATGGGATTATCTCATAAATAGACGTATGTCATGTATGGTTTTATATTAACTGAATAAAAGGTAGGTCCACAAGCTTTATTTTGATGTATCTCATGGCAACTTAACCCTTTCAGAACCGGATATATTTGGTATTTTATCTTCATTTTTAAGGCTTTTTGAAAAATTTATTCCTAATTCTAGCCACATAGAAGGCGCTCAAATAAGCTTTCCAACGATATATATATTGCCGAAATCCCATGCTAAATAACAAAGTTATACACTAGTCAAAATCAAAATTTTTGGGGGTCCATAACTCGGAAAATAGGCTCGACCGAAAAAAAAAATATTTCCCTGGAATCACCCCAAAAGCCCCTACCCCCTCCAAAAAAAAAATAAAATATCGGGGCATCGCCCCTAAACTAGACTTGTTCCAAAAAAAATATGTAATTCAAATCAATTTTAATTTCATATATTTTTCGTTTATATTCTTTGATTCAAAACGCCAAAAAATCCAGATTTCTATCTTTCTTTTCGAGATATCGGGATGTAAGTCCCACAACAAGTAAATATAGCTACCAAAAAGTTTGTTTAGTCTTAAAATGAATTATAAAATCTTTAGAAGTAATAATTAAAATTTAATATTTTTTTAGAAGTCACACTTTTTTAAGACTACTCCGTTTGGCATTGTATTTACTAACTTCTTTGTTTCCTCAGCTGAATTTTTTTTTTAATTTTACTTTTATTAGTATTAAAAATATGTTAGTGATCTGTGTTGCAATAATTAGTTCTTTATTGTTCGGTTTGAGATCATGTATACATTTACTAATAATAGAAACGATATAAATTGTTTGAAGAATTGAAAACAGCGAATTGTTCATCTTCAGCATTCTTCTGCCTATTACTTCAATTCATGCTTAATCAACTATTTAACTCGAACATTTCAAAGAAAAGATCACGAGAATTGTTTTTATAGGAGAGTTAGTATGAACAACCTGAGTTTTTTCAAAATTTTTCTTTACAAGTCTTGTAATGTGAAAAGCTTATTGTATTTGCCAAATTCAGCTAGATGGAACTGCTTAACTCAAACATTTGAAAGAAAAGAACATGAATGTTTTTTTCTTTATATGAGAGATAGTACGAACAAGCTGAGAAAATGTATACATGATCTCAAACTGAACAATAAAGAACTAATTAATACTTTAAATATTCATAAATTTTACATAATTTCTTATTGTTGTAAATTATATAAAATTATATTAAATCTGATAAAATTTGCACATTTTTATCTAAATACATTATTATCTCTCTCCAGGGGGCAAATCGTGGTATTCGTTATCAATCGAAATTCCATATTTTGGTTTTTCACTTTTACTATTAACTATGGACCATAACTCGTTAGCTGTGAAAAAGTAGAATTACTCTTAGAATTTTATTTTAGAAAATAAAATAATTTCGATCGAAAAATTTCGATAACGAATGCGACGATTCGACCCCAGTTAAGCTGCGTTCACACTAGTGTTTTGCTTGTGTTTTTCTTAGTTTTTAGCACGTGTAATTTGTACACCCTTTCAAACATTGTTTATATACAACACATTTTGCAAGACATACGTAAATTTTTCAATTAGAGAAGGTTCTATTTTGGCAAGACAAACATATGAAAATACAACACTGCTTGTGGCGAAAGAAAAACAAAGTAAATTATAAAGATTAATATTGAAAGAAAAATAAATTGTTTTAATATTAATTAACAATTAAAAAATATATAAAATATATAACTTTATTTTTAACAATAAATTTTTGTAAATTCACAAATTAAATCAGCTGTTGTTTACATTTAGAGGTTATGTCATACGGAAATACATACATATGTACGTTTGAACGCAAAAATTATGAATCGTATGTAAAACGCCAATTTTGACACACACACGGAATTACGTATGGATCGTAAAACTGAATTTACATATGGAAAATACACATAGTGTAAACACACCTTTATTTGGTAGCGCATTAAAAAGTTTAAACCCCTTGAAAAAAATACTCTTTGCATATGTGTTGTCATAACCCTTTGACATATTTTATTTGTTCACATAAATATTCAGGGGCATGCCCCTGTTTCATTTTCTTAATAAAAATTGGTGTATTGAGCTCCAGCCGGTGTTTTAGATTGTTTTAGATTCATCCATTTCAGATTTCCAAGCATTTCGTTTATATGTGTAAATCGATTACATTTTATTATTCTCATTGCTTTGTTTTATAGTTTTTGCATCCTTTCTAGTTGAGTTGTATTAGAGCATGTATATATTATTATCGATCCAAACTCAGTGTGGTTTAATTATAGTGTTATATATATTTATTGGCCATGTGGGAATAACCTTTAATGAAGCTGCTGATTTGATTGCGAAAAGTGCTACGACTGCTGGCACCCCCCTAACGGTTGACTACACACCAGGCGAAGCTATCTGCATTATCCGGGAGGAACTTTACAATGATTGGAATAATGAATATATTCAGAAATTTTAAGAAAAAGGTTTATTCTTTGCAAGCATTTTTCCAAATGTGCCCAGAAAGCCATGGTACAACAAATCGTGCAGGTTGGAGCCAAAGGATGTCAAGATTTTAAACAGACTTATAACAGGCCATACTTTTGGCAAATGTTATATACAGAAGAGTTGTTAAATCCAGCACATGTGATTTTTGCTTGGATGCTGAAACGGCTGATCATGTTATTTTTGTTTGCAGTCATTATGACAGCTTGAGATGTAAATACAAATTCTTTGGGATATATAACAATTTATGTGAGATTTTTCGTAAAGGAGACACTAAAGTTTATTCTGAGTTAATGGACTTTATGAGAGACGCTAAAATTGAATTCTAGTTTTACAGCCTTCCTTTGAGTATATCCTGGTAGAATGTGAATTTTTTATTCCACCAACAGAATACAAAGTTTAAAAAAAATATATATATATATTTATATATTTATTGAATTCTAGTTTTACAGCCTTCCTTTGAGTATATCCTGGTAGTATATGAATTTTTTATTCCACCAACAGAATACAAAGTTAAAAAAAAATATATATATATATTTATTGCCGTTCTTTTTGATATTTTATTTCTTATTCTTTAAAAACCCAATTTTTTTTTTGCAAATTTTTTTACAAGCATAGTCTATGGTGCCTTTTATGAGCAACTTTCGATTTTCGATTGTGGTCGAATTAACTGATCGAACGAATTTTTAATTGGTATTATGGCGCACATTCGATAAAATAGCGCTATTGTGAATTTCACTCAATTGGATTATTCCAATAGTACATATTTATCAGCTGACACTATAAATAAACATTGTTTACAAATTTATTAAAGGAAAAAAATAATTATTAACATGGAATTATGCTTCCATGATCGTCTGATGAAGATGAATGCTTCGTCATGAGAGATGCTTCGTCATGAGAGATGCAACATTTTGGAAATGGATTCCACTACATAAGTATGCTAAGTTTTAACAAGGGTACCATTTTTTTTTTTACAGATTTATAGCAAATTTTCGACTGCAAGGAAACTTTTATGGAATTGCTGTCTACTACAGATGAACTGCTGCGGCAATGCACGCAAGCCATTTCAATCTCATGAAATTAAAATAATTTACAACTTATATTTTCAATAGGTTTTACAAACTGCCATCCAGCATCGAAAGCAAAATTTTGTTCGATTGTAAATTCGTTGCACAACGAAATTTTCGACCGTGCTGCCAGCTAAGATTCCTTAACAAGCTGCGTACAGTACCCGTGTTCTGATTTTTCGTTCTTTCTGAACGGGATGAACAACTTTTTGCGCGAGAATTTTTTTTTAATTTTTATAAACTTTTTTAATATATATATTATTTTAATAAATACTGTTATTTTTTTGTTCCCGTGTTAATACTACTGCTACTGGTAGTATGGGGGATGATGAAATGGACAATGATTTTGACGCTATCATTAACAATCCGCCTCAACAAGGTGCAGATGAAGTTATCAAGAAAAGAAAATACAACCAATCGGAGCCACCAATTAACATTGATGTCTCGTCTTATGCTAAAGCACTCAGAACCTGCAGTAAACAACCATAACAGGTTTGCTGTTCTGGCAGACTTAGACATTAAAAACGACGAATCTGCTGCAAAAGCTGCGGAAAAATTGAGGTTAAGGAAACCATCAACACCAGTGAATGCGCCTTCAAGGCCAACATGCTGCCCACCGATATTTCTCTACAATGTCAATATAAAGGACTTAGTTAATCAACTGGAAGCCGTAACACAAAAAATCACATTTAAAATTAAGAATGTCAACAGAAGCAAAAGTAAAGTATATTTTGCTGATGTAAAGGTTCATGAAGAAATGATGGCCATGTTAAAGAGTAAACAAATAAACTCCTACTCTTCTACTCCTAAGGAACTACGTAAAACTTCCTTAATTATTCGTGGTCTGTACTCTGGCACGGAGATTACTGACATTGAAAAGGCTATGAATGATTTGGTTCCTAATGTTGTATCAAAAGTATCGAAATTTACCACCGCTTTCTCGAAAAAAAATGAGTTTGATACTGGTTATTCATTATTTCTCTCTTTACAGGAAAAGGCTTAAGCGATGTATCTCATATCAGGTACCTTCTAAGTCAGTCAATTGTGTGGGAAAAACCGAAGAAAAAAGATGGGGAAATACAATGCAGGAGATGTCAACGTTGGGGGCACTTTGCCCGTAATTGCAACAGAGAGTTTAAATGTGTCAAATGCGATAAAGTACACAATCCTACTGAATGTGGCAGGGAAAAGGAAGAGGATAACTCGCAAGCTACTTGTGTGAATTGTGGTGAAAGTGGTCACCCAGCAAATTGGCGAGGCTGTAAAGCCTATAAAAAATATATTGCAGATAAAAAAAAACGAATGAACGAAGATCGTGAAAAGAAATCAGTTGCTGCTACTAACGTGTCCAGGGTTGTACAATCCTCCAGGGTTACCCAGGGAACGTCATATGCAGGCTTGTTGCGACCGCAGCAATCTTTAAGTGCTAACACCAGTGTCAAATCCCCCTTAATTGAGGATTTTATGAAGTTGAAAAATCTTTTTTTGGAACCTGAAGAGATGTCACTAGAAGAAGAAATCGAATGTTTTCTAACCAATTTTAAAAATAAAAAAAATGTCAAAAAATGCAGCAAAAGATGAATTCATGCGCATTCTAAACAAGGTAAACCAATCAAATAGTCCCTAAATTTCTAAAAATTATCACTTACAACGTTCGCTCTCTTGTTGATACAAGTAGACGCGTAGAACTCATAAATACATTGTTTCATATATAGACATAGGTTTCATTCAAGAATGTCACCTTAAAAAATGTGTTAAAATGAAACTTAATGGTTATAATTTCATTTACGATAATTCACGTATTGGGGTAGCTGTGATAATAAAGGATTCAATTGATTACAAACTAGTAAACATTGGTAATATAACGTTTTTTGGATCATTTATTCATATAGAGCTTAATATAAATAATACACGGAAAAAAATATTGCTTGGCTCCTTATACATACCATGTAATCATCCAATGTCGGGAATAATTGATGGACTTAACAAAATATTCGATATTTCCAGAAATTACGATGGTTTTATATTAGGGGGTGATCTTAAAACAAAAACCCCATTTGGGGTGATCAAACCGACAACTCTAATGGAAGAGCTTTGTAGTGCTGGCTCCAAGACAATATCCTAGATGTGATTCGATTATCGGACAACACGCCATCCTTTGCCAGGGGTTCATCCTTTTTAACAAATTTTTTAAGTTGGTGGAGACTTCTTAAACAATGACGTTACCTGTTTTAAAGTCACCAGTCGTCCTTCTTTCTCAGACCACTTTCCAATAAAAATCCAGCTCGATAGCTTTGACTTCTTTCTACGTAGCCCCCACGTATTCAAATCATTCAAAAATACAAATTGGGAGCACTTTAGTCGAGATTTGGAAATTTCAACCATAAGCATTATGCCACCTGAAAATAGAAACTTGGAAAACCTTGAAATTAATCAACTCATAAAAGAATTTACTACAATAATGAACACAGTTTCTAACTCACATTCAAAAAAATTGAGATATAAAATAAGATATTTATATCCGATAAAATAAAAAACTCTCAAAGGTAAAGCACAGATGGCAAAAAGATCAAAAAAATTTTTTTCATCGAAATGGTAACAGGCACAGCTCTGAATATAACATACTCTCAAAGCAAGTTCAACTTTTAAAAACTATAATCAAGGAGCTTATTAATGTTGAACAAGCACAGCATTTTAGCCAACTCTGGAAAAAATCAAACCAGGTCCCACTGCGTTCAAGGAAATATACGAAGTCATTGGTAAAAATAATTCCTTTTGCAATAAAATCATACATAATGTAACAACAACAGATGATGATGAGATATGTGAATTGTTTCGAGGACACTTTACCTCAGTTTATGAAGAGAAACTTCCAACAAATCCAGTGGATGACCTTTTTCAACGTGTTTCAAACAGCACTTCTAATCTTTCGAACGCCATTTACACCTTTGATAATGCTTTTAACTCATTGGAAAACGATGATACTTACCATTTTGTAAGTGTTGGTACTGTTAAGGATATTGTCAGTAGCATTAATAATAAAAAAATCCTCTGGAATTGATGGAATTTCTAATTATATTATTAAAAAATTCCCCAACACAGCATTTAAGTTTCTGACAATTGTGTACAACAATTGCATAAATAATGGCTACTTTCCCACTGATTGGAAACAGGCAAAAATCTTACCAATCAAGAAAAAAAGAGAAAGTCTGAGAATGGACGAATTTCGCCCTATCTCACTGCTCTCCATTCTTGGAAAAATTTTAGAGCATGTTCTAAAGAAAAAACCGGATGACGACTTTGTATTTAATCCATTATCCTGCTTCCAATTTGGGTTCAGGCAATCTCATTCAACAGTACACGAATTACTAAAATTCCATAACGACGTAACAACAAATCTAAGGATACAAAAATGTACTGTTGCAGTATCGCTGGACATCCAAAAAGCATTTGATACAGCGTGCCATAAAGGTATTTTATATAAACTAGTGGATCTTGGTGTTGACCCATTTTTGCTTAAACTATTTCAAAGTTATTTCCATCATCGAACGTTTAGCATCCAAATCAATAATTCCAGTTCTGATTTTGGAAATGTGAATAGTGGTGTTCCACAGGGCAGCGTACTAGCCCCAATTCTGTTCAATCTTTTTCTTTACGATTTCCCACACGAAACAACTGATTCGACGGCTATTTTATATGCAGATGACTGCTTAGTCTTTTCCCACGGTTCTCCTGCGCAAGCGCTAGGAAGAGTTTCGTCACATCTTCAAATCATCAATGATTATTACAAAAAATGGGGCATTCAAATTAATGCTGCAAAGTCTGAAGCCATCTGTATCAGGAATGCCTCCGGGAAGTGTCCAAGATCAGTAGTTCCGGAATGCAAGAGTCTACAACTATACCTTGAAGGCACTGAAATACCCTTCAAAAGCAGCCTTAAGTACTTGGGAATAACATTCGACAAGCTGCTAAAATTCAATAACCATGGAAGGATGATTCTAGCCAAAGTTAAGAGAATCTCAGGCATGTTTTCCAGTCTTTTAAATAGTAGATATTTGGATAAAAACACCAAACTTCTCATATATAAAGTTGCCATCAGATCAATATTGGTCTATGGTTTCCTAATCTGGTTTACCATTTCACCTACAGTAGCTAGAGAAATGGAGTTATTTGAAAGGAAGGTAATCAGAAAATGTATTAATATGAATTTCTCAACTTACACGAGACGTTACTCAAATACCGTATTATATAATACATCGTCTGTGACCCCATTCAGCACATATGCGCTCTCCCTGACAAAAAAGTTTATAGAGAAACTTAACCTCCATGACAACAGCCTTTTAAAGGATATTTATGAATCTGAGAAATACATTAACGTCCAGCTCCAATTATTTATACCCCATTGGTATCATAGGGATAAACCTAGATTCCAACATCGTTTCCCAGGCCACATAAAGTCCACTCCGGGCTCACATAGAGGCTAAATGATTTACAAATTTGTGATATTATTATAAATTATTATATTTACATACTCACCTGTATAACTATACAATTCGATTTACCCGATTAATCTGTGATTATTAAATGTTATTGTAACGTACCGTTTTTCGGTGTAGTTTTATTAATGTTAGGTGTTTTTTAGTTTTAAGTTTATTTATTTTAACAGAATCTCTCTGTGTGATAATGTTAACGTCGCGAGCAAACGTTATTTTATAAATATTAACGAAGTGTACAATTATACATACATCTTCCTTCTCAGTTTAGCGTGTAGCTTTTCTATTTACATTGTATATTAGAGCAAAACAATCATAGTTCTAAGAGCATTATATATTTTTTTATTTTGATACTGTCGTTTTTGTATCTAAACATATGTTTTGAAAAGACTCAATAAAGATTTACTTTACTTTACTGCCAGCTAATAATATGAATTTGACATTCGATAGTCGATGTTCGATAGCCAGCGAAGATCGAAGATTGAATGCAACTCATAATAAGGGCCTATATGTTCCTAAAATTTTAGTTCTTTATCTCTTATAAAACTTAGATATTTCATATTATCAACTTTTTCTATTATTTTAAGATTAATTTTAAATATTACGTCGGAACTCATATTTATTTCAATTATTTTTGTTTTATCTTCGTTTATTAATCTTATATATGTCATTTTTGATTCATATTTTCTCGAAAACTTTCATCATCTCTTCGCGTATCATCTGCGTATAACACCATTTCACTCCTGTCCAAAACCTTTGGCACGTCATTAATGTATATAATAAATAGAAGAGCACCCAAAATAGAGCCTTTGTGGTACACCGAAATCATTTTCAATTTCATTTGATAAAATAGTATTAACTTTGCAATTTGTTTTCTTTTTTTTTTTCAAATATGTTTCAAACCATTTTAATTCCAAATCTTGTATTCTATACATACAGTGACCGACAATACAATAGAATCACAACATATGAATTTAGTTAAATTTAAAAATCTGTATACTTTAATTTGAAAATTAAAAAAAAAATTATTTCAATATTGTTAATAATATGTACACAAATTTTACAAAACTCAAATCAAAGCAATAACATATACTAATGTTAAAAACAACAAAAAATTCAAAAAACAATATTATAAAATTATAAAATATTATAAAATTTCAGAACTTGTTTTAAAAAACTAAATTTCTTAATATTTGGTTGCATATCTTTTATTTTTGATAACTCCTTCACACCTCTTGACCATTGAGTTAACCAAGGACTCACATGTCGAACGCGGAATCGAGTACCATATTTTTTGTATTTTCTCCAGATCCCAGCTTGTCCTTTACTATTTTCCAGAGATTCTCCATTGGATTTAAATCTGGAGGCTGGGAGGGCCATTCCATTCAACATATGGCATCATTATAATTTCGAGGATGTATACATAGAGATTCTTATCCATATTTTCTTGAATCCAAAAGATTGTTCTCTGAACAGTTCTAGTAGAAACCTCGCAACTAACTTCCTTCCGTATTTCTACTGCTGACTTAAAAGGATCTCGTTTCGATATTATGATAATTAAATTATCCTCCCATTTGATTGTTTTTCTTGGTTTTCCTATGGTACCCAGCGGCTTACGGGTAAATAAGGCATTAAAAACAAATTTTTGGGATCGTCAAATTTATTTTGCAATATCCAGTAGAGTTCGTCCCGACTTTTTAAAGTTTTTAATAATTTTTTTTTTCAGCCCAATTCTAAGTAAAAATTCCGCATGAGTTTTCTCACTTTTCCCTTTTCTCTTATTATGAATAAAAATTCCTTCCTTATTAATATATTTATTCTTTTCGTTTTCAATTTTGACTATATAAATTTCTTATTGTTTTGTAGTTTGTCCATGCTTGATTTGTGTTTTCAAATTTCGCTCTTTGATATTTAATTATCTTATTTTTCTTTTTTGAACGTACTGTCCTGTACTGCTTGCTTTTTAGAGAATTTTTTTTATAGTTTCTTTAAAACAATTATCAAATAAAATTAGATTCTCATTAATGTTTTTATTTTCGTCGTAATCCTCTTTGTTGTATTTAAATATTTCCAATTGTTTATTTTCTATTTAATTTTTATTATTGTTTTCATTCTTAATTACGATATTTATCGTTTCATGGTCTGCTATTCTGTTTGTATTACTATTATTTACCGATATGTTATAATTATTTATTACATAATGGTATTAGTAGAATTTTTTGTTACTCGAGTATATCATTTACTAGTTGTTTGAGACCATTATCATTTAGTATGCTTTTTATATTAGTTTTAAATGTCGAATTTTTTAACCAGTCTATATTAAAATCTCCGGTTAATAAAATATCACAGTTATTATCACAGATTTATTCTAAGACTTCTTCAAATGATATACAAAACTCGGACTCTCCATAACTAGGTGATCTGTATATTGCAGCAATTATCATTTCTTTGTTTTCAGTTGTGGCTATCACCCGAAAATCTCAATTCCGTGCAAAGATGCAGTATACAGATTAAACATAATAGGATTTTTCCACTACCGTGTGTCAAACCTTCATTTAAGAATGAGGTTAACCAACAAATGAATCCTTATTGAAACCCATATTTTGCAAAGCATTTATTCCAGTAGTAACATAATCCAAATCCATACAGGCTGCATCCACCGTTTCTTTATTGGAATGCAGCTGTAGGGTGTTAATTAAATCATTTATATGCATTTCAAAACAAAATTCACTATGTCAACCTCCAAGAGCTTGTAACAAATCCATACATTAAATAATTTCTTCTTGTCATAATAAAATAGACTCAATAGCATAGAAAGTACCATCAGATCCTTTTGCAGAATCTCAATTTCTTTTCTTCAGAAATTTTTAAATGTACCAAAATCAAAAGTGGTGGGCCGCCCATTTATCCACTAAATTGTTTTACTACATTATAAATTCAATCTTCTATCCAACAAAATGAAATTGTAAATTGTTATAATAAAATAACGATTTAATAGTCTACAAAATTTTAGGAAAAATACTTTGCAAACACATTTTTTTTTTTTTATATATGCACGAGCTTGTGGTTAATAAATGGTCGGCCAAATAACTTTTTTTTATTTGAAAATGCTATAAAAAAAAAACTACTGAATATTATCTCAAATTTCTTTTTTTATTTGAAAGTACAATCCTTCCGGTTAATAATGGAAAATAATTTCATTCAAATGGCTGCCTCGGCTGGCCATGCACTAGCCTACACGATTGGTCCAATTTTTAAGCACATTATCGATTGTGTGCAGCTGTATTTCACCAATGGCTTCACGAATATTGTCCTTTAAAGCGTCAATTGTCTCTGGCTTGTTGGCGTAACACTTATCTTTGAGGGCACCCCACAAATAATAGTCCAACTGTGTCAAATCGCAGCTCCGAGGTGGCCAAACGACATCAGCTCTGCGGCTGATAATGCGATCTTCAAAAACAGGGCGCAAAACATCGAGTGTTGCTTCGGCTGTGCGGCACGTAGCGCCGTCCTGTTGAAACCAAATGTTGCCAATATCCTCTTCAATTTTTGTGAACAAAAATTCGTTCAACATGACCCGATAACGATCGCCATTGACTGTAACGGCCACTCCTTGCTCATTTTCGAAGAAAAATGGCCCAATTATGCCTCTGGACAAAAATCCGCACCGAACAGTGACTCGTTTTGTATGCGTTTTCAATGTATGCGTGCGGGTTTTCTGTGCCCCAAATGCGACAATTTTGCTTGTTTACATACCCGCCAAGATCAAAATGAGCTTCATCTGAAAAGATGATTTTTTTTTTTTTTGGCAAAATCGGCATCTTCTGTAAGTCGATCGCAGGCCCACTTAGCGAAGCGAAAACGCATTGGATGGTCAGTTGGCTTCAACTCCTGAACCAATTGGACTTTGTATGGCGTCATACCAAGGTCTTTATGCAAAATTCGTCTCAATGATGCCTCCGAAATGTTCAATTCTTGAGAACGACGGTGAATTGAATGTTGATGGCGCCTCACGCACACTTTCTGCCGCAGCAGCAATATTCTCGGGTGTACGCACTGTTTTTGGCTTTTCACGCTTTGGTTTATCGATGAGGATGCCAGTTTCTTTCACTTTTTCCACAAGATAACGAACATACGGAGCTGACGGTGCTTCTCCGTACGCAATTTTCGCACACATTCTGCAACATTACCATGATTTTCAAAGTAATGTCGCAATATTTCCCAGCGTTGTTCAAGCGTATACACAACCATATTCGTTCAGCGGAAGGATAAAACTAATTATCTGTCAAATCAGACATGAGCTAAGTGTTACCATTCACGAAATAAGCACTAGTTGAAAAAAAAACGTTAGATGGCGGACCCTTTACAATATGGCTTAATAACAATGATAAACACATTTGGGTTTCGAATTATTTCATTTATTTATAAAATAAATTAACTAAATTTACTAAAACAAAATAAAAACGAACAAAATTTGTCATGAAAAATAAAAAAAAAAATCATATCAAATCTTTAATAAAGCTTTTTGTACGCGACAAAACAATAGCACATTTTTTGTTTATTAAAAAAAATTAGAATTTTACTAATTTTAGTTGCATCTTGACATCTGCGTGGCATGGACTCTATTAGATTAGTTAAAATTTCACCGGAAATTCCATTCCATGCAATTTCCACTTGCCGGAAATACACATCCGTATTTCTGCAACCATCGCGATTTATTTTACGATCGACAATATCCCATAGATTTTCTATGGGATTGAGATCAGGTGATTGTGCTGGCCATTTCAAAACGTTAATCTTATTGTTTATGAACAATTCTTTCACGCATTTAGCCATGTTTTTTGCGTCGTTGTCATGTTGATACCTCCATTGACATTTCATCCTCTGCGTGTAGCAGCATTACACTTTTTAGAATATCTGTACATGAAACGATCCATTATGCCATTTGTTTTATGATTTGGTTACAACCCGTGATCAAAAAAACATCAGACCAAAACATTCTCTCCTCCGTGTTTTACCGTGCCTTGAGCATACCGGGGATTAAGACGTTATCCTTTAGGTCTGCGTACTAGCCTAAATCCATCAGCTATTTTTAAATTAAACTTCAACTCATCAGAGAAAAGCTTTCCGCGACCGACCACCAGTGTTGCCATAATTTGAAATTGTAAAGATGCTAAATTGCAAAAAAAAAAAAGATAAAACTACTGGAGTCAAAAAAAAGTGCGCTAATTTTTTTTTTTCAAATTTCATTACCTTTTTATTGAAAAATTAAATACTTATTAATATATTCTTTGGGTTTTAAATGGAAAAATTTATATAAAACAAAAGCTTTTTTAACATCAAATTGAGTTTTTTTCAATTTTAAATTAAATATTTTTAATTTTGGAGAGATTTTGTTTTTAATTTCAAATATAATAGAATTTACATTATCAAAAGATGCGAGTATATTACAATAATTGGTTTATGGAATCTAATATTTCTGTGATGTCTTCATCTTCAAGTTCTTCTTGTCTCTGATATTTTTCTGACGATCGACTTTTATCAACGACATCACTCGGTATTTTTCAATTTCAAACCTCCTTTTATCCGATTTATTGAACATAACTCGGATTTTATTCTGTTGCAAAGTTTGCTTTTAACTAAAGCCATTAAACTAAACAAACGTTCAACTACGGCTTTTGAGAAAGACAAATTTAACTAAAGACAATACAAATGTGGATAAATCTTTAAATGAATTTAAATGAATTTTGAAATTAAGTTAAATCAATAAAGAGGTTGTATTCAGTGTTGTATTCCAATATTGTTCTCTGATATGTAGGAGCTTCAATTAAATAAACAACCTTGTATGCAAATCACAAACTGAAAACTTGACTCTCTATTTCAAACTAATGATCCTCAAAGAATTTAAATATAAAGTAATGATATTATAAAGGCAGTAGGATAAAAACGGCCAACATATTATGGATAAAGTAGTTATGAGAAATACATAACGTAAAGCAGAATACAATGACAGTTATAATGCAGTTATAATACAGGGTTATAATAATAATAATAAATTATACAATAAAATACAGGGTAAACATATACTGCTACAGTTATTACTCCATTGGATTTGAATTTATTCTGTTTAAGATGATCTAAATTTAAATTCTTCTAATATATTGGTTATCGGTTCTTTTACCCGGTTTAATGTGTTTTGTATGAAAATTTTGCCATTTTTTAAATACAATAATATTTTTTTGGCAATATACTTTTTAATTCATTAACAACTGTTGTTGTGTTGCTGTTTACATTCTTCTATTTCAAAAAGTTTTGTTATATGTATTTGTTTAAAGAAACGATCGAGTAGTACACAAATTTCTCATATTACACTTTGAGAAATTAAAACATCAATACCATTAAATTTAAAATTGTATGTTAAAAGTAAGTTTTTATTAATAAAAGATGAAATTTCAACTTGAAAGATATTCGTAGGGAAATAAGTAATAAAAAAACATATATTTAAAAAGACCCTAAATGACGAGGAATTTAGATATTTTTGAAAACACGAGGAAGTTTTTGGGAAGATATAAAGATACAATAGTTATAACCAAATCTGATAAGGGGAACAAAGCAGTCATAATGTACAGAAAAGATTATGAAGAAGTAATGGGCAAATTACACTGTGGAACAAATTCAGGTTAGCAAAAGTTAGGTCGATTCTGAGAGTGAGGGGTGAAAATAGAGGCTAAATTAGAAGACCAGTATCGCGGCGTTTGTTTATGTTAGTTCGAATTTTTTTTTAATCGACCTTCGAACTTTGCAGTCAAATGCCGATTTTCAGCATATTGTTTATATGGTTTTTTGGCTATAACTCGTCGACTAATTGATATTTTTTCAAATTATTGCTAGAGACCTATGCAACAATTAAAATTTTTAAAAAAATTGATTTAGAAAATTTTTGTGGTGGTTATGAAGCAAAATGTTGGAAAAATTATTTTTTTCATGCTTTTTGAAAATATTTTCCACAAAACTAAGTCTTTTTTACTTTCTGTTTGATCTATAATATGCTTCTCAGTTTCTTCAATAAATTTCATTTGAAAAGAAATCAGTCATAATACAAAACTTGCGTTTTCCAGCTTAATATTAATTTACTTCTTATTTTATATGTACCAATTTTGTTCAGTGTTGGTTTTGAAGAAACATTGAAAAAGAAATTATAAAAATATGGAAAAAAATATATTTTTGAAATGTTAGTTATGAAAAGTTTTAAGTAAAAAAATTAAATAAATTAAATAAATTAAATTAATGATTTGGCCAGTTGCCGTTTAGCAGGCGGCTGTGGATCAACATAACTGCTCTCTCTAATATCTTGGTCATCGTCATCATCATCAGAAAGGCGATAATTTCGTCAATGAAATCAATCAATCAATGAAACTATTTTGAGGTCGCAGCGCCACTGGTGTTCGTTATATTTGACTACTTCCAGAATGTGTTTCAAATTATCGAAATTTTCACTAGTGTCAGTGCTATACGCAATCGGAACAGAAGACATTCTATTTGTCTTGTGCAAAAGCACAACTTTTAAGCTGATTAGTGAACTATCGATGAATAAACGCCAATCATCTTTTTTATAGGTTAACCCTATCGTCTCCATTAACTTTTCAATATCGATGCAATAAGCGAATTTTTTTTCATCATTCACATTGAAGAACTTTTCTAACTCTTTTTGGCGTTTTCGATATGCTGTTACTTTGGTACCTTTCGCCAGCAAATTATTTCCTTTTAAAAATGAAGCCAGTAGTTCTGATTTTTTCTGAGTCAAACACAAATTTGCAACAATTCCATCCAATTGGTTTTGAGTGACTAGGATTGGGTCCTTTGATGTTTCATAGGATGTACCTTCACCAGGGTCGTATTCTGAGAAGAAATCCATGGATGTAGCAGCGGCGGTTGTAGTACTGATATCTGTTTGAAGATCAATACTTCGGTATGTTGGTACTGGAACGAATTCTGAGTGCGGTACTGGTAATTGGACACTTGGCACTGCTACATAAGTTTTATTCTTTGCTTTCCTTCTATTCAAAGTTTTATGGTAGTTGATACATCCATAGCAATTTTCTTCTTGATGCGGGCTGTTGTCTAACCACATCATTGGTATACCAAAAGACATAGCCTTCTTCATAAGAGTTGAATAGCAATTAAAGCAAACTTTTTTAGGGGCATAGTTTACGTCAGTGATAAAAACTCTTGCGAAAAAAAAAAATCTCGCATTGCCACATTTTTCATCGCTTGCTATGAAACGTCCACAAACATTACAAAAATGGTCCATTTTATATTTTGGTTCCGACATTTTTAATACAATATATAAGTTATCATAAATAACTTCACACTGTCTTTTTGCTGACAATGCAGTCTGTGCGACGAACGTTGATAAAAAAACAAATTGTACTGTTCAGTACAAATGTAATCATAAACTCCACACGAGGCGCAAAGTCAGCATTATGTGATTGTGGCGACGTCGACAGAGGCAGAAATAAACATACATCGATGGCTCTGGGCTTAGCGTAAAAAACTTTGGTTAGTTAGTAAGAATCGTAAGTTACTCAATAAAAGTAAGAAATTAGTCTTGTCTAAAAGACAAAGAAAAAACATTTGTTTAATTGGCGCCCAACGTGGGGCTCGCGAAAATTAATTAAATTTAAAGTAATAATAAAACAAGTGATCTATCGCGAAGCAAATTGAAATAAAAAAAGTCATTTGCCACGATTATTAAAAAGAAAAAAAAAATATAAAAGACCAAGGAACGAATTTTCCTTTGGGCTGCGAAATAAAATAAAATTGGAAGGCGAAGCATCGAAAGTGAGCAGAAGCAAAAAAAGAAAGAGGGCCACCAAGGAACGAATTTTCCTTTGAGCTGCGAAGAAGTTATATGTCAACGAATCAAATTGCCATAATTATTAATCAACAAGAACTCATAATTCTAAGATGAAAAACCTGTAAGTGAAGTGCTCATTTTTTTTAAATTTTTTGATTTTTTAATAAAAAGAATAAGGAAGTATAAGAGCTGAAATAAAACAACATTTTGGTTGTCTGCGAAATTTATGCGAGTGAATGAGTGAGGGACTAGTGGTTTTGTTCGAGAATCTAAGCATAGGAAATTCGGACGGAATAATGAACGCAGAGCAAGTGAGCGACATTGTTAGGGCTGAGGTGAATAGGGCATTAACAGCACAAAAGATAGAATTTGACAGAAAAATTGTAGCAATACAGAATCAGGTTTCGTTAACAAAGCCTAAAATTGAAAAATATGCAAAAGTGACAATTAATCCGTTGGTGGCTTGTGACATAACTTTGGACGCGATCAAATCCCTACCAGAATTTGTAGGTCAACCAGGTACATACGTGTCTTGGCGGGAGTCCGCCCACAATGCATACGAACTTTTTAAACGGTACGATGGTAGTGAACGACATTATCAGGCCATAATAATCCTTAGAAATAAAATACGAGGTACTGCAGACTCGGTACTTTCGTCTTTCATTACGCTGTTGAACTTTAAGGCCATAGTTGCTCGGCTAGACTTTACATACTCAGACAAACGTCCGGTATATCTTATCGAGCAGGAACTATCCACGCTGAGGCAGGGTTCAATGTCTTGTTTGGAATTTTACGATGAGGTTGAAAAGAAATTAACCTTATTAGCTAATAAAACTATTATGTCTTACGAGACAACAATAGCAGATACCATTAATGAGAAATATAGGGCCGATGCCCTCAGAGTCTTTATATCAGGGTTGAGAAAGCCCTTATGCGACATTCTATTTGCTTCAAGACCAACGGATCTCCCATCCGCATTGGCTCTGGCGCAAGAGGTAGACGCTAACCACGAGCGCTATGCCTTTGCAGCTAATTTCGCAGTCAGATATAGCGAAAATAATAATAAAAAGGGATTTTTAACACCTGACACAGACAATCGAAGAGTTGGTAAATCGGACCTGCAAATCGGACATAAAACCCTCATTATTCGGGCAATGCATCCATGGGACAGACTAAAAACGTCGGTCAGCCACAGGGTCCTTACAATAATTCAAATGACCGAAAACAGAATAGATTTCCTAACGACAATCGGAGGTGGGGGGAGCCAATGGACGTGGACCCTTCACTGTCTCAATTTAGACAGCCGACGCAAATATATCAGGACAAATATAGGTCACAGGATAATCAACACAAGCGCACGGCCAATTCTGGGCGTTTTACCGGACCAAAGCTGCAGCGGGTAACTCATTTAAGTGACCAAAAGCCTGGTAGACCATTGTATGATGAAGAGGCGGAACAGGCTGTAGTCGACATAGAATGCGATGAGGTGAATTTTTTAGGGGAAGGTCCCTCCTACCGTGGATCTCAAAGACATTAGGGGGGACAGAAATTAAACTCCTTATTGACACGGGAGCATCCAAAAGTTACATTAAGCCCTTACCAATGCTAAAGGCAATAAAGCCTGTCAATAATAAATTTTCTGTTAAATCGATCCATGGAACTACCCCAATCGAACAAAAATGCAAGATTCAAGTTTTTGGGGTGGTGTCTGAGTTTTTCATATTACCAATTTTGACGTCTTTTGACGGCATAATTGGTCTAGATCTTTTGAACAGGGTGCACGCTAGTATCGATTTGAAATCGAACACGATAAGCCATGACTTTGGTAGAGAGATAATTCTCTACATTACTAGTCAGGATGTTGGTCACCTGCAGTTGCAGGCCAAGTCGGTCCCAAGGGATTACGAGGAGTCATTCCTCAAAATGAGTGGTGGCATAAACGGGGTTTTCGCGGATCCTAATGAGGCATTGCCGTTTAATACGAACGTGGTGGCAACCATTCGTACCGAGGACGAGGTCCCGGTGTATTCTAGGCTGTACCCATACCCATTGGGAGTTTCCGACTTCGTAAACAAGGAAATTCGAGACTTGTTGGCGAATGGCATAATACGACCTTCAAGGTCACCTTTTAATAATCCCATATGGGTGGTCAGAAAAAAGGGCGTAGACGAAGCTGGGCGCCCGAAACAACGACTGGTGATCGATTTTCGGAAGCTCAACGGGAAAACTATTAGTGATCGATACCCTATCCCTGACATTACAACGATTTTGTCAAATCTTGGGGGGAGCAAATTTTTTACCACCCTTGATCTGAAATCCGGCTTCCACCAGATAAAGCTGGCAGAGCGTGATAGGAAAAAAACTGCCTTCTCCGTAAAGAACGGAAAATATGAGTATTGTCGAATGCCTTTCGGACTGAAGAACGCTCCTAGTATTTTCCAGAGGGCGATCGACGACGTGTTGAGGGCATATATAAGAAAAACCTGTTTTGTTTATGTGGACGATGTCATTATTTTTTCTGGGAATGAGCAACAACACGTTAAAGACGTGGAAGCTATTCTCAGGGCTTTATTCGAGGCAAACATGAGAGTCTCAGCGGAAAAATCGAAATTTTTCAGAACGGAGGTAGAGTACTTGGGATTCCTGGTATCGCAGGGGGGGATAAAAACGTGTCCGGACAAGGTGGACACGATACGTAATTTCCCACAGCCTGCTACTTTAAGGGCACTAAGGTCATTCTTGGGACTGGCTGGATATTATAGATGCTTTATAAGAGATTTCGCTAAATTAGCCAAACCCTTATCGAATATTATGAGGGGAGAATACGGCCGAGTTACTGCGTCGCAGTCTAAGAAAATCAAGATGGATTTGACTGATGAGCAGAAAAAGGCTTTTAACTTATTAAAGGAAATATTAGCATCGGAGGATGTGACATTAGCTTATCCGGACTTCGGCAAGCCATTTGATTTGACCACCGATGCATCCTCACATGTAATCGGTGCCGTCCTCTCTCAAGAGGGTAAACCCATAACTATGATCTCTCGCACCTTGTCCGGTGGCGAGGAGCATTTTGCCACTAACGAGAGAGAATTGTTGGCAATAGTCTGGGCTCTGAAAACGCTTAGAAATTACCTCTACGGCGTAACTGATCTGAATGTATTTACGGACCACCAACCTTTGACTTTTGCGGTATCGGATAGAAATCTGAACTCGAAGACTAAGAGGTGGAAAGCTTTCATTGACGAATGCAATGCAAGGCTAATTTATAAACCAGGTAAAGAAAATGTTGTTGCGGATGCGTTATCTAGACAGCACATAAATACCCTGGACAATATGAGTATTGAGACGATTCACAGCGAGGAGTCGTCAACAAATACGATAGAACGAACTGATAAACCGGTTAACTGTTTCCGGAATCAAATACTGATAGAGGAGGGCATAGAACCTCAAAGACGAAGCTTTATTATTTTTGGGAAGAAAACAAGACACTTGATCTCATTCCGAACTGGCGACGACCTGATTGCACTTCTTCAGGAGGCAGTGAAGGTGGATGTTGTCAATGCAATACGCTGCGACTTGCCTACATTGGCAAAGTTCCAACACAGACTGGTTGAACTGTTTCCGACGGTAAAGTTTAGGCATACAGAAAAGTTTGTGACGGACATATCAAACACGAACGAACAAGAGGAGATTATTGCAACCGAGCATAATCGAGCGCATCGAGCGGCTCAGGAGAACGCAAAACAAATTTTGGAGGATTACTTTTTCCCCAAAATGGAGAAAAAAGCAAAGCAATTTGCCTCGAATTGCCGCATTTGTTCAAAGGCGAAGTACGACCGCCACCCAAGAAAACAGCTTATAGCTGAAACTCCCATTCCAACATATTGCGGAGAAATTCTCCACATTGACATATTTAGCACCGGTGCAAAATACTTTCTGACCTGCATCGACAAATTTTCAAAGTTTGCGATAGTACAATCAATAAAATCGCGAACAATAGTAGACGTAAGGCCGCAACTGTTGCAGCTGCTTAATATGTTTTGCAATACAAAGACCATTTTCTGTGACAATGAAAAATCACTTAATTCACATACCATAAAGGCGACATTGAGGAATCATTTTGGTATTGAAATCGCGAATGCCCCACCCCTCCACAGTACGTCAAACGGCCAAGTGGAACGATTCCACAGCACATTGACGGAGATATCACGTTGCCTTAAGCTCGACAAGAATTTGGACGACATCGAGGAAATAGTCCTTCTGGCCACAATCGAGTATAATAGGTCTATCCATACGATAACTGGTGAAAAACCCATTACCATCTTTCGTTCAACAAAGAGTGATGAACAAATAGCATCACGCCTACGGGTCGCACAGGAGAAAGGACTTGCATTCCATAACAAAAACAGACAAGATAGGGAATTCTCTATAGGAGAGCAGGTACTAGTCAAATCCAATAGGCGACTGGGCAATAAGTTGACACCCCTTTATGCTGAGAAAGTGATTGAAAGGGATCTAGGCACAACCGTCCTTATTAGGGGGAGGAGGGTCCATAAGGATAACCTCAGATAAGGAGTTTTAAGAAGGGAAAGATTGGAAAACCCCCTGACTTTAACCATTAATGGTTTTTTAATTTTTGCGTTTTTTAGGATTGTTGTGTTATCGACACTGATGTCGGTGTCGATGGGACGAGTGATTGACTATTCAGGCGCAAACTACATCCCAGTCGCCGACGGCGACATCATAATTTGGGAGGATTTCGGATACATCAAGCACGTTACTAACCTGACCTTATACGAATTGTTAATGGATGAGACGATAAATGCTACCAAATACTTCCCGCAGTCACACATGAGGAAATTGCTCGATGCAGACATAAATCAAATAGGCAGACTAATACGGACATTGAACTTACACCACAGACAAGCTAGAAGCATAGATGCTTTAGGAACAATACTGAAATACATTACGGGCATACCTGACCACGATGACCTAGACAGCCTTTCAAAAACTGAAGAGCAACTGATTGACGCACACGACAGACAGATGACTATTAATACAGAGATGCAAAGAGAGATAAATAGTTTGACAGACTTGGTGAATCGAATTCTAAAGGTAGAAAAACAAGCAGAAATAGACACGGGTCTTCTCTACGACATACTCTTAGCTAGAAACAGGGCAATAATTACAGAATTGGATAGCATCATTGCGTCCATCTCATTCGCAAAAATTGGTGTCACGAATTCTGCTCTTCTAAACAACAATGAAATTAATTCAATAATTCAAAATGAGCACCTCACAGATTTAACAGTAGCCGATATCATGTCCGTAGCTAGAATTAAGATATTGCAAATTGATAATGTAATCTATTTTTTAATAAAATATCCTATTCCAAGGCTTAGATGTAAGAAACTAATCATTCTACGAGTAGCTCACGGTGATAAAATTCTGCATCTTCAAGAATCCAACTTAGCCGTATGCCACAATCACACACTTGCCGTAAAAAACTGCAGCGGCACAACTCCAACGTTCTGTCTGCGGTCTGGAACTACATCATGCGCTCTACAACTTACAACACATAATTCAGTCAACTGCGGTACAACCTACAATAGCTTAGCACCAACTACCACAATAGGTGATGGTCTGATGGTTATTAACAATCAAATGGTCACCATAGAAGAGAAAGGAGAAGCGGCCGTAACAGTTAATGGTACTTACCTGGTACTCTTTGAAGATTATGTAAAGATAAATGGAACGACCTTCTACAATGAAAAGGCAACAGTCGCAATGAAACCAGAGATACCATGGGCCTCCACCATAAACTTGACGGAACACACAGAAATATTAAGTGTACCATATCTTCATCATGTAAACCAACAGAATCTTCAACACATCAAACATTTGCAAATAAGTATTGAACGAAGTCATATTACTGGCATTTCCACCATTAGCATTCTACTGTGTATTGCATTCATTGGTTGCGTGTTTCGACGCATAACATTGGCTCGGCGGAAAATCGCCATAACCAAATCTGTCAATATAGCAATAAGAACCGCGGCTGACAGGACCGTGGACGTTCCCCACTTAGAAGGGGAAGAGTTATCATAAATAACTTCACACTGTCTTTTTGCTGACAATGCAGTCTGTGCGACGAACGTTGATAAAAAAAACAAATTGTACTGTTCAGTACAAATGTAATCATAAACTCCACACGAGGCGCAAAGTCAGCATTATGTGATTGTGGCGACGTCGACAGAGTCAGAAATAAACATACATCGATGGCTCTGGGCTTAGCGTAAAAAACTTTGCTTAGTTAGTAAGAATCATAAGTTACTCAATAAAAGTAAGAAATTAGTCTTGTCTAAAAGACAAAGAAAAAACATTTGTTTAATTTATATTATACAAGGTTTTTTTTTGTTATTTTTATGAAACCGATGCACTTAACTTAAATCACTCATAAAATGAAATAAGTTCCAAAAAAATTAATAGCGAATTTTATCACGACCGAGCGAAAATTAAAAGACATCAGCTTCGGCTGAGTTTCGAGTCTTAACTGAATCTTAATTTTTGAAATTAGTTCGCTTGTACGAAAACAAAAAAGTTGTTTTACTAATTCCTAATTCTTTTTAATTACTTCTACCTAAATCACTATTTAATGGTTTTGGGATTTTTAACGCAAATTATCGGCTAAGACCATTTTCTTTTCAAATGAAATTTATTGAAGAAACTGAGAAGCATAATTTAGATCAAACAGAAAGCAAAAAAGACTTAGTTTTGTGGAAAATATTTTCAAAAAGCATGAAAAAAATAATTTTTCCAACATTTTGCTTCATAAGCGCCACAAAAATTTTCTAAATAAATTTTTTAAAAAATTTTAATTGTTGCACAGGTCTCTAGCAATAATTTGGCTTTTACAGATTGAAAAATATCAATTAGTCGACGAGTTATAGCCAAAAAACCATATAAACAATATGCTGAAAATCGGCATTTCACTGCAAAGTTCGAAGGTCGATTAAAAAAAAATTCGAACTAACATAAACAAACGCCGCGATACGGGTCTTCTAATTTATCCTCTATATTCACCCCTCACACTCAGAATCGACCTAACTTTTGCTAACCTGAATTTGTTCCACAGTGTTATTAGAGGATAAATCAACATATTACACGATACGCGTAGATCCTACACAAAAATTACAGGGGAAAAACAACAAACTAATAAACGATATTTAATTAATAATGTAACAAACGTTCAAGGGGTAACACTACCAACAATACATCTACCAATAATACAGGCAACCCTACGTATCTAAGCCTACAGAAATTAAACAACTCAGAGAAATAAAAGACAACGAAATAATACTAGCACATAAACCAAGTAAAACAATAAATTCACTATTTACAAAAACAAAAACAGATCGAATAGAGAGAACAAAGTAATGTTGTCTATGAGATCAAATGCATGGGCAAAGCAGAGGAAACGTGTGGTAAAGTTTATGTGGGTACAACAAAAAGAAGTTTGGGCACACGAATAGAACATAAAGCCGATATAAGTAAAAGCAGACAAAGTACCTGCACTGGCAATACATTGTTTTGAAGAGGGACACAGCCGATTTAAATGTTAAGATTTAAGACAAAGAAAGAAAGGAGAAAAACGCTACCCTTTAGAAAGTCTTAGAATACAACAAGGTAACACGAGTGCAATAAATAGGAGGGAAGATATAGATAACATCAACTCTTAACTACACTGTACCAATAATTTAGTTTTAACTCAACTGTTAATGTTAAAATTATTAAGAACTATTTACTGTGGTATTTTATTTTGCATTTTTACGATTGTTTTTATTAAATTATACATATAAGTGTTTTGTGTCGTCGCACATATTTTGAGAAGGCGGCCAAAAATAATTTTTTTTTGTTACCGATTTTAAAGTTATGTTATTCATTTGAAAGTAAATAACCTCGGGAGCCAAAAAATTGCGACTCTGTCTCAACTTTATCATAGCGAACAGGGTCTTCGAAAATGGGCTTTCTCAGTATTTTGTTCAAACTAAAAATATCTTTGTAAATTTTTATTTTTGAATGACTGTAACTTTTTTGATTTAAAAGATTTTGAAGTAAAATAAATTTTGTATAATTTTGTGGCTTCCTATTGATGTTAAAAATGTAAAATCACTGAGTCATTCCGAAATTTAAAAAACAAATTTTTTAAAAAAGGTCAAAATTTTCCGAAAATCTCCTATTTAATAGAGCATAACTCCTGCCAGTCAAAATCAGTCAGAAAAAATCTTGCACTCTTCTATAGTCCGAACCCTCCCCTATACTCCTATACCCCATTATATACCCGCCAGTTTCCGCCCGTGTGCACCAGAACAATTTTTCTGACCCAAGATTAGATATTTTCTGCAAAATTTATGAATACAAAAGTTGTCCACTATGTTCTTAGGATATATTAAGTTTGAGGTGATGTTTGTAACTGCCAAAAATATTGAACCTTTATCCATCTTTTATTATACGGATCGACTCAAAAACACTTTCTGAGTTGATTAAACGATGTCCGTCCGTCCGTCTGAGTGTTATGAATACAAAAGTTGGTCGTACCGGTGCACCGCGCTGTATTTTTTTGCGTGTCGGTAGAGTTGCCAGGAGTTATATACTTATAAAAAACGGTTGAGATATAATGCGCTTAATTGTTACAGGTACATTTACATAGGTATCTTTCAAAAACATTAATAGTCTGAATTAGATTTATATAGTTTAAATACGCCGGAAGAAGCGTTCGCCCTATTTTTGGATTTGAAATTGACCAAAAATCAATATAAGGAATTGCGGAAGCGAACCAATGAAAAGAATTGTGGGATTTTACCAGAGTATCGAGATTTAGTTTCTGCCAAAAAAGAATGCTTACCTTCACAATCTGCTATTAGTGTCACTTCAACATCAGCAGAAATAAAATTGCAAGATCTCCTTGAACATACTGCAGAACGATTGCTAAATACGCTTGATACTGATCATTTAAAAAAATTGGTAATGGCAGCATTACTTTAATTTCTAAATGGGTATGTGATGGATCCTCTGGTCAGAAACAATACAAGCAATTTAATGCCGAAAATTCATCAGATGCTAATTTATTTATGGTATCTTTCGTTCCATTGCGCTTAACAAAAAGGTATAGCGTCTTTGAGCCGTCAACTAGTAGAGCAACAGAAATTGATAGTTATATGGAAAAATGAAATTCCTTCTTCAACAAAGTATTGCAGACCAATAAAATTTGCAGACCAATAAAATTTGCATTCAAAAAGGAAACCAAAAATGTCATAACTGAAGAAGTTCAAAAAATAAAAGATCAAATTAAGGAACTTCAACCAGTAATATTTAAATTTGATGACCAAGACATTGAAGTACATTTTAAAATGTGTCTCACAATGATTGATGGAAAAGTTGCACAAGCTTTAACTGGAACAAAGTCAACGTCAAGCTGCATTATATGCCAAAAGACATCAAGTCAATTAAGCCAACCCCCACCAGAAGACGATAGTTTTAAGGAAGCCTACGAATTTGGAATGTCCCCTCTTCATGCTAGAATACGTTTCATGGAGCATATTCTTAAATTGGGTTATGATTTGGAATTTGGTCCGTTAGGCGAAACAGTGAGAAAAACAAAGAAAATGAAGAAAAAAGAAAGCAAAAAAAAAAACAAATTCAACAAAAATATCTGCAGCTAGGCCTCGTAATCGACCAACCAAAACAAGGGGAAGGAAATACAAATGATGGAAATACTGCAAGGAGATTTTTTTCTGATACGGAAACTGCAGCATCTATCACAGGTGTAGATCATGAATTAATAAGACGATTCAAAATCATATTACAAGTTCTAGCATGCAGCAGAAAGATAAATGCAAAAAAATTTGGAGAGTACGCCAATAAAACAGCTATACTTTATAATGAAAAATACTCTTGGAGATATATGCCTCCACAGTTCATAAAATTTTGTACCATGGGGAACAAATAATTCAAAACAATATGCTACCAATAGGAGATCTATCTGAAGAAGCGCAAGAAAAACGAACAAAGACTACAGATTCTTTCGCGAGCACAACACAAGGAAAATGTCCAGATGTTGTACTAATAAAGACCTTATCACTATTTTGTTGTGCACTTCAGATCCATATATGTCCAACATTCGTCAAAAATGGAAAACTACCTCTACTGAATTAGACGAAGAAGCTAAACAACTTCTAGAAGATGAAAATCAAGGCTATTTAGAAGAAATTTTTACTAAAATTGGTTGATTTAAAGTACTTTTTCATTACACTAACAATAAGTTACACTTTTTTTATATAGTTAAAAAATTTTCTTGATTTAAAAATTTATATATTTTGTAAATTTACAATAAAAATTGTTATATTTCATAAATTTACCATAAAATTGATATAAAAATATTTAAAAAGACAATAAAAAAAATTTAACTAAAGCAAAAACATACGAGTTTTTCATTGAAACTTCTCTATCTTGAACCAATATAAGGTAACTTTTACGTTCGCTGCTTAATAAATTATATTTTAACTCGGGATCTTTCAAAAAAAAAAAAAACAACCTTTGGCCCCTGTGCACATTAGGACTAAGAAGTTTACGGGGGCCAAAGTTTGGCATTTTCTCAAAAAATTAACTTAAAAAATTGTTAAAAAGTATTAGTTGTAAAATTAACTTAAAAAATAAGGCATTATATTAAAAAAAAACCTTTTTTTACCTTTTAACACTTCACTTTTATACTAAAATTAAACTACAAATGAAAATGTGTTTTAAACCCTCCGTAACTTTTTTTATTTTCGGTCGAGAATTACGTTTTATAGCAAAACTTAAAGGCTAAAGTCTCACCTACCAAACAAAAAAAAAAACGCATATCAAAATTCCAATCCAATCAAAAGTTATAGATTTTTGACCGCCTTCTCGTCAAATGGTCCACTGTGAGTCGATTATAAACCTGTGATATATTTTATAAAAATAATGTAAATTTGACAAAGAACGATTATTTGTTGAAGTATTCTTAAAACAAATGTAGAAATTATATGTTGTTATTTACATTTTATTTTTTCTTATTTATGTTTTATATGGTTGCCAGATTTAATAAAATATTTTCACTGAGGAAGTTGGAAAAAATACCAACGAAACTTCGGAGTAAAACAATGAAGTAAATAATCTTTTATTTCTATAAGTACTTGCCTTGAAAGCCCGATTTAGAGAACTCTAAAGAAACACATTAAAATATGAAATAGAAAAATGTCGATAAATATACAACGAAAACAAATCAAGTGCTTTTGCAAAAAATAAGTGACTACAAAATATGGTCAGGAGCGGTCCCTTTTTCGACCTATTCCCCATATAAATATGATATCCGATATGAGCTCTTTCATATCCGAAGGCAAAAAACTTGCCATTCAAACTTGGTTTATGTTTATTTCTATATCTAAATAGTTGGACCAAAGAGATAAGGTCTTTAAACGCATGGTATAGTCGGTCTATAGGGTATATATATATTTATTTATATATTTGTTAGGGACATCTGAAGTACTATGAATGATTTAACAAATGTTTTCAAATGTCTGAGTTATGTTAGAATTCTGCTTATTTTTTTAATGTAGGCATTATTAACCTTATATATATTTTATTTATTTTAAATGTAAACAGCTAGAAAATATGGCAGCTCTATGGACTTAACAATCTTAAATGTGTAACTTGGAACACTTTTCCCATTTCCGAGCAATTAATTGGTAACTTTATTTAATATTTATATTTGAATAAAAAAATGATTTATCGAATGTTTCCAAATTTACTGACTAAAATGATTTCTATTAATCTAGTCAATGAAATAAACTCATAATAGAGGTAAGTGTTCATATTTATCTTCCATATAAAATTTTTTTAATATACAAACATTAAACTTTTCTTATGATGATAGCTTTGATAGGGACATCTGAAATAAAATGATTGATTTATCATGTTTCCAAAAAAACTGATTTTTTGATAACAAATATACACAATATACAGTGCTGATAATAACATTTGCAACTGGAACCCCGTTTTGACAAATCCTTTGTTTTTTTATCAAAAAAATGTTCAAAGTTAGCCCAAAAGCAATTTTTAGTTAAACTGAACATAGCGCACACATAATTCAAAAGTGACTCAACTCAAAATTTTAATTTTTCAGAAATCGACAATTGAAACAATTAAATTATAAAGAAAGACATAACATAAAGAAAGACATAACATAAAGAAAGACATAACATAAAGAAAGACATAACTGTTTTTTAGCAACAGTTAACAACAACAAAACACACTGATATTTTTTTTATAGATAAACTAGTGTATTGTGCATAGTTTAAGCATATGAACCCGAAAAATTAAAATTTTGAATAGAGTCACTTTTGAATTATGTGTGCGAGTTATTTATTTTTCAAAAATAAAAAAATTCATTCTTTGTGTTACAACAAAATATGCATAAAAAGAAAAAAATACAAAATTCACGAGCTCATAACATTTGTTTAATTAAGTTTAGAAAAAAAGAAAATGTTCTAAATTTCTAATATTTTATGTCTTAGCCTTTGTTTTTTTTATCACTTCACGACAAATTTTAGGAATTGAGGCCATGATTTTTGCAATTTAATCGCTTGGAATTGCACTCCACTGATTTTCAATTTCAGTATAAAGATCTTCACCTTCTTGGAATGCTCGGCTGCCAATTTTCGATTAAACCATCATCCACATGTTCTCAATCGGGTTAAGATCAGGAGATTGAGCCGGCCACAACATGACGTTGACATTATTTTCTTCCAACCATGACTTAACAACTCTTGAGGTATGCTTTGGGTCGTTTTCAGTATGTCTATAAATTGGTGCCGTCAAAATTTCTTTAATATGGTGAATTGTACCAATGCCATGACCCGAAAAACAGCCCCACACCATGATATTCCCTCCACCTCCTTAAACGTCTGGCCTTCAGTCGGCGAACGTTTTGCCTACCATCTGAGCAACGGAGATTAAATTTCGATTCGTCGGACCACAAAACGATTTTCCACTGCTGCAAAGTCCAATCCTTATGACCGGGGCAAACTGAAGTCTAGCTTTTCAATTTTTCTTAGAAACAAATGGTTTTTTGGTGGTTTTGTAACTGCGAAGACCCATTTCTATGGCTCGTCTTTTTATAGTGTTAAGGCTTACTGCCAGCTGGAGCTCATTTCTGGCTTCTTTTGGTACTGCTTTTGGATATTTTATAAAAAAAAAACTATGTGAGTCCGATCACAGGGGAGATGTGTAAACATCTATTTACACATAAATTAAAATCAAACAGTAAGCGCCACCTATGTATAGCAAGCAACTGATATGGTTGTTATACTTGATGGTTGCAGTTGTTTGCTATACATTCATGGCGCTTTCTGTTGGTTGTTGAATCAGCTAAATAAATTTAAATCATAATCTTTTAACCAATACACTTACATATACCTCACACCGATTTCCCATTACGCTGTTTTTGTGATTGTATTGTGAAATAGATTTTTACTCCCCCCTGAGCGCATAGATGTTTACACATAAAAAATTTTGATTTGACGATCTTGCCTAGCCGTTATTTTACGTGATGGTCCGCCTTTGTGAATTGTATGAATATTTCCACCATTAACTACGCGGCGAACCGTAGAGTTATGAACGCAATACTTAAACGAAATATCTCTTTAAGTAAGGCCACATCGAAAACCATTTAAAATCCTTAATTTGACCTCCTAATTGTATTTATTTCCACCCATTCTGCGGTAAAATTGCAACAGCGTAAAAGGAAACATGACGTAATCGACTTTTATTTAAGTTTAAGCAGTACTCTCAGAAATTTGGGCAAAAAATAAGCATGTGGTACATTAACAACAAATAATATTTGTTTACAGGTATATTACATTTCTTAGAGTACAAAATTGTTTTGGGAGCGAGAATGATATCAGTTGCAAATGTTATGAGTACTTGAATTCTCATACCTTGTACACATAATGATTTTTTGTTGTTGTAGAACAATTGAATATTTTGCATTTATGTAACAAGAACAATAAATGAATAAACGAAAAAATGCAATACTCAATACTGAATTTTTGTTTTGAGCGAATTAGTCTATTAAAACTTCAAATGCGATTTGAGTTGCAAATGGTTGTGATCAGTACTGTGTATGTTAATTAAACTGTTTGAAATGTTTCCAAAATTATTGATAAGTTTTATTCAAAAAAGATTTATCGGATTATTTTGTATTGTAGGATTTAAAATAAAATTGACTTTTGAAATTGGCGCATTTTTGGAAATAAAAAAAAATATATATGTATATTCCTCAGGATTATAATTTGAACATACGCAACATGCCGGAATATGCTGGTAAGTGCTTAAAGTACTTTATAGTAGATATACTAAGTTAGATTTCACTATGATGAAACTTTTGATAGGGACATCTGAAATATTATGAATGATTTATCTTATGTTTCCAATACTACTGAGTTTTCTTTTCATTTATTTATTTATTTTATTTATTTATTTATTCAAGTATTGTAATTTAGTAGTACTTTGTGTTCGTATATCTCTATTATGATATATATATTTTTTATTTATTTTCAAGACTCTGTACAATACAATACAAACTTAAGACGAGTCAATATGTCATGTAAGTACATTTTAGTTTTCTAAAATTAAGCTTGGTTATTTGAAATGATGATTAATTTGATAGGGACAACTGAAATATTATGAATGATTTATCAACATGTTTCCAAAATGACTGATTTTATATAAAAAACATTGTCATTATTTCAAATTGTAGATATATTAAATTATTATATATTTATTTATTTATGTAGATTATAATCACATATTGGTTTTGAAAAATGTGCCTAGTTTCTAATTAACAATAATCAAATTCTGCACCTGATGACATCAAATGGAACAAAGAGAGGTAATTACCATAGCCCATAGTCCATAAATATGTAAAATCTAGACTTTTGATTTTTGTTTTGATGATAATTGTGATAGGGACATCTGAAAAATAATGATTGATTTATCATCATGTTTCCAAACTACTGAAATTTCATTTAACGAACTTCTATTAAAATATTATTTTTTTATTAGAGTTAATTGACATTATTTTTCTGTTTTAGTTTTCCACCAATTCGTATTTTAAGGATTGAAATCAATGTCATGGTAAGCATATCTTTAAATTAATTATACATAATCTTCAATTTCAAAATGATGATTATTATGATAGGGATATCTGAAATAAAATGAATGATTTATCACATGTTTCCAAAATTACTGACTTATTTTTGAAAACTTTTCTCATTTTGATATACTCGTAGTCATAAAATTTAAACTTACAACACTATTTTTTATTACAGATTTAATTCGCAAATGGTTGGACTTTAACTGAACTATTTTTTAACAATGCATGTAAAACTGAAACTACGAAATAAAATTTTTATGATGAGTAAAAAAAAAATAATAAAAATTTTCTATCGCAAATTTACGCTATGGAGCAAACGTGAACAAATGAATTTTTACCCTTTATTTTATAAAACTATCCTGGAAGAAAAGAAATACAGTGAAAACGAAATAAATACTATAAATTTCTTAGGAAAATACAAAATTATTAGAAATTTTATAAACAAATTGTCTGAGTGAGAAAAAAAAAAATTAACACTGCCTGGCTTTGTTTATTGACTTTAGCAAAGCATTTGATATATTGCAGGAAATTTGCTTGGATTGGTTCATAAAATTTATCTTTTAGAAGAAATTTATCGCTCTTCGTAAATTAAAAATTGTTTGCATTCTTAACTTCATTGGTCAAATTATGAAATGCAACTCATTAAGAAAAATATAATATGCTTATTAAATACTTTTTTTTTCGTAATGCGTTTTTATTGGCTAGGTTTGGCGTCTGTTTGTACGGTACAAATTCAATGCAATCGATGTCACATCTCGTAGTGTCTTCCAACTTTAAATATACCTCAGAACTGGATGTTAATGCAAAATACTGCATTTTAGATATATTAAGTGGGCGTGGCACCTCCCATACAAAGTTTATTCAAAAATATACAAAAATTATAAAATTATAGGCGGCTACTCAAAAGTCTTCAGCTCTAGGGCGTATTAATGTATATATTAGTTGATTTATATTTTAATTGTTTAAATGGAATTATATAACTTGTGGATTTTAAATATTTAATTATTAGTGTTAAATTTTTATCGGTTGGATCGGTAAGAAGTTGAATCGGATCATTGTCTTCGAAATATTGGGTCCTTTGGGTGTGGAATAGAGAGCATTCTGAAAGGAGATGTGTAGGGTTAGTTGGGAAAGAAATAATACAATTATTTACAAGGGTATATAATAGGGACTTGTAATAAGCAGCCATGCGTGATTTGTTTGATCAAGCCGGAGCCTTATGATTTTGATGAGATCTAATCTATTTGTTCCTATAATTTTGTTTATGTTGATGATTCCGCAGTTGTTGCCATTTACTTTCTTATACCAATCTGATGTCGTTTGATAGGTGTTATCTTTGTCTTTGTAGTGTGTTCTGTATCTAGATATATCTTTGGGATTGTAATTTTCCGTTGTGTTTAATGGAGCTCTGAAAGTGTCTTTGGCTACACTGGAATGTTGCAGTGGATGGGGACCCATATGAGTACTATGGCCGGGTGACATTTGAATATGGTATTATGAATTATGGTAGCGTAAGTGCTGTTGTTGGAAGTATTGATTTAACTGATGCACACTGCGTAATTGCCTCTTTTTGTTTTCAGTCTTTCAATTGCTTTCGTAATGGAAATTAATTCTGCTGTGAGTATAGAGCTGTGTTGTGGTAAGTTTCCAAAGCTGATAGCGTTGTTTTCTGTTGTAACACTGAAACCAACATTATTAACGGTTTTCGAACCATCAGTACATAAGAAATTATGATTCTTCAGTTGATTTTTGTATGTATTTGAAGAGGGAGTAGAATTGACGTGAATTGTGATTGTTTTTAGTATATGCATGTAGAGATATATCGATGCTGTTATTTTCGAGGTGCCATGGGGGCTATGTCTGTCTAGAGAGCCGTGCTCTGATTGGTAGTTATGTTGAGTTCGTAACAATTTTGTTTTATTTTGTATATGGTGGATGGGATTCTTGGAATTTTTTTGGATTTTTAAATTTTCATTATAATTTTCTGTACAAGAGTGGTTTTGTCTTGAAAGGATTGATATCGTTGTGTTGTGAGGATATCTCTTTGGTTTTCAAGTGGCAGAATATTAGCCTCGGCATAAAGGTTTTTCGTGCGGGTGGTACGCAACGCTCTTAGTGAAAATCTAATAGAGGTGTTTATAAGTTTACTTCGTTTACCAAGCAGCGATTTGGGAGCATATCCATATATGGGTAGATCATAGTTAACTTTAGATAGAATGGGGCTTTGGTAATTTGAATAAGAATGTGAGTGTTACAGTATAACTTATGGCTGGAGAGGCATTTTATTATATTTATTTGTTGGTTGAGGGATTAATAAAGGACTAATAAAGTGATTTGTGGCTTCAATTAGCTGAATTTCGTTAGATATGATAGTGCAGTTACAGTTTTTTTTCGGCAAATATGCAGGTATTTGCATTTTACTGGAGATAAAATGGCCCCGGAGTTCTTTCCCCATTCTAGAATGTCCTTAAATAAGGGGTTCCCATACAAAGTTAATTATTTATCATCATATATTTGTGGTTTTCTAGTATAACCGCGTATGTCATAAAATCAAAATGTTCAGGGGAGCCAAAAAACGTTATATTTGCAATTATGGGCTCGATATAAAGTTTTTAGAGCTTTGTATTTAACAGTCCTGTAGATATGGGCAATAAATACTTTATATAAAATTTGGAGTCAAAAATATTCAGAGGAATATATCTTAGAGAATGACGAAAAAACAATATGTTAATAACAAAGTGTGTGCAGATAAAACAACTTACGTCGACAAACGTCGTTTTCTTTGAAAAAGAAAACTACCAATGCAACCACCCATGTAGACATAAGTTATTGCTTGAAAAATGGATTTTTTTTTTGTTTATTCAACAAAAAGTTAACGGGACTTAGGGTGAAAATATAACAACGTATCAACAATAATAGTGACAAAAAATAACAGAAAACACACAAGTTTTTATAAGGTTATAAACTGAAAAATAAACGAAAATTATTTTGCATTTTTTTTCATTAATAACAACGTATGTCGCTTTGTGTCGTTTTCTGAGAAAATAATTTGTCAGCGATCAAACGTAGGTTGACATACGTCGATAGTGCTGCAAATTAATTTAATAAACATTTAAGTTACGTCGTTATTTAAAGAAAAAACTCAGAAATGGTCAATATTTTTTTAAAAAAAATTTAACACATGTAAAGAGCGTTAAAAATTAATATATTTGGCATCGTTAACTCAAAACTGACAAAAATTGACATACGCGGTTATTCCAGAAAACCACAGGTACCATAAAATTATGAGTTCTGAAACTATGTACGAGTACATTAATTACCAATGAGAATAATCTAGAGAAAAATGGATGGGGTCAGAAAAGTGGGTGTGGCTTCTCACATACAAAGTAAATATTTATTATATATCTGGAGTACTATAATAGTGAGTGCCTTGAATCAATAATATATTAATGTAACTGAAATCGAACTAAAACTAATCAAATGATTTCTGCTAGCCTTATACAGATTTATAACACTATACAGGGGGGTTTTATTATGTAATTCGATTCGAGACGAAAATATTTTCGAAAGGAATTTCGAAAATTGAAATGGAAATAATAGTACGAAAGCGTACTACAAAGTACAATTTGTACGAATTCGTAAATTTTTTCATTCGAATCGAATTACATAATAACCCCCCAGATTCCTAACACCACACAGTTTTTCCTGCGGTTTTCGTTTGAAATCTTACAAATATTTTTATAGCTATTAAAAATGCACAATCACAACCGATTTTCGGGATCATATAAATCTTTGTTTAAACGGGTGTTAGTCACTCACGTACCACGGTGCGCTTGTAATCACGTTTAAAATCTTGTCTTGGCACCTTATGTTAATTCTATGTTAGGGGATGAGGCGGTTCGTTATGTCTGGAAACCATAACAGCAAATGGGCTTAAAAACGAATTGGAGAATTGGCTTTAGATTTGTGCCTATTCGCCACGAATATTAATCTAATTTTGTGTTAATTAAACTTCTATATGTGTTTTCCAAGTATATGGCATTCAAGATGTAGTCTAAAGTTTTTAACAATGTAAAGTTGCGGTATAAGCTAGCTGCTTCTTAATTTGAATTTAAAGAGACCATGAAATTTGGGAAAGGAAGTCTTCATATGGTGAACCTATTATAGGAGATGATTTTATTGCCAGGAGAACCATTTTGGATGATAGTATGACTAATATGAATGGAAATATTTTTTCTAATTGGTTACAGGATCGTGGTTTATAATTTCAATGGATTTGTTACAATACTTCCTTTTTTCCTTACGGATCATCTTTCCTCTATAATTTTTTGCTGAGCACTAAGACAATTGATTTCAATAGACCCAATTTTCAATTCAATTATATATTCTTCCTTTATTTACATATTTTAACAAATTTGATATTTACATATGAGATCTTATCTTTACATATAGATATTGCAACAAATAATACATAGGATCTAAAGATATTAAATAGTTTTTATTTTATTTTTGAACGATTTTTAAAGGAAAATGGGAGGAAAAAAACCTTTATATGATTTAATATATTCAAATACTATCTGAAAATGTTTATATGCTTATAGGAGGTTTATTAGTAATAATAGACCTCTGTAAGCATATAATTTTCAATTTGGTGATTTCTTTTTTAATTTTACGTTATTTCTATACATTCTCTTAGCAGTGGGTAAGAGGAATTTTCAATTTTGGCAAAGTAATTGTTATTAATCCTTGATATGTAATCGATAATTTTTTCATAACCGGTTTCTTCATGAAGAAGATTTGTAGGATACCTCCAGTGCTTTTTATATATCATTTTAAGACATTTGTTTTGTATAATTTGTAAGCGTTTTAGGTGGCAGTTGGCAGCGTCACTCCAAATAGGACACGCGTATGTTAATATCGGCCTTATAACACTTTTGAAGAGTAGATTTTTGTTTTGGTGGTTTAGAAATGACCTTCTATTTAGTAGTGGCCATAATGCTTTAAATGATTTTATAGCTTTTTGGCACGTAGCCATAATATGTTGTTTAAATGTAAGCTTTTTGTCCAAGACAACTCCGAGATATTTGACATCGTTAAGTACATTTATGGTATTATTTCCAATAAGAAGGTGACGTCTTGGCAGTCTTTTGGGAGATTTGTTGAATGGAAATATTATTGCTTGGGTCTTGTTTGGATTAATTTTGATTTTCCATTTGTGGAAATATTTACTGCAATTTACAAGTCCCTTTTCCATTTTCTTCAGGAGTGCACTTGTAAGTTTGTTTGAAGAAATTAACGCAGTGTCATCTGCGTAATAGGCAATTTTCATATATTTTGGGACTTTAAAATCGGATGTATATATCGAGTAAAGCAATGGCGACAAGACTGATCCTTGAGGTAACCCTGAGGTAATGGTTTTTGGAGTTGATGTTTCATTATTAATTGCAACTTTAAAGCTTCTGTCGTGAATGAAATCTGAAATAAGTTTACATAGATATTTTGGTATATTTGCATCAAGAAGTTTAAATAAGAGGCCATTATGCCAAACGGTGTCAAACGCTTTTTCAATATCTAACAATATTACACCCGTTGAACGTTTATTGTTTTTATTGGTGATTATTTGATTTTTAATTCTGTTTATTTGGTGAGTAGTGCTATGTCCTTTTTTAAATCCAAATTGTTCTTTAGCAACAATAGAATTGGTCGTTACAAATTCACTAAGACGAGAATGTAGAATTTTTTCAAATATTTTACCAAAGTTACTTAATAGACTGATAGGTCTGTAGCTGTTTGGGTTAGTTTTTGGCTTATTAGGTTTGTTGACAGCTATAACCTTAGCATTTTTGAAATGGTTTGGGAAATAGTTGAGTTTGATGCAGCTGTTAAATATTATAACCAGTAATTTTAAAGCTTTAATTGGTAGTTTCTTTAAAAGCAGGTTGGGAACATTGTCAAAACCGGGGGATTTTGAGGGTTTTATTGATGAGACAATATTCATTACTTCTTCAAGAGATGTATAAATTGCAGATTCAGAACTGGGATTTTCCGTCTTAAAATTATTTACTGTTGTATTTATTAGTGTATCTGCCGAGTGGTTATAGTTCGAAGTGAGGTTATTTGCTTGGACAAATGTATTTGCCAGGACTTCAGCCTTGTCCTTATCAGATGTTATTTTTGTATTTCCAACTTTGAAGTGAGCGATTTGATTTTTTCCTTTTCCTCGCAAGTTCCTGCTAATTTTCCAAAACGATTTATCACCTGGTTTTAAATTGGATAATAATTGAGACCATTTCTTATTGCGCTCCGAATTAATACTTTTATCAATCATGTTACTTAGAAACTTAGTACATTGATTATAAAAAGTTTGCTCGGCTATATTTGAAGATCGTTGGCTTTTTCTTTTAAAGCTTCTTCTTAGTTTTATATATTTCACAGTACTTTCTGGTAATGTGTAATTATTTTGTTGAGTTATTTTAGGTGTAGACACATCCCTTGCTTCGAATACTACATTTATAAATTTTTGGATTTCCTGATCAATTACTGCCTTAGTATTGTATATATCGGAATATAACGTGATTTTATTGTCTAAAAAATTCATATAAATGTTCCAGTTGGTTGCACTATAATCATAATAATTGAGGTCAACCTGCAAGGCCATTGACCTTTTAAGTGTACATATAATGGGGCGATGGTCTGATGGTATTTCGTAATCCATTGTTTTTACGTCTATATTAAAAGCGGAGTTGCTTAAAATAATATCGACTGTTGATGCTTCGCGATTGTGTTGATGGGGGAATAGGGTTGGACTATTAGGATAGTGAATAAAAAAATTGCTTGATTGCTGTAGGTTGTTAAGTGCGATTCCTGCAGTATTATTTGAACGACAATTCCATGAACAATGTTTGGCATTTAGGTCACCAAAAACTATATATTCTTTGGTGGAAGGTGTTAGGTTCAAGATATCAGCACAGAAGTTATGAGTATATCTTGGTGAATATAACGAAGATACAACAATAGGTCTATTATTTATAATAACTTCAATTGAGATGTTTTCGATTGATGAGGTGTTTGAAATAAAGAGGTTTTTATGAGCGACAGATTTATGAATTAACAGAGCTACTCCTCCTCCTCTTGCATCTGTTCTGTCACTTCTATATAAATAATAATTTTTAAAATAGGGTCTATGATTTTCTGAAAAAAAAGTTTCATTCAAAGACGCTATTTTAATATTTTCTCGTTCAATTAGTATCTCAAATTGTTTTAATTTAGAAAAGTTTGAAATGCCATTGGCATTCAAGTGAAGCATTTTGAATTCGTTTAAATTATTAGTATAATCCATGGGCGTATTTTACCATTGACATTACAACTTTGATTTGTTGTACTTTTGAGGTGCACCTATGCAAATCATCCATAGCTGTAGTGAAAATATCAAAAAGCTCATCAATGCTAAATAAATCGTTGTTTGTTTTCAGCTGGTTAGCATATGTAGCTTTGCTGTTATTATTGATGTTATTGTTACAATTTGTGTTGTTGTTACTTAAATTTGGGAAATCAACCTTTGATTGAAATGAAATATTTTGTTGTTGCCTGCTGTTGTTATGACTTTTGGAAGTTACTCTTGTTCTGGTTTCCAAATAGAGAGAACGTAACGGACAGTTGATGTCGTTTGCAGAGTGATCAGTTCTCTCTTTTCCATGTTTTTTGCAATTAAAGCATGTAAAAACAGCTGGTCTTTTTTCATTTGTGTTAAACGGACACACACTTGTATGATGTTGTTCTGCACATATCATACATGCAGCACTTCGATGGCAATGTTCACCGCCATGGCCATACATTAAGCAGTTCCAGCATTGAGTTGGTTTATTTCTGGACCTAGATTTGTATTTTTTCCAAGAAATTATGATATTGGAAATTGTCCTTACATTTTTTAAGGCAGTTGGGTTAAAATTTTTACGAACAAATTGAACTTTGTAAACAGCATTGTTGTTCGAACTGAATTTGGTGACTATTTCAGCCACCGAAGAAGGGGATAGGTTGTAGTTTTTTAACTCTTCGGTGATGTCCTCAGAGTTTATGCGGGGTAAACCGTGTAGAAAGGTTGTGTATAACCTATTATCTTTGGAGCCATATGAATGAAACTCCATTTTACTCTCTTTAAGAATTTGCTTATAGCATTCGTACAATTCTTTAGTTGGAGCAAATATTTTGGTACCAATTGAAGTACGTTTGAAAATACAGTCTTTACCAAGTAGTTTTCGTATTTCTGCAAATGATGCGTTGGCTTCTACAACTATAGGTGGAGGTTTGTGTTGTTTAATATCATTAATATTTGATGCAGGAGTTACGTCCATATCATTGAGGCCAGCAAGCAGGCTAAATCTGTTGCTGGACGTTGACGCGATGTTCGGGTTAACAAAACCCGGAGGAAGTCTTGTCATCTTCTTGTTCACAAGCTTTCTTTTTGATGAAGATTTGGCCCCTCGGGCCATCGCTAAATTTTTATTCCTGTTATAAGCTGGATTGTCTACCACGTGAGTTCAAATGAGATCAATAATAGGCAATTGCAAAAACAAAAATATACACTTGTTGTTAATTTTAAATAGTTGTACTCTAAGCGCTTTAATTATTTACACGACCGTTCGTAAAGAGAATTAGATTCGAACTGATTTCAATAGACCCAATTTTATCTTCATTCACATTTTTTTAAACCATTTTCCTCCACTAACATTGCAGTTTATCTTATTTACCTTACCCCTTGCTGTAAAGGTATTTTCAAAGGGAGCTTGATGAGGAATTAGATTGCCTACTCCTTTCGGTCGATATCTGGACAAATTTGGGATGGATATGCATATTGACCTTTTCGCTGACGGCGTTTAAAAATATCAAAGACATGGTGAAGGCAATGTTTGCCCATTTTTTTTGGTTAATCGTTTTTTATGCCGATAATCTGAACTACCTATATATTAGAGGACTGCACAAGCACATTTGATTATGTGTCTTCAGTATTGTATATGCTGAAGCGTACACGCAAATACTGTCTTTTTCATTTCATAACCGAATGAACGAGTGCTAACGACAATAACAGAGAATGAGAACATATGACAATGAATAGTGAAGGTGCTATTACATGATATGTTTTTTACATATGTACTGTCAAATTTTCCCACAACAAAAGTTGTACACATCGTGTGATACATATGAAACATTGTTTATGTACAATACATGAGGAAAGTCACATGTACATTTTTCAATTAGAACAGGTTCTATTTTTTGCATGACAAACATATGAAAATACAACACTGCTTGTGGCGAAAGAAAAACAGAGTAAATTTAAAAGATTAATATTGAAAGAAAAATAAATTGTTTAGTATTAATTAACAATTAAAAAATATAAATATTATTTTTAACAATAAATTTTTGTAAATTCACAAATTAAATCAGCTGTTGTTTACATTTAGAGGTTATTCATACGGAAATACATATGCACGTGTAATAGCAAAAATTATGAATCGTATGTAAAAGACAATTTTGACAGACATGTGGAATTTCATATGGATAAAAAAAGTGACAGTACATATTTAAAAAACACTTCGTGTAATAGCACCTTGAGTGAGCGAAATGTTGTGAATTTGCGTACTCAAAAAAACGAATGTGTTGTTATCTAAAGGTGCTATTACATGATGTGTTTTTTACATATGTACTGTCAAATTTTCCCACAACAAAAGTTGTACACATCGTGTGATACATATGAAACATTGTTTATGTACAATACATGAGGAAAGTTACATGTACATTTTTCAATTAGAACAGGTTCTATTTTTGCATGACAAACATGAAAATACAACATTCTTGTGGCGAAAGAAAAACAGAGTAAATTTTAAAGATTAATATTGAAAGAAAAATAAATTGTTTAGTATTAATTAACAATTAAAAAATATAAATATTATTTTTAACAATAAATTTTTGTAAATTCACAAATTAAATCAGCTGTTGTTTACATTTAGAGGTTATTCATACGGAAATACATATGCACGTGTGATAGCAAAAATTATGAATCGTATGTAAAAGACAATTTTGACAGACATGAGGAATTTCATATGGATAAAAAAGTGACAGTACATATTTAAAAAACACTTCGTGTAATAGCACCTTGAGTGAGCGAAATGTTGTGAATTTGTGTACTCAAAAAAACGAATTTGTTGTTATCTAAAGGTGCTATTACATGATGTGTTTTTTACATATGTACTGTCAAATTTTCCCACAACAAAAGTTGTACACATCGTGTGATACATATGAAACATTGTTTATGTACAATACATGAGGAAAGTTACATGTACATTTTTCAATTAGAACAGGTTCTATTTTTGCATGACAAACATGAAAATACAACATTCTTGTGGCGAAAGAAAAACAGAGTAAATTTTAAAGATTAATATTGAAAGAAAAATTTTTTAGTGTTAATTAACAATTAAGAAATATATAACCTTTTTTTTAACAATAAATTTTTGTAAATTCACAAATTAAATCAGCTGTTGTTTACATTTAGAGGTTATGTCATACGGAAATACATATGCACGTGTGATAGCAAAAATTATGAATCGTATGTAAAAGACAATTTTGACAGACATGAGGAATTTCATATGGATAAAAAAAGTGACAGTACATATGTAAAAAACACACCTTTAAGGTGCGATTACACGAAGTGTTTTTTTACATATGTACTGTCACTTTTTTTATCCATATGAAATTCCTCATGTCTGTCAAAATTGTCTTTTACATACGATTCATAATTTTTGCTATCAACAGCTAACAACAGCTGTTTAATTTGTGAATTTACAAAAATTTATTGTTAAAAATAATATATATATTTTTTAATTGTTAATTAATACTAAACAATTTATTTTTCTTTCAATATTAATCTTTTAAATTTACTCTGTTTTTCTTTCGCCACAAGCAGTGTTGTATTTTCAAATGTTTGTCATGCACAAATAGAACCTGTTCTAATTGAAAAATGTACATGTGATTTTCCTCATGTATTGTACATAAACAATGTTTAATATGTATCACACGATGTGTACAACTTTTGTTGTGGGAAAATTTGACAGTACATATGTAAAAAACACATCATGTAATAGCACCTTTAGATAACAACAAATTCGTTTTTTTGATGTAATGTAATAGCACCTTTAGTTTTGTGCGAAAGCTATTATGACTTCTATTTCATTCATTTTTAAGAATCCGATCATGTTGCAAAAATATTATGATGTATTCGTAGAGTATATGGTGTGTAATCAATTTTACACTTAACATTCGAATTCATACATATGTATGTAGCAAATCCATCTTGATTAAAAACAAGTAAGACAAGTAAGAGTATTAAATTCGGCTGTGCCGAATCTTTGATATCCTCCACCTCGGTTTGAGTATTGATGATAAATGTAAACAAAATATTGGAAAAATATGCATGCATTTCCTATATGCATGCGTTTCCGGTTATATGACATAACTTTTCGTTTAATTTAGTTTTTGCTAATTAAATAGGTCGCCCTAACCTCCATTGCAAAGGTAATGGTTGTGTAGGGTGGCTATATGCATTAAATCGTGCTTTTTTGGCTTTTAACTGGCCAAATATTTCTTCATTGCGGCCATATATGAAAAAAAGGATTAATTCGTGAATGCACTGAAAAGCTTAATGAGGATCTCAATATAATATTTGAATGAGCTTCTTCAAATGGACTTTACTTAAATCCAAAAATATCAAAATGTTTAGTTATAACTCAAAGAAATCAAACCATCCCTATAGATATTCCAGTATCATTAGGTAATCAGAATATTGAAATTGTGGAATCTGCTAGGAATCTGGGAATCATTTTTAATAAATCGCTCACGTGGAACAATCAGATTAATTCTGCATCTGGAAAAATATTTGTAATGCTAAGAACGTTGTACCCTATACAACATCTTACACCTTTAAACATTCGTGTGCTTCTCGCGAAAACTTTCATTATGCCGAAGTTACTATATGGTTGTGAGATATTTGCTTTTTGTGATTCAGAAAGTAAAAGGAGATTATTAGTAGCTTACAATGCGATCCTACGTTATGTGTATGGTATAAAGAGATATGATGGAACTTCTCTATATTCTAAGTCTCTGTACGGAGTTGACCTCGTGGCATTAACAAAAATAAGATCATTAATTCTACTTCACAAAGTAATATACATCAAAGAACCATCTTATTTATTTGAACGCCTTCAATTTGCACGATCCAATAGAGGAAATAATCTTATACAATTACGATATCGAACATTAATCTCTAGTTGGCAAATTTTTATAAATACCATATGTCTGTGGAACTCGTTACCCAACAATTTACAAATAACAGACAACGCTTTACAATTTAAAAATGAATTGTTTAAAAATGATTTGGTCTCTAATTTTCAACTTTCTTAATTATTGTTTCATTTGTAATTATATTATATATTCTATACTCTCCCATTATGTATTAATTTTTTACTTATATTTTTATACTTTTGTAATTTAAAATTATTTTTATTTTTATATTTTTCTTGTTTCTTAAAAGTATTGTAACTACTATCACAAATTGATTGTATCATAATAAGATCACATACTGTAATTAAAAAGATTTATGTCTTGATGTATGTGCTATCCACATTTAATAAATAAATATAGGTCGGATGGAGTAACAAAATAATAACCGAAAAAAGCTCTCAACTTTTTTTTTTCAAAAAAATATTGCCGTATTTGGAAAACATAGAGAATAAATTTATAATAATAAATAATTAAATTAGGGATGCCAAACGCAAAAAACCAAATATCGGAAAAATTTTAAATAAAATAATTTGTTATCTTTATTTTCTGAAGAACTTCAAATATTCATCCAAAAAAATTGTGAAAATTTATATATAAATAACATTCCCATCAAATTGCGTTTATTTATTTAACAATTTTTATGTTCGCAATTCTTAAATATCATTTGAGGTTTTATAAAATTCATTGAATTTAAATTAATGTTTTCTGTAGTGCGATTCTGTAAATTTCAACGATCCGACAATGGCAAAATATATCGACAGCTATTGTTGTTTGCACTAAGGATTAAGTGATTCACTAAGTACATACATCTTAACGACAGTCGACAAATCTATTTTTCTATTTATTTAAATTGTAAACGAGTGGCATCTCTGTCAAAATAAGCGAAAAACACAAAGAATAGAAAAAACAAATTACTTCGTGTTTGACAGGATGATTTTATGTTTATGTTAAACATAAACATCTATTTTTTTCTATCTATCTATTTTTTTTTTACTAATATTTCTGTTTATTTATTTGAAAATGAAATAATGAATTGAATATGCTATTTAATTTTTTTATTTATATAAAAAAGTTTTTTAATAGAAGCAAAATATTTTCACTATTTTATGATTTTTATTTATGTATGACGACATTTCAACCTAAAAATTTAAGATTTTATCGATTGAATAAACAACACAAAAATGGTTGTCGTTTAGATAACAACAGCTGACTTTAACAATAGCGAATATCGTTTAAAAATTTTACTTATAATTTTGCTTTTCTTTTTTTAACGATTCGACTATCGTTAAAAGAAGTTACTGAAAAGCTATTAATTTCTCCTGAATGCCAATATTTTTTTTTATTTAAACATTTTTGAAATGTAAACATATTTGGTGTTTTTTTTTTGGAATTTGATGCAATTGATGTCTTCTAAATTTAAAATTATTATATCCGACGTTTTGATATGATTTTCTGAAATTCAATTGATATTTTATAATTTATAATTGGAAATTTTAATTCCAGTTTTTAGAATTGATATTTTCTAAAATTTGAATGGAAAATTTAAAAAGTGCAATTTTGTATTTAAGTGAATAATACTGCTTTAGTAATTATAAACAATTTTTAAAAATTAGATGTAATCGCAATCAGATATTTTGTAGGTAAAGCAGAATAATAATTCTATATAACTATGTAGAACTGTTTTGAAAGAAAAAAACTCATTGATGAACTCGGTAACTCTATTTTGTAAAGACAACAAAAAGTTGGTATGCCAAACTTATGTTCATATTTGTAAATGAATAATGAAAAAACATATGAAATAATAAAAGGCCAGTCCGTGTATACTCTTAACATTGTGCTGTATGATATCTATTTGAAAATATTGACATTCATGTTAAAATAGAAATAACTATTGCAAAGCTAATTAGAACAAAAATTGTGGCGCCATCTACTGTGGCATAGTCACGCTTAGCAAAATGAAGTGACACTCTTTTAATGCAAAAGAAATGTATTTTCCGCACAACAAAATATTGCAGAATTTTATGTTAATAAAATAATATACCGATTTATTTCTAACATGCAGTTATTGTGGATATACATATATAGAATATATGTATATTATTTGTATTATTTAATATGTTTATGTATGTATATGTAAATATTACACACAAAAAATACAACATCAAACGTTATTTTTGTGTTTTTCTCTTTAAATAAATTAATATATAAATTTTTTTTTGCTAAATTTACATTGTTTTTTTTTTTATTAACAACTAGGTACATATATATATATTAGCATTATTTGCTTTAGATGCTGGTGAATTTTTACTCCCCTTATATTAACTCGTATATTGTGTATCCAATGACAAGTCTTTTTATTGTCAAAAATATATTATATCTATATTACAAAATGGATCTACATCACAGTTGCTTATAATATGTACTTCAATTACTCTTAATATAATACCGGTTACATTATGTTATTTAAAGCATTGCCATCAAGGACTTACTAATGAACATTAGGGAAGTTACAATTGTTGAGGTAGTTACCATAACATCTTCCTTTTTTTTTTAAATATAGAATATAACAAATATTTGATAAATTTGAAAATAGTTAAAATATTCGAAGTTGATAAATTTTAAAATTCTACAAATTTAACCTATTAGGTGGTATTATTCTTCCATATTTTGATGTATACATTTGATTATTATTATTAATATTAATTTCATGGTTTACATTTACATTGTTGCTCTTATTAATTAATTTTCATTGTTTATCAATAAATGATTGTTAGTGTTTTCATCGCTAACATTAAAATTATAATAAACACTTTTATTATCATTAAAATTGCAATTTTGTTTTCCAGTTTGTTCATTTATAAAATTGCCTAACTTCCGAGCTATTTTCATTATGTGATGCCTGTTTCTTCTATAGACTACACTATTTTCATCCTTTACCAAAAATGATCTAGGCTCTTTACATTTTCCAATGATTTTTCCTTTAAACCATACTGATGTTGGATTTTTCTTAAAATAAATTTCTTCACCTACTTCAATTGGTTTTAAATTAACGGAACTCTTATTATAATCTTGAGATGACTTCGATTGTCTATGTTTTAATTGTTCATTTAGTTTTTTAGAATTTACTAATTTTGGTTTTAAGTCATTTGAAACTGACGGTAATTTTGTACGTAACTTCCTGCTCATTAGCAATTCAGAAGAACTTGGTATATTATTTTTAGACGTTGTTCGATGTTGTAAAAAAGCTATGTATGGATCTGTACCGGAATCTTTGCATTTATACAAAATATTTTTGATCGTCTGAATAGATCTTTCCGCCAGACCATTGGATCGTGATAGATAAGGACTTGATGTAATATCAATTCCCCAGTCAACACAAAACTGTTTAAAATCATTTGAATTGAAAGGTGGTCCGTTATCTGAAATTAAGATAGTAGGAGTACCATGTCTTGCAAAGATGGATTTACATTTAGTTATCACTTGTATAGAGGAATGACCAGAACTTAAAAGTTCCACTTCAAAAAATTTCGAATAATAATCTACGACTATTAAATACATTTTCTTATCGAATTTAAGTAAAGCACATCCTACTTTGTACCAAGGTATGTTAAAAATCTCATGACTTTTTAAATCTTCTTTGGGATTAGCATTTCTGTATTTGAAACAAATGTTACAATTGGATACCATGTTATAAATATCATTATTTATATTAGGCCAATAAATTGAACCTCTTGCTAGATTCTGACAGCCTTGAATTCCCATATGACCTTCATGGACATATTGTAACATTTTTGACCTTAAGTTTTGTGGTATTAAAATACGTTTATTTTTGAATAAGATTCCCTTTACCATGCCTATCTCATCCTTAATAGGATAAAATTGCCGTACTTCTATATCTACTTGTTTCTTATTAACTGGCCAACCTTCTTTCACATAGTTTATAATTTTCTGAAAAAGTTTCATTTTCAGTTTCTTTTTTTATATTTTCAATTTCGTTTTCTGGTAATGCTATTTGACATAATAATGAATTGCATTGTAAATCAATGTCTTTGTCTAATTCTGTAAGAATTTTTTCTTTAAGCGGTGCTCTGGACAAGGTGTCGGCAATAAATAAATCATTATCTGGTTTATACACTACGGTTAGATTATACGATAACAATCTTAACATGAATCTTTGAAGACGTGTTGGTATATTATATAAAGGTTTATTAAACAATGGAACAAGAGGTTTGTGATCTGTTTCAACAATCACATTTCTACCATAAATATTCTGATGGAACCGTGTGCACCCAAACAAAATAGCAAACAATTCTTTCTATATTTGTGCATAATTTATCTGACTATCAGTCAAAGAGATCCACCACCATGAGTAACAATCTTGTCGCGATGCGGTGGCTTAAGTGCACTGCGGCTCCTTACTTGATGCTAGTAATGGAAGAGGTTTTACTGTATCAGTACCACTTCCTGAACCTGTGTCAGGTTCGGAACCTTGAAGGCACGACTAAAGGTTACTCACCCCTAATCCGGAGTGTCACGCGACCCGTGCTTATCGGATGGTTTGCAGTCAGGGGCAACCGATTGTATTTTAACGGAGCCTCACTGATACATGGGCACCTCAGTGAGTAGGTAGAGGCAGTGGGCCGCCCTTGCGTTACTGGGGGCTATGACGCGTTCGACATAATTTTTCCCTGCACTCGTGGGAACCAAAATGAATTCTTGTAAAACAATCAAAAACAAAAACAAAAATCGAGGCTCTGCCTCACAGTCCGCTGCTAGTTCATCTAGCAGTTGTCCGAAGGCTAAGACCCAGGAGTCTGGCCATTTAGAAAACGCTGCGACCTCTGGTCAAAGCTCTAGCGGGTTGGGGTCCGTTGTCAGTCCGACTAGAATCTCCATCACTGGCAGCAAACCCATGAAGGCTATGGACAAATCCGGTCACCTTGGGAATGCAGCTAAGGAGGGGTCCAAGTCTGGTAAGACTGGGGTCAATCACGTCCGTCCGTCAAAGGTGAAATATAATCAGAGGAGACTATGCCTTAAGATTATCGATAGGCTAGGCAAACTCGACCAATCGAAGCTGTCTGATAGAGAGAGTCGCTCACATGGGCTAAGAAGGTCACTGAAGAACAGGACCTCTCAGCTAAGACTAGTGTACCTGATAAACAGGTTGCTAGTACCTCGAAGGCGGGTAAAAGGCTGCGCTCGCCAGATGAGAAACCATTATCTAAACGTACTAAAGTGGCCGGCAACGCTGTGCCGAAGTCGTTTAGTCAGGTTGTCAAAGACAACCTTGTAATGGCTATCATTAACAGGGGAGATGAAGATGGCACTATCCTCAAGGACAAGTGGATTTATATGGAGGCTAAATTAGCCGAAGTATTCTTCACTGTCCTTGAGGATATGCCAGGTCCACCTCCAACCTGCCGCGAAGCAGGCTGGCACCAAGGCCGTGCTAAGCTGGTGGCTTTTGCTGACCAACGCTCATTATCCCTTTACAGGGCTGCCGTCAGCAAACTAGGAGAGCTCTGGCCGGGAGCAAAACTGGATGTTGTGCACAAGCATGACTTCCCGTCCCGACCCAGTGCGCATGCTTGGCTTCCGGCAACTCCTGGGGATGCAGAATCTGTGCTAAAGATGCTGAATGTCTGCAATCCTGATCTTCCAACGCACAATTGGAAGATTGGTAGATTTGGTGATACAGAGGGGGCACGTCGGCAGGTAACACTGTTACTTAATGCCGAATCCCTCCCGCGTTTAACCGAGACAAACAGCATCATTTCCTACGGATTTGGGCAGATTACGACCAAGGTCTATAAAAGCGATCAGGGACCAATCCCAGAGATCGTCAAGCCAGTAGAGAAGTCTGCTGGGGAGGGGACCTCTGGTGAAGCTCAAGCTGAGGTGGGTTTCCACACAGCTATGGAGGAAGATGGATACTTAACATCCGATTCTGAGCTGTTAGGCGATGCTACTGGCTTATTCCACGACGACCTCCTTGAAAGCACGGAGGACGAAGCCGAAATCACGGTGGTGAAGACGGATGTGCAGGCAGTTGCAAATGATGCGGCTCCTACAGATAAATCTTCACCACTGTAAAGCAGCAATGGCTGCATTGCTGGTTCGCCTGACGACAGGCGGAGTAGACATAGTCTTCATCCAAGAGCCCTGGGTTTGTGGTGGCAGGGTTTGCGGATTGAAGACTCCTAATTATAAGCTGCTCGTCGCTAAGGATGAAGGTACACCAAGGACCTGCATTTTGGCGAGGAACAGTTTTAATATATTCTTGTTATCTAATTTCAGTGACAGAGATGTAACAGCGGCTAGCCTGGAGTTAGATGGTAAAACAATCTGGCTCGCCTCCGCCTACTTTTGCGATCCTGGGCCTATTCCCCCGGACAGCGTGGCAAATCTGATCCGGAAGGCCGAAGGGACTGCACACCAACTGGTGCTGTGCTGTGACGTCAATGCGCATCATCCGATCTGGGGAAGTACGGACATAAACGAAAGAGGTGAGTTGCTTTTTGAGTTTTTACTTAGTACTAACCTGTATATATGTAACAAGGGAAATGAACCGACCTTTGTGACTAGTATTAGAATGGAGGTTCTTGACGCTACCTTTGTATCAGATACACTATTTGATAAAATTGATGGTTGGACGGTGTTGGATGACCACTCCTTTTCTGACCATCGCTATATCGAATTCTTACTTAGAGAAAAGGACCCAATGGAGAGTGTCCCCAGGAATCTGAAGAGGACAGATTGGGTTAAGTATAGGAAAACCTTTGCTGGGTTATTGGAAACAATACCCTTAACCGAACCGCGCAATTCTGCGGACATTGATTGTCTTGTAGATCATATTACGACGGTTTTTAACAAGTCTTTAGATTCTTCTTGCCCAGTGGCAAGGCCTAAGGGCAAGAAGAAACCACCATGGTGGTCTAGCGAGCTGCAGCAGGGTAGAGACTCCTGCAGAAAACTCTTTAACAAGGCAAAGTCTTCAAGAGCGGACGAGGATTGGTCGGCGTACAAGCTGCAGCTTAGGACCTATAAGAAGAAGATTAGAACGGCAAAATGCGATTCTTGGAAAAAATTCTGTGATAACATAGAGGACGTTTCCGAGGACATTGCTTCGGAGATAGTTAATGTACCAACATTGACCTGGGCGATTAAAAGCTTCAAACCTTACAAATCTCCGGGACCTGACGGTATCATTCGAGCTGAATTGCAGCATGTGTCTGACTACATTTCCCCTTGGCTATGCAGTCTTTTCACTTGCTGCATAAACACAGCGTATATTCCTTTGAAATGGAGGGAGACAAGAGTGGTGTTCATTCCAAAAGCTGGAAAGAGCTCACACACTGTCCCAAAGGATTTCAGACCAATAAGCCTATCATCGTTCCTATTGAAGACAATGGAGCGTATGATAGACTATTACTTACGTAGAATTATTGACCCTAAACTGCTATCAATGAGGCAACATGCCTACAGCAAGGGAAGGTCAACTGAAACAGCTCTACACGAGCTTGTAGGTACCATCGGGAAATCGCTCTCGGCAGGAGAATAGACAATGACAGCCTCTTTGGATATAGAAGGGGCTTTTAACAACATCACACCGGACTCGATAATAGCGGCACTATCTAGTCTAGGAGTGAATTCTGTGATCATCTCATTGATTGGAAATCTGCTTGTCAACAGGCGGATAACGTCTAAACTGGGAACGTCGGAAATATCCCGATTTGTGAACAGGGGAACGCCACAAGGTGGCGTTCTATCACCACTTCTCCGGAACTTGGCGCTAAACCCAGTGCTAGTATCCTTGGAGGGGCAAGGCTGCAGCGTAGTCGCATATGCTGACGACGTGGCCATGGCCGAAAATGGGAAGTTTCTATCTACAATTAGAGATATCCTGCAACGGGCTCTCACAGAGCTATCTATCTGGGCAAGGGGTTGCGGTCTGGGGGTTAATCCGACCAAAACGGAACTTGTTCTTTTCACTAGGAAGTATAAGATCCCTACCTTCGATCCCATTTCTCTCAACGGCACTGAAATCGTCTTCTCTGATGGAGCCAAGTATCTTGCCGTATTCCTGGACATGAAGCTGAACTTCAGACGGAATTTGGAGGAGCGGGTGAAGAAGGCGACTATAGCTTTATACTCCTGTAAGAAGGCCATTGGTAAGCGATGGGGCTTTAGTCCGAAAATTGCTCACTGGATCTATACAGCGGTGGTCCGTCCAATACTCCTGTACGGAGTCATCGTCTGGTGGCCTGCTTTGGAGAAGGCCACCAATAACAACCTTCTCGCAAGGGTACAGAGAATGGCTTCCATGTGCATCACTGGAGCCCTTCGTACTACACCTTCGGATGCCTTGAACATCCTATTACACCTAATACCACTGGACATATTAGGGAAGCAGTCGGCGGCCTCATCGGCCATTCGATTAAGAAGCACACTACAATGGCGGGGCTACAATTGTGGCTACGGGGTGATCCTGAATGACAGGAACTTGCCATTGAACGTGGATTACACTACTCCAAGGAGCGTATTTGAACGTCACTACTGTACACTAATACCGACCATGGAATCTTCGTTTGGGAGGATACCAGGCAGTAGGCATTCCGTAAATTTCTATACTGACGGATCGAAATTGTGCGGTCAGGTTGGTTTTGGAGTCCATTCAGGGGAGCTTGGACTAAATCTGGCTCGAAGGTTACCAGACCACTGCAGTGTATATCAGGCAGAGGTACTGGCAATAAAGGAGGTTGCTGACTGGTTGGGTCGGAATATTCTGTCTACGACCGCAGTCAACATCTATTCTGATAGTCAAGCCGCGGTAAAATCCATGCGATCAATGTTCCTGAAAACGAGAACCGCCCTTAGCTGCCGCACGTCCTTAAATGAGATGGCCAAGCAGTTCGACATCAGGCTCATATGGGTCCCAGGGCACAGGAACATACCGGGAAACTGCAAAGCGGATGAGCTCGCAAGACAGGGTACTACCTTACAGGTTCCAGCGGATTTGGAATGTGTTGGTACACCCCTGGAATCGTGCAAACTTGAGCTTCGGCTTCGCACCGCTGGCATAACGAATAACAGATGGGCTAATGGATTAACGTGTAGGATCACAAGACAAATCTGGCCTGCTCTGAATCGAAAGCGTACAAATGCGCTATTATCACTCCCCCGTGGGGAGATCTCAACGGTAGTTGCTGTTGTTACTGGGCACTGCCTTATAGGGAGACACGCTGAGCGCCTTAAGGTCTCGTCAAATGATTTCTGTAGTAGCTGCTTGGATGTGAAGGAGGTAGAGAGCGTAGAACACTTCCTCTGCCACTGCCCGGCGCTATCCAGAACAAGACTACGGACATTGGGATCGCCGTTTCTTCACGATCTCTCTGACCTCTCAAACGTGGAAATTTCACATCTTAGGGGCTTTATTAGAAGCTCGAACTGGTTCTTCGGTGGGGATTGAGGGGAACACCCATTCGTCACGTGGTATCACAACGGACCCCAGAGTCTAAGTGTGCTGGTCCTTGGATCAGCAGCCACTTCCAACCTAAACCTAAACCTAAACCTATCAGTCAAAGATGCAGATGCATATGCAACAGGGTTTTTACCATGCATTATAACAGCTCCTACCGCAAACTTCGACGCATCTACTGATAATTTTAGAGGTTTTTTCGTATCATAGTACGTTAAAACTGGTGCCTTTGTAATTTCTTTCTTTAAATTTTCAAATTCAATTTGTTGTTCATTATTCCAACTCCAGACAGAATCATTTTTCAAAAGATCTCTCAAATGCTTATTTTTGTGTGACAAATTGTCAATAAATGACCCTAAATAGGTAATCATTCCTAGAAAACGTTGAAGTTCCTGTTTATTCTTAGGAACAGGCATTGCCAAAATAGATTCTATCCTCCTTTCATCGGGTTTTACACCCCTGTCACTAAAAATATGGCCAAAAACTTTATTTCAGTCTTGAGAATCATTGACTTTGTTTTATTAAATTTTAGACCCACTTTATTTCCTCTTTCTAGGACTTTATTTAAAATTTCGTTGTGTTTCTCTACACTTGACGCATTAATCAAAAAATCATCCATGTATATTACCAAACCTGGTATATCCCCAAAAAGTTTTATCATTTCAGCATGAAATATCTCAGGTGCTGAACTATACCAAAGGGCAAACGTAAAAAACGATACCTCCCAAATGGGATGTTAAACGCACATAACCTACACGATTCATCATCAAGTTGAACCATCCAAAAACCAGAATTAGCATCTAGCAAACTAAAAAATTTTGAACCACTCATACGAGATTTACATTCATCTGTTGTAGGAAAATCAAATCTAAGTCTCACAATTACTTTATTTAAGTTCCGTGGATCCAAACACAATCTGAAGTTCCCATTAGACTTTGTTATTAGCACGATCGAATTTACCCAATCTGTAGGTTCTTTTACCTCAGTAATTACCTTCACGGTACACGACGAGGCGGATCGATTACTGGTTGACAATTTTCTTTAATTTGCAAATGACGCTTTTCTTTAAGCTGCCCTAAACCATAAAACATGTCCCTATATTTTGCCAAAATTGTCTCACAATTTATTGTGCAAATTTTTTTAATTAAATTCATTTTAGTGGCCAGTTCAAGGCCAATGATGTTGTTACATTTTGTTATGGTACGGCGTTGGTGGAAGATCCGCTTCCGTTTCCCTGAGCCTTTGCTGGTCGCACGTGCTGGCGTAGGGGCCTAGCTCGCCGGATGAGTGGGGTCTTGCTCAGGCCCAGGGAAACCGCACTACAGATTTTCACGTGCGATTTAAAAAAAACACAACTGTCAAAAACACGGACGCTAAATGGGACGGATGGCCATACTTACCTTGGGATTGGGGACTAGGTGTTCTGCCCCTTTTGCCCTCCCTACCATGTTACCTCGACTCCATCTTACTTGGAGGTAACCCACAATAATGAAAAGATTAGGTTTGGTTTGGTTTTCTACATTGGTTTTAACAAAAAAAAAAGTTTTTATTTACCCTTCATTTTAAGGGTTAAAAATTTAAATCATAATTATCAAAATTTATTTTATTATTTTTTTTATATTATCGCAAAATTTCACTTTTTAGAAAAAATTTTAAGTTTGGCAACATTTTATTTTCAGCCAAATTTTAATTTAGGAAAATTTTTAATTTTAGCTTAAGTTTAGAATTAGGAAAATTTTAGTTTAAATTTTATAATTAGAAGACTTTTTATGTAATTTTAGAAAAATTTTAATGTTATAAAATTTTGTTTAATATAATTTTGTAAAAAAAAAATAAGTTTGAATGCGATTTCAACTCAATGTATTTTTTTTTTTTTTAATTAAATTTAGTTTTAATTTTAGCTTTAATAAAAAAAATTGTTTTTTTTTTTTAAATATGGTACCATTTGTGAATTCTCTTAAATTTCTATAATTTTTAAATTTAGGTCAATTTTAAATATTCAAGTAATATATAAACTTTTCGGGGATTTTAATTTAGTTTTGATTTAAAATTTTAAAATTTTTTCGTTTTAATTTTAAATATAGAAAAATTTATTTAGTTAGAACACACTTATTTTCTTAGAAATATATTAATTTCAGTACAATTTTACTTTTATAATTAATTTTAAAATAGTTATTAATATTATAGTAATATACAAAATATTTAATATATTTAAGGTTTATCAACTGAACCGTACTGTACGAAACGTAGGACGTCTTAGCTTAAACTATATTCACCTTGTATCGCCTTGATGGTTATGGCTTTTATTGTGGGTTTTGCTAAAAGTTCCTCTTACTGTGGGGCTTATTGTAAGTTTTTGTTCCTTTTTTTCCAATACGAGATGTGGTAACATAATTTGATTTGTTATAGTTTCAGTATTTTGCAGAGAATGTAGTTGAAATACACTTATGTCAATTACTATCGTTTGTATATTCATTGATTTATATTATTCACAATTTTTTTTTTTACATCAATAATCATTTTATTTTAACAGTTTCTTTCTTTTCCAGTTTTTTTTTTTTGTCAATTTTAGATTTCTTAAATTTTGTTTTTTTTTTTTCAACAATATTTAAGTCTTATTCTTTTATTTTCACTTTCTTAAAAATCTATTTTAACTTTACTTTTATTTTTAATTTTTAAACTCTATATCTTAATTTTACTTTAATTTAATTTTAATTTTACGTTACTTATTTTTTAAATTTAAATCTTTTTTTTTTTCTTATGTCTTTTCTTATTAAAATTAAATTAAAACTACATTTTAACTTTTAACCGGAGGTTTTTCCTCAACCTTTACGTTTCAACAAACAAAATTCAACTCCGTTCATAAATTTTAATTTTTGTAATTTTTAATTTTCTTAAATATTAATTTAATTTTTAATTTTTTAAATTTAAACTTATTTGCACGCTTCACTTAATTTTAATGTCTTAAACTACATTTTTATACAAATTTTAAGAGGTTTCTCCTCAACCTTTTGTCTTTCATGGTCACATTTCAACTCCTCGATTTAAATTTAACTTTATTACATTAACCTTCTCATCTTCATTCATTCATTTGCAGATAAAAACCTGTTTATTAAAAAACAAAATCACCACCAATTCATTGAGAACATTCATATGCATTCATAATATTCTCTATATGACTATGAGAGCAAGTGAGATCAATACAAGAAAATACGTGGTTTGACCAGCATGATTGCATATGAATGTGTTCATGGTTTAATACAACACAATGAAGAGAAAAAAACGCCATAAATCAGTTTGCCAAAAAAAATGCCATCAACATATTACAATATAAGGTGTTGTTTACATGTACATACTTGAACTTGAAAATAATTTCAAGATCAAGGTTATTATTTTTTTTTCTTCTTTCTTATTCTGCTTGTAACAGAAATTCTTTTGCTACAGTGCAGAGCAAAACTGATCACCGTCACAAAACAGATGGTTTTGATTTCCATGAAAGGAAAAATCAACTGAAAACGGTTCGATGGGTTTTAAGGTTTGCCATTTTTAAAACTTTGCCTTGAGTTTAGGTCTTCTGCATATAAAAAAAAAGAAATCAAAACAGCAGTTTACGCTGTTGGGGTTTTTCAAAACATGGTTCGATATCCATCGTTCAACGGAAAAGATTCCAACACAGAGATTTTTGGTTATTTTTTTAAAAATTCAGTGTATTGGATTCTTATATCTAACAGAGATCTTAAACCAGCGATTTTTGTTCTTTTCAAAATTCGGTGATTTAAGTTCTCTCATTAAACAATGGACATGGACGCAGAGGTTTTGGGGGACCTTATTAAATTAAAACCGGTGTTTTGAACTCTCTTATCATAAACAAAAAGGCCTTAAACAGAGGTGTTGTTGGCAAAGGGCGTAATACATGACTATCTCTAACATGGTGTTAGGCTATGTTATGAGATGATGAATGAATGAAGACTAGCTTAATGTCAACAATTTCATAATGAATTAAATTTAAATCAATATCAAAAAAAAATTGTGGAAAACTAAATCGGGTTCTAAAATTTAAATTAGATTCAAATCGAACCCACGCAAAAAAATTAAATTTTCAAATCAGTTTCAAAGCAGACTTAAATTTTAAACAAAATTATCAAAAGTTTCAATATAAGTTCCATTAAATTTAATAAAAATTCTAGATTCTTCAAAAAATCTAAATTAAAAAAAAATTTCAAAATTAAAATTCAGAAAAAATTAAAAAGTTCAAAATTAATTTTCAACAAAGTTTCAAAATTTCTATATAAAGTTTTAATATAATTTCAATATATTTTTCATATATAACTTCGTCAAAATTTCAAACCAGTTCAAATACAATTCTTAATGTCAAAAAAAAAATTCTAAAAATTTCAATATAACTTTTCAAATAGAGTTAAAATTCAATAAATTGTTAGTAAATTTTTAATATATAATTTTCAGTATAAATTTAATATAATTCAATGTAGTATTTCAATATAATTTTTCAATATTTTAATTTTCAATATAGCTTTTCACTATAGTTTTCAAAATATAATTTTCAATATAAAATTTCAAAAGGTTTCAAAAAAAAATTTCAATTATAATTTCGATATAAATTTTATAAAGATTTCCACAAAAAGATTTCAATATAGTATTCAATCTATGTTAATATAAATTTTCAAAATTGGTTCAAATATATTTTTTTAATAAAAATTTTCCAAAATTTAAAACTTAGTTCAATTATAAGTTAATAAAAATAACTTTCAGAAAATTTCAAAATTTTCAATATACTTTTCAATATATTTTCAAAAAATTTCAATAAATTGTTAACCCAATGTAGTTATCCCAAACAAAACCATATATTGAAAAAAATCCGTAAGTAAGTATGACCATCCATCAAAATTAAAAAATTTTAAAATTTTATACTTGTGATTCTAAGTTTCTTTTCGATTGTTTGCAGCTATTTCGGTACTATAAAAATCATTTTGGACAAGTAACCGGTTCGTCTAGAACGAAGTTCTTGTATTCCAAAAACTACCTTTAATGACCAAAGCAAACGGATACCACAAAAATCAAATTAAAAAAAATGTTGAAATGTGAACTCAAATGTCAAACAAGTTTCCATTTCCGTTAATGTAAATAGGGATATACCCATATTTAATTAAAATTCCAGAAATATCAGCAAGTATGACTTCAAGAACACGGATGCAAAAAAGATTAGGATTAAGGAACAATGTGCTTTCCCGGTGCACAGATGTTAAAATTGAAATAAATTATTAAGTTCCTTTTTAGAAAAATTATGAATTAAAAAGAAGAAAAAAAAAAAAAAATCCGGTCTATTGTTTCGGGCCCCACGTTGGGCGCCATTTCTGTAATGGTACGGCGTTGGTGGAAGATCCGCTTCCGTTTCCCTGAGCCTTTGCTGGTCGCACGTGCTGGCGTAGGGGCCTAGCTCGCCGGATGGGTGGGGTCTTGCTCAGGCCCAGGGAAACCGCACTACAGATTTTCACGTGCGATTTAATAAAAACACAACTGTCAAAAACACGGACGCTAAATGGGACGGATGGCCATACTTACCTTGGGATTGGGGACTAGGTGTTCTGCCCCTTTTGCCCTCCCTACCATGTTACCTCGACTCCATCTTACTTGGAGGTAACCCACAATAATGAAAAGATTAGGTTTGGTTTGGTTTTCTACATTAGTTTTAACAAAAAAAAAGTTTTTATTTACCCTTCATTTTAAGGGTTAAAAATTTAAATCATAATTATCAAAATTTATTTTATTATTTTTTTTATATTATCGTAAAATTTCACTTTTTAGAAAAAATTTTAAGTTTGGCAACATTTTATTTTCAGCCAAATTTTAATTTAGGCAAATTTTTAATTTTAGCTTAAGTTTAAAATTAGGAAAATTTTAGTTTAAATTTTATAATTAGAAGACTTTTTATGTAATTTTAGAAAAATTTTAATGTTATAAAATTTTGTTTAATATAATTTTGTAAAAAAAATTAAGTTTGAATGCGATTTCAACTCAATGTATTTTTTTTTTTTAATTAAATTTAGTTTTAATTTTAGCTTTAATAAAAAAATTTTTTTTTTTTTTTTTAAATATGGTACCATTTGTGAATTCTCTGAAATTTCTATAATTTTTAAATTTAGGTCAAATTTAAATATTCAATAATATATAAAATTTTCGGGGATTTTAATTTAGTTTTGATTTTAAATTTTAAAATTTTTTCGTTTTAATTTTAAATATAGAAAAATTTATTTAGTTAGAACACACTTATTTTCTTAGAAATATATTAATTTCAGTACAATTTTACTTTTATAATTAATTTTAAAATAGTTATTAATATAATAGTAATATACAAAATATTTAATATATTTAAGGTTTATCAACTGAACCGTACTGTACGAAACGTAGGACGTCTTAGCTTAAACTATATTCACCTTGTATCGCCTTGATGGTTATGGCTTTTATTGTGGGTTTTGCTAAAAGTTCCTCTTACTGTGGGGCTTATTGTAAGTTTTTGTTCCTTTTTTTCCAATACGAGATGTGGTAACATAATTTGATTTGTTATAGTTTCAGTATTTTGCAGAGAATGTAGTTGAAATACACTTATGTCAATTACTATCGTTTGTATATTCATTGATTTATATTATTCACAATTTTTTTTTTTTTACATCAATAATCATTTTATTTTAACAGTTTCTTTCTTTTCCAGTTTTTTTTTTGTCAATTTTAGATTTCTTAAATTTTCGTTTTTTTTTTTTCAACAATATTTAAGTCTTATTCTATTATTTTCACTTTCTTAAAAATCTATTTTAACTTTACTTTTATTTTTAATTTTTAAACTCTATATCTTAATTTTACTTTAATTTAATTTTAATTTAACGTTACTTATTTTTGAAATTTAAATCTTTTTTTTTTCTTATGTCTTTTCTTATTAAAATTAAATTAAAACTACATTTTAACTTTTAACCGGAGGTTTTTCCTCAACCTTTACGTTTCAACAAACAAAATTCAACTCCGTTCATAAATTTTAATTTTTGTAATTTTTAATTTTCTTAAATATTAATTTAATTTTTAATTTTTTAAATTTAAACTTATTTGCACGCTTCACTTAATTTTAATGTCTTAAACTACATTTTTATACAAATTTTAAGAGGTTTTTCCTCAACCTTTTGTCTTTCATGGTCACATTTCAACTCCTCGATTTAAATTTAACTTTATTACATTAACCTTCTCATCTTCATTCATTCATTTGCAGATAAAAACCTGTTTATTAAAAAACAAAATCACCACCAATTCATTGAGAACATTCATATGCATTCATTATATTCTCTAGTATTTATAACACTCCCACTCATATATGACTATGAGAGCAAGTGAGATCAATACAAGAAAATACGTGGTTTGACCAGCATGACTGCATATGAATGTGTTCATGATTTAATACAACACAATGAAGAGAAAAAAACGCCATAAATCAGTTTGCCAAAAAAAATGCCATCAACATATTACCATATAAGGTGTTGTTTACATGTACATACTTGAACTTGAAAATAATTTCAAGATCAAGGTTATTATTTTTTTTTTCTTCTTTCTTATTCTGCTTGTAACAGAAATTCTTTTGCTACAGAGCAGAGCAAAACTGATCACCGTCACAATTTCATATTTAGAATATAGAAAGATGTAACATAAACTACGTTATTATATGAAAATTCAATTACAATTTTTCCAACTACTGGTAACTTTTCACCACTAAACGTAAATATATTATTATATACCTTACTATCTACCTTACTGATACCTAGAGTGTTGAAGGTGTTGGTTGACATCAGGTTCGCTTGGGCTCCCGTATCCACTTGGCAAACTATTGTTTTTCCACTCACTTCCACGTTGACGTTCCAAATATTTTTGCTATGCATTTCACCAATTATTCCAACAAATAGACTTTCTTCTTCTTCTGCTTCTGCTTCGACAACATTTTTTACATACTTATTTCTGTTCATCATACCCATATTTTTTGAAAAACACATCCTTGCATAGTGATTTAATTTCCCACATGAATTGCACACTGCACGTTCAGCAGGGCATTTGTTATTGTGTTTTTGGCCACATTTATTACAAATGGCTGATGATTGTTGTTGTTGATACAGTTGCTTCTGATATTGTTGTTGTTGGTAAGGTTGTTTCTGGTATTGTTGTTGTTGATACGGTTGCTTCTTTTTCATACGTTGTATCGCTGCTACAATTGGCTCTTCCTCTTCCTCTTCTTTCACATTCTGTATGCTGGCTAAATTTTCTTTCGCCATCTCTATACTTTTAGCAATTTCCAAAGCTTTCTTCCAATCAATATTTCCTTCACTTAACAAACGTTCCTTGATATTTGTATTGTTTTGTGATAGGCCACAAATAAAAATGTCCTTCACCAAGCTTTCCCGCAACGTTCCAAACTCACAAGAGTAACTTAAATTTTCTAACGTTGTTGCATATTGCACGATAGACTCCTCATTAGTCTGTCGACGTGTAAAAAACGCATGCCGCTCCATGGCGATGTTGATTTTCGGTATAAAATATGCTTCGAATTTTCTCAACAAGTCACTATATTTAACTGTTTCTATGTTCAGGTTAAACGAATTAAAAATATGTAGGCATGCCGGCCCCATATGATGTAATAAGAGCGCCACTTTTCTCTTTTCAGACTCCTTTTCTAAATCCGTGGCCAACAAAAAAATTTTGAACTGGGTACTCCAATTTACCCATTCTGTTGCCACATTGCGAGCCTTTGGATTAAAACATGGCGTCGATGACGCGTATGATGCCGCAGCCATATGCTTTACATCTTCGTTGTCTGTCATTCTTTTTGTTTATATAAAAATATAATTCAAAAAGACACTCCGAATTGTTTATTATTAACAATATATATATATTTGATATAAACTTTCTTTTACTTATTGGTTCACACCTGACACCATATTGTATATCCAATGACAAGTCTTTTTATTGTCAAACATATATTTTATCTATCTCTATTACAAAATGGATCTACATCACAGTTGCTTATAATATGTACTTCAATTACTCTTAATATAATACCGGTTACATTATGTTATTTAAAGCATTGCCATCAAGGACTTACTAATGAACATTAGGGCAGTTACAATTGTTGAGGTAGTTACCATACCATCGTAGTGTCTGCTTGTCGAAAAAATGTTGGATCGATTTTAACCCCTTTCCCGTGACCCAATCGATCTGAACTTTGCAGGCAGGCTCGTGGCAATGACAGAAATGATCTAGTAAATTTTTTTAGTGATGCCAAAACAATGGAAACTTTTAAATTTTTCTACCAGAGTTGATAAAAAAAAATATTCAAAGAGTTAGTTTTTATTATATTATTACCACAACGACCACAAAAACAACAAGTCCGGCTATGACAACAATACAACATTTAGAATAACAACAAGAACAATATAGAAACATATTTTTCATTTTTTTTTTTACTTTTTCAGAGATTTCCCTGGACCTGTTCCACCGATTTTAATGATTTTTGAAATAAAAATCTTCCCATGATAAAAATGATCACCTTAGCTATCCTATTGAGGACGTGATCGTGACAAGAACAACATAGAAAATTATATTTTTTCAAGACTTTTTTTAGTTCTTTATTCAAATCTCGAGCCCTAATTGACCGATTTGGACGATTTCAAATAGCAAACTTCTCAGGATGTTAACGAATCATTTTTTATGTCAACGAGCACTCTAGCTGCCCGATTGATGCCGTCATCGTTATTTCCACAGACGGACATCGCTATATCAACTCCGGTTGTTATAAGGATCACAAATATATATATTTTATGGGGTCCAAATTTTTTTTCTAATTATTACAAACGGAGTGACAAACTTATATATACCCTCTGCACACTGGAGTGGAGGGTATAAAAATTATAGTCGTTCCAGAATTATGTCGTAGGTTTTTATTATACCCTTCACACTTCAGTGGCAGAGGGTATATATAGGTTTGTCATTCCGTTTGAAACGCATCGAAATAAATTCCGGAGACCCCAAAACCATATACTCTCTTGATAATTATAACAAAGGAAGTTGATTTAGCGATGACCGTCTGTCTGTCTGTGGAAATTATGGTCATGCCGTCAATATATAAGCTAGACCGTTCGTTTTTATATAAAATCGTTTAGTAACATACCAAAGGAGTTGCTAAATAAAATCGTCTAAATCGGTTAAAGGGGTCACGAGTTATGAATGAAAGTTTGAAAAAATTCTTGAAAAATTACAATTTTTCAGTGTGTTTGTTGTTTTTCTTAATATATGTTGTATATGTTATAATACTTCGTATTGTTGAAGTCATTACAGTTGTGTGCATATTAATACTGCACGTGTCACATTGGCCTAAGCAAGTTTTACTATTGAAAATTAATAAAAATAAAAATAAAAGTTAAATATTAAAAATTAAAAGTTAAATATTAAAAATTAAATATTAAAAATTAAATATTAAAAATTAAAATTTCAAAATTAAAAATTAAAAATTAAAAAATTAAAAATTTAAAATTAAAAATTAAAAATTAAAAGTTAAAAACTAAAAATTAAAAATGAAAAATGAAAAATGGAAAATTAAAAATGGAAACTGAAAAATGGAAAATGAAAATTGAGAAAAGAAAAATGGAAAATGTAAAATTAAAGATGAATAATTAGAAATGAAACAAGTATAAAATGAAAATTTTTAATTTCAAAACATCAAAAGCTTTTTAACTAAAAAAAAAGGAAAATGCAAAATTGAAAATAAAAAGTGAAAAATGAAACATTAAAAATTAAAATTGAAAATTTAAAAATGGAAAATGGAAAATGAAATTAAAAATTAAAACTAAAAATTAAAAATTATAAATAGTAAATTAAAAATTAAGAATTTAAATTTAAAAAGCAGTCATCTAATTTACAAGTCTTCTTATAATAATTTCAAATAATGAAAATGTATTGTAAAATTGTTAAACTACTGATCATGATTACATACACATTGTGTATGTAAGAAAGAAAGTAGACATGATTGTGTAACAAAATAGTAGTTCAAAAACAGTTACAAAGAATTAGCAATATAAATGTAAACATATTAACGGAACTGATAAAAATTTTAGAAGAATTTGAAAAAAAACATCAAAACAGTTGGAAGGAGAAAATTATCCAACAATTCACCTCGTTTATGTTTTTATATACATATGTATAAATTAAAAAAAAAAAATATGTGGTGCTGATATTACTGACATAGAGATAATTAAACAGTTTAAAGAAAAATTGTGTAATAATTTAGATTCCGTCGTATTTAAAATATTTTAAAATATATCATAAAATAGCATTATTTCTGTTTCCACCTCTTAATACAATGATTAAATTAAGTGATGACGAAAAACAATTAGAAATTTAATATCTGAAAAAAGATCCAGTATTGCAATAAATGATTGTAGCATAAATCAAATAATGTTTTTACAGTCAAATTTACCAGAAAATTAATTTAAAAAAACATTAACTGAACAAAATAATTGATAAATGTACCACACATTTTTTCTTTTCATTTTAAATGAAATAAAATTTTAATATTATTTTAAATTATCAATAGAATTTAACAAATGGAATTTTTTTTATTAATAAAACTTTTTTAAAATTTTGACTGTATTGGATCATTACTTTTTCATATTTTGCAGTAGGATATAATGAGTAAAGTATATGGCATCCAAAATTTTAAACTGCAAGACTGAGTATATGTCAAAACATTATACACCATATACTCTACGACTAATAATTATAGAATATACTCGGTTATGAATTCTTAAAAATGAATGAAAGAGAAGTCATATTAGTTTTCGAACAAATACTAATATAACACACATATTCGTTTTTTTGAGTACACAAATTCACAACTTGTCGCTCACTCACTATTCATTTTTATATGTTCTCATTTTCTGTTATTGTCGTTAGCAATGATTCATTCGGTTATGAAATGAGAAATGCAACGACATGAAGTAACTCCTACATTATAGAATGTATTCAAACGTCGTATGAATGTGCTTGCGCAGACCTCTACTATATATGTATAAGTGTAGCAAATTGACCAGTCATACTGTATGGTTTCTCTGTCTGGTTAACCATCTCTCCTAATTTCTGATCGTAGCGTATTGGCCCCTCGCGTGAATCGTACAATTAGCTCCCTTGGGTCACATGCCATGAATTATATGCATAATTTTCTATGAGACTACATTTTAACGTCAACTCTTAATAACAGACTTCTACGGACGAGAGCTACTTATACCCTGTTTCCATAACACAATTCGTCACAGACGAACGAAAATTTGTGTGTAATTTGTTTTTGTTCTTTGACGAATTGTGTTATGTTAACAGGGTATTAATGATGTTCCTATTGCTTCTATCAATTTCCCATTCTACCTGATTTTATCAAGTACAACAATCGTCATCGCGGCTGATTGCAACTCTTACTGGGTTTCTTTAAAACTTAATTCTAGCAATAGTTACGTCATGTTATTACCCATAGCCACAAACAGTCACCTCATTCCCCTCATCCGATCGATCCGAAACTTTGTCCATAGACTTGTTGTGGTAGAAGATTAATTTTAAGATAGTCACACACAGTCATGCAAAGTTCCGCACAGTCACGGAGGGATTCAAAAGTCATATGCGTAAGGAAAGAAATAGTTTTTATGGGTTAGATTATTTAAACTCTTTCTTTTAACTCATTCTCTCTGTCTGTCTGTCTGTCATGGGGCAACCCCCATTTCCCCTTATCTAATTGATCTGAAACTTGGCCCATAGTCATGTGACTATAGATTAATTTTGCGGTAGTCACGCACAGTCACGGAGTGATTTAAAACCCATTTCCCCTAAATCAATCGATCTGGAAATTGGTTGATAGACTTGCTGTGAAAAAAGATTAACTTTGACATAGTCATGCACAGTTACGCACAGTCACGGAGAGATTAAAACCTAACGTTCCCCTCATCCGATCGATCTGAAACTTTGTCTATCGACTTTGTGGCCAAAGATTAATTTTAAGATAGTCACGCACAGTCACGGAGTGATTTAAGCCCCATTTCCCCTCATCCAATCAATCTGAAACTTGGTCCATAGACTTGTTGTGACGAACGATTAATTTTAAAATAGTCACGCAAAGTCACACACAGTCACGGAGAGGTTCAAAACCCATTTCTCCTCATCCAATCTATCTGAAACTTGGTGAAAAGCAGATTAACTTTGCCTAAGTCATGCACAGTCACGCAGAGATTAAGACCCATTTCCCCTTATCCGATCGATTTGGAACTCGATGTGATTCTTTTATATTTAATAGCAACAATGCTCTGAAAACAAGACTTCAAAATTTTATGCATAAGGAAAGACTCTTAATAAAAACAGTTTTTATGGGTTAGGTTATTTTGATTTTTTCTTTAAATTGAATGAATTTTAAATCAGACTGAAATATATCATCATCTTTTATCAATGGCTGCAATATGTTCATATATGAATTTTTTACTGTAATCTAACATAAAATATCTTTATTTAAATTGGTTGAAAGTCGCAATAAACAAACAAAATTTAGCAAGCATCAAATTAAATCATTTAATAACTGACAACACAGGCCTACAAGTTTACGAATTTTGTTTCCCCACCGAGATTTTAAGGTTGTTTCTAACGTTGGGTTTTCCGCTGATTTTGAATCTGACAGCACATCAGATTGTTGAGATAGTTTTGTATCTAAAAGTGCCCTTTTTTGGCTTGTTCAGATAACAATAACTTTGAAGCGCGATGATACCTGTTGTATTAGCCAACAGATTTGGATTACTCATGACTATTTTTACGGAAATGCATATACATACAGTGGGTGTCAGCTTATTTGATGCATGGTAATAATTCAACTTCATAGTGCATTAACTTTTGAACCAAATATGATACCGAAAAAATAAAAACGTATTTTAAAGAGCATACTTTTTTATTCAAACATGATATTTCATATATTTTTCAGTTTGTTTTGTTGATTTTAAATGGTTTGAGACAAAATAGAGTGAATGACAGGGGCAGAAAGGCACCAAATAAAATTCTTACTGCGAACGACGAAAGAAGGTTCATCAGGAAAATTAATGAAAACCCCAAGTTATCGGCACAAAGATTGGCTAATGAGGTGCACAATTCTATTGGCAAGGCCTGTGGTGCATCAGAAATTCGTCGTCTCTTGCGATCACATTACTTTCATGGTCGAGTACCACCAAACAAGCCCTTCATAAACCAAAAAAAAAAAAAAATGAAATTTGCTTGTTAAATTTCACAAAAAATACTTTTTAAAGGATTCAGAATTTTGTTACAGTTGTCATTTTTCCGATGAACCGAAATTTAATATATTTGGCCCAGAAGGAAGGACGATGGTGTGGCGGAAGCCCAATACACAGATTGAGTTAAAAAAATAAGCGTGCGACTGTAAAACACGGCGACGACATTGTCATGGTTTGGGCTTTAATGGCGGCATCAGGAGGTGGAAATTTAGTTTTAATTGAAGGGAATATGGGGAAAAATTATGTACCTAGGTACCGAAACAAGTCGGCTGTACCGAAACATGGCTTATATGGAAGCACCGGTGCAGTCTCCTGACTTAAACGTTATCGGGAATTTATGAGCGTTGTTAGAAACTAACATCCGCAAACACAACATTTCTACCAAAAAAGCTTAAAAACAGAAGAATGGAGTAAAATTCAGCCAGAAACTACACAAAAACTCGTTGATTCAATGCAAAATCCTCTTAATGCTGTTATATCTTAAAATGGTTATCATACCAAATTTTAAAAGTATTAAAAAAATCGAGAAGATTATGTTATTTTTTAACATAAATTTAATGAAATTTAGTATATAAGCTTTTTCAGATTATCATATATATATGGTCAAATTTGGTTTAAGTGTGTTTATTACACTCATTTATTAGTGTTCCAAAAATAAACACTAAGGGCCGTATGTAAAAAAATTAAAGTGTACTTCAAGTAGACTTTATTGTATGTTTTTCATACAAAATTGTTGATAAAGTCTACTTGAAGTACACTTTAATTTTTTTGCATACGGCCCTAACACCATAGTCTCCATATTAAAAAAAAAACAAAAATATCGCATGGATTTGTCTCAAATTAGTTTTATATATCGCTCACTTACTACAAGACTGCCATAAGTCAAAAACGCGATTTTTGCGTTAATAATGCAGAGTTATCCATTATATTATGCTTTATATTGTGTAAAAAATTTTAATCATCGTTTTCGGAAGACTGACGACTCCGTCGATGATGTAACATACTGCCTTTGTTCGCCGAAAGTTGATACTGATAGATATGACAGTAATGAAGAAATACTACATGCAACCACTTCAACGTCTGTATTCCGCCCACTTGTGACACCGCTATAACAGTTGCGCAATTTGTTCTCGAAAGTATATTCACTCTTAGTTCGGAACAAGCAACGCCAAATTTCAGGCCTCTTACTTCAAATATCCTTCCTGATACACAACACTCAGTGACTTATAACCTAACATGTCAACTTCTAATACGAAAAGTTTTTCTTTAATTTCAGGATGTCCGTTAAAGAAAGGGAGAAAACAGCAATAAATGTGGAAGGATGCCGTAGTTAAAAATAAAATAGATAGTGGAAAAAATATGAATCACACACACTGAGTAAAAAAAAAACAGGAGTTCCATTTAATGTAGAGCTTTGTTTTGAGGATTTTACGGGTACAAATGTATCCACTTGCAACTTTGAAGTGCTGTAACTCAGGAACGGCTTAACTTAGGGCATAGAGATTTCGGATCTAGGAAACATAAGTAATTTCTAATCTTTAAAAGGTTATTTTTTCCAATAAGGAGCTACGAGCTTCCAAAGTCGACACCTACGTAATGGAATAGCCAAATGTTGTTTTTCATATTTCTGATGAATACAAAACAAAATTTTTTAGTTTTTGTTTGTTAAATGTGTAGTCTGACAAGCATTTCAACATTTAAAGCGTTCATTTATTCTAACTGGTTCAAAAGATATAAGCAAAAGAGCGCATGCAGTCAACTATTATGTAGGTACCAAATTCAAGTGAAAAACCAGTTTTTGTGGTATTTGGATTTTCCAAGGGTTGTTTTTGCAACATTTGGCTATCCCATGCCCGTGACCTTTTTTGCCTATATCTCTTGAACCAGGTAGAATATTTGTAGGTACAAACATATCCCGGTTGTGTGTTCTCGTAGAAAAAGTTGGGTATGCATCGTAGGGTTAAAAAAAACTGGAAAATGACATCGATCCGTTGAATATGACAGAGCTGAAACTGTCACAAGTAAAAATCCTTGAAGGTGGATTGATAACCTTAAGCAGGGTTTTTACACTAAATCAGGTATACCAAAAAATAAGAGAGACGACATCAATCACTTTTTTACAAACCATTTTTGGAAAATTGTAAAAAAACAAGTCAGAGTGTTCAATTCGGCTATGCATAATCTTTCATACCCGTCACCTGGGTTTGCATTTACACTAATCTCTAGACTTATTTCACTAATAAATGAAAACAAAATATTTGAAAAACTTAATACTATGGTTTATTTTGTCAATGAGCGTGATTACAATAGACAGACAGACAGACGGACGGACGGACGGCCAGAAAGAGGGACATTTCTATATCGACTCGGGTTATAAAGTATTTTATATACAAAGATACTTTATGGGGTCGCACATTAATTTTTCGATGGGCTACAAACGTAATGACAAATTTATATATACTCTTTGCACGTGATGTAGAGGCTATAAAAAGAGAGTTATCAGAGCATATTTATATAACAAACTGAATTAAGATTTGTTATTTGTTATTTTTATACCCTCCACACGTCAGTGGCAGGTTTGTCATTCCGTTTGTAACGCGTCGAAAAACTAATTTCCGACCCCATAAAGTATATATATTCTTGATCCTTATCACAGCTCGTGTCGATATAACGATGTCCGTCTGTCTGTTGAAATCACGCTCATTCACCAAAAAAGCCATCTAACTGGATAAGGTTACAATAACATCATTTGCCATAACTCCCAGCAGGTTGGTATTGAAAATGTGCTAAATCGGGCATCATTGCGGTTAGATACGAGCAAAAATATATAGATACCTCTAAAAAAAAACTTAAAACCCATGTGTTTGTTGTAACAGTTTATTGGTTGAACATAAAAATTGTACAACAAAACAAAATGCCACAAAAAAATTGTGCATATATGTTAACAATACCAAGAACACAATAACATAGCTCATGTTAGTAGTATTGCCACATATTTTTTAATCGTTATCACGTTATAATAAAAAAAATCGCCAATATGAAAGAAAAATGAAAACGAAAAATGGAAAAAGAAAATGGAAAATGGAGAATGAAAAATGGAAAATGAAAAAGGGAAAATGGAAAATATAAAATAGAAAATGAAAAAAGAAAAATGAAAAATGAAAATAGAAAACGAAAAGTGGAGAGTGGAAAATGCAAAATGGAAAATGAAATTGAAAAATGGAAAATGAAAATTGAAAAATTAAAAATGGAAAACGCAAAATGAAAAATGAAAAATGGAATATGAAAAATGGAAAATGAAAATCGAAAAATTAAAAATGGAAAACGCAAAATGGAAAATGAAAAATGGGAAATGGAAAATGAAAATTGAAAAATGGAAAATGAAAAATCGAAAATGAAAATTGAAAAATTAAAAATGGAAAATTGAAAATGAAAAATGGAAAACGAAAATGAAGTAAGAAATTATAGTCGGTCTAGACCGACTATACGATACCCTATACCATGGTTTAGAGACCCTATCTCTTCGGTCCAACTAATTTGATATAGAAAATAAGCATAAGCCAAATTTGAGTGGCATTTTATTAATTTTTTTGCTGCAGACATGAAAAAGTTCATATCGGATGCTATATCTATATGGGGATAGGCCCAAAAATGGATCGATCCTGACCATGTTTGGTAAAGTCTCTCGTATTTTCTAAAAATATATACAAACAAAATTTGAGAAGAATCAGTGCAATATTTTTGTTTTTTGATAGATTTAAGTGAAGATCGGGAAACAGCTCTATATGGGGCCTATACTAAGAGTTGTCCAATAGGGATCATTTAAGTCGATCTCATAGGCGTCATTTGTATGGGAACTAGGTCTGAACATGCACTGATTTTCACCAATTTCAACAGCTTTCTATCTATTACCGATAGAAGCTTATATATTAAATTTCATCGAAATATTTCCATATTTGCTAGATGTCTTGATTACTAGATGTCCATGGACACGCAGACGGATGGACGGACATCGCTCAGAAAGAGATTCTGAGTCGAGCGGTCAAATATTTTTGGTAGTTACAAACATCAGTATAAAGTCAGATAATAAGATTATGATCTTCTATAAACACATATTCAAACCAGTGTGGTCCTATGGCATTCAAATCTAGTGATGTGCGAAAAATCATGTAATTGAAATCAGCCAGAGATTCAAAAAAAAAAAAAAATTGTACCAAAATTGTACCGTTCATATAGATTAAATTTTTTTAAATTAATTTTTCCTACCAAAAAACACATATTCCATATAAGAAAATTTCATGATTTTAACAATCATAATAAATCAACACAATTTAACATAAGCGTTCTTCTCAAAATAAGGGGTTAAAATCGCAAAGAGAATTTCCAACATGCTTGAAATACTGTTAAACGTACAACAAAAAAAGGAAAGAAAAATAAATGTAACAACAAAATATTTTCGTGTGAGCATATGTGGGCCAAATTTTCTTTAAGTTTTAAATTTTAAAAGCTGCAAAAATAACATACATTAAGAAATTTAAAAACGTTGTGTAGATTTGTATTTAATTTTTTTTTTTTTTTTTGCCAAAAAGGGGATTTCACACAAAACATCAGGGAAAAAAATAAAAACAAAAATTGATTGTGAGATCAAAAGATTTTTTTTGTTTTTAAAGGAATAAACCAACATTTTTGTTTAGACAGGACTTTAAGATTTATTGATGTGTACGTCCTTGATACCAAAAAATAGAAAAAAAGGGGAATGGCAACAAACAAGTTTACCATCAAATGATATTATTATTTGTAATACCCATACATAAATACAAACACTCATATGAGTCATTCCAACTTCAACAGTATTATTTTCGATAAAAAAAGTGACTATGTTGAGTCTGAATTTCTTGAAAATTGCTAGAAATATTTTGTTAAAGAAATATTAGAAACGTGCTTAAGGAAAACCCCATTTTTGTTTATATTTTAATGTTATTTGCTGTATGTACTTTAATTTCTAAAAAATGTTTAAAAAAGTTACTTCTATATGAACTTTTTTGATTTTCAAACTCTCACAGCTCCCTAGTGTTATATAGGTTAAATACCCAAACCGTACATGTATTCCAAGAAAAAAGTTTAAAAAATCGGAATCGATTAAAGCTGGTTTTGATGCGATACGAGCAGTAGTTTACATTTTATTAAGATGTAATAACTTTTAGTACATCGATTAGTGAAAAGGTCCCTATGGATTAATTAGTTTTTATATTTAACCCTTAAATGCACCGTGTATCTTTAAAGATACAACCATTCAAAAACTTCCTACGGCTATAGTTTTGGTTTAATTTTTTCTAAATCTATTCTATATTATTTAGGTCTTCTAAAAAAATATATCTTTCACACTTTTTAAAAAAATTATATACTAAGTCAAAAAAATTTTTTTTTCTGAAAAACACGATTTTTAACAGTGTAACTTCTAGGAACAGGTAAATAATTTTGATTAGGAAAAAATACTAGCTGCTTTCAAAACATGTCCCTTAGTGATTTTAAGTGTTTTGAAGAAATTTCGATCATATTGCACCTCACTGCGTCACTTTAGTTGGTTGTATCTTTAAAGATACAGTGTGCATTCCCTGCATGCTTTTCATTTCCGTTAAACATAACTTTTTGTGCTACACTTTAGTACATTTTCATATATATTTTGTTCTTTGCAATAGAAAGTTCACTTGTTTGGAGCTTAGGAATAAATTTTCATGAACGTCTATTGTTTTAATTACAATTTTTAATTAAATCCATTATAAGCAAACGACCATTTGATAAATTGTTAACCATGGCGTAATTCATTCGAGTTGGAAGAGTTATGATGACTGTTGATGACGTCTGTGAATTACTTTGTAATAGCGAAGATGTGGGTGATGATAGTGTCGATGACATTGATGACGAAAGCGACGATTTAAATGGGGAGGAGTGCAAAGGGATGGGGGATAACCATCAAAGGGCAGGCTTTTTAGAGATGATTACTGCTGAAGATGATATGAATCAGAATGGAATTGACCTCATTACATCCGTTCAGGATTTCTATCTTAACATGATCAATGATGATACTGATCAGGGAAATTTGAAATGATTCTGAGCTAACTACTTCATTTGGTAATATTCCATCTACCAGACTCACAAATACATGGAATGAATTTCCCTCAGAATTTCGAAATGTGGAAATAAATTGTAAGCCTTCTGAATTCGAGAAAGTAATATGGAAGAAAGGTAACTTGCAGTTTAGTGACCAGCAAGTTAGATTTAGAGGTGACAGTAGTTTACCACAAAACATAATGAATTTGGAAACACCATATCAAGTTTGGAGCTTTTTGTTTCCTGAGACTTTGAAACAACATATAGTTGACGAAACAATAAGATATGCTGGAAAGCCTCCTCAAGCTTTTCATTTCGATATATTTGAATTACGAAAATATATTGGACTACTTTTTTACATGACATACCATAACCTTCCAAATGTAAGAGATTATTAGTCTACTGATTAATGGATGTAATATATACATACAAACCCAATTTGACTAAGATTTGTATGATAACTTGGATCTTATGGCAATATATGTTGATTTCATAGGGGTCATTTGTATGGGGGCTAGGTCTGAACATGGACCGATTCTCACCATATTTGCGACCTGCAGTTTGATTACAAGCTTTACATGGACACACAGACGGACGGACGGACGGACGGACATCGTTAAATCGAATCAGATAGTGATTCTGATTCGATCGGTATAATTAAAGATGGGTGTAGGTCAAATATTTTTGGTTGTTACAAACAGCAGCACAAAGTCATTATACCCAAACCACATAGTGGTATAGGGTATAAAAATGAAAATGGAATATGAAAAATCAAAAATGGAAAATGGAAAATGAAAATTGAAAAATGTAAAACGAAAATTGAATAATGGAAAATGAAAATTGAAAAATGAAGAATGGAAAAGGAAAATTGAAAAATGGAAAATGAAAATTGAAAAATGGAAAATGAAAATTGAAAAATGAAAAACAGAAAATGGAAAATGAAAATTGAAAAATGGAAAATTTAAAAATGAAGAATTGAAAATGAAAATTGAAAAATGAAAAATGGAAAATGAACATTGAAAAATGTGAAATGAAAATTGAAAAATGGAAAATGAAAATTAAAAAATGGAAAATGGAAAATTTAAAAATGAAGAATGGAAAAGGAAAATTGAAAAATGGAAAATGAAAATGGAAAATGAAAAACGGAAAATGGAAAATGAAAATTGAAAAATGGAAGTGGAAAATTTAAAAATGAAGAATGGAAAATGAAAATTGAAAAATGAAAAATGAAAAATGGAAAATGAAAATTGAAAAATGTAAAATGAAAATGGATTATGAAAATTGAAAAATGGAAAATGGAAAATTTAAAAATGAAGAATGGAAAAGGAAAATTGAAAAATGAAAATTGAAAAACGAAAAGTGGAAAATGAAAAACGGAAAATGGAAAATGAAAATTGAAAAATGGAAAATGGAAAATTTAAAAATGAAGAATGGAGAATGAAAATTGAAAAATGAAAAATGGAAAATGAAAATTGAAAAATGAAAAACGGAAAATGGAAAATTAAAAATGGAAAATGAAATATGAAAACTGAAAAATGAAAATTGAAAAATGAAAAATGGAAAATGAAAAAGGAAAAATGAAAAATGGAAAATGAAAAATGGAAAATGAAAATTGAAAAATTAAAAATGGAAAGTGGAAAATGAATAATGAAAATTTAAAAATACAAAATTAAAATTGAAATATGAAAAATAAAAATGGAAAATGAAGTATGAAAAATGGAAAATGAAAAATGGAAAATGAACATTGAAAAATGAAAAATTTAAACTTAAAAATGAAAATGGAAAATGAAAAATTAAGATTAAAGAATGAGTAATGAAAGATGAAAAATTAATAATGAAATATGAAAAACGAAAAATGAAAAATTAATAATTAAAACTTAAAAATTAAAACTTAATTAAAAATGAAAAATTATATATTAAAAGTTTAAATTTCTGTATTTAGTTTCTTACCCTGTTATTATTATGTATTTTTTTTTTTTGTATTCAATGTAATGCAGATAAAAATAAAAAATAATTCAGATAAAAATATTTTAAAATTAGCTTATTTTTAATAATAATATTTAGAATCATTTGAATTTTGGTATTCTGAATTAATGTTTCAGTATCGGCAGAAGTTTAAAAGTGGGTGTAAAATAGAGTTTAAGACTCAGGTGGAGGGTATCAAAAAATTCGGCACAGCTGAATTAAACACTCTTACTTGTTAATTATGTCCTTTAATTATATGAATTACTAGCGGTATACCCGCTACGTTGTTAGCTTAATTAATATATTAGATATTTTAACTAAATATTTAAAACCAATGAGAAATATATTTGAGGCAGTACTATTTTTTTTATTCATATTAGGTTAGGAAATTATTTGAATTATAGAGATCGAAAATAAGATTTATTTGTAAAAATACATGTTCAATTAATATGTAAAGATATATATAACTAGTTGATTGTGTGGCGCCTAGGCGCCCGTTTAAAAATTATGAATTAAATAAACAGTTTAAATTTAAATACACGAAAATTTTATAATAAATTAAATTTCTTTTAATATAGTAGTAAATTGAAAATTATATTGTTTCATATGTACATATGAAAAAAGATTGTGTTTGTAGAAATTGTATACATAAGTATCAAAACAGATAAGAAATATTTGGCAAAAAAGTTTTACAATTTAGAATCTCTTGAAAAACTATATTTCGTGTGAAAAATCGTTGGTCATTTAATAGTTTTCCTTGCTGTGGGTTCAATGGAATACGTATCTTAACTTGGCTTGCAACTTTTGAATGTGCAAAGCCACATACAGTTGGCCGTGTGAAAATACCGCGGTCTCCAAATTAATGCCAACGTAATCAAATGACTGGCCTTGAGCCTTGTTTATGGTAATTGCGTATGCAGGAATTACTGGAAACTGGCGGCGTTTTAATATGAAAGGTAATGTGTCGGTTGGGGCGAGATCAATCCTAGGAATTAGAACCGTATCATTTTGGTCAGCGTTACAGAATCAGTCAGTCTCTCAGTCAATGAGTCAGGGATAAGCGTAAATATATTTTAGATATTACCCGGCCTTCACACGTTAAATTTTTGGCTTTCAGGTTGTAATGCACTCATACTTTTTTTACTCTTTTTTACTAAACAATCATACGTTTCAATTCTCTCTTTCAATTTTTCAATGGGACAGTTGCTTAACAATTTTATGACTATTGTATGTGTGATCAATTTGACTTGAACGTGGGAAGGCCGGGTAAAGTGAGGAGATTGGAGATTCCCAAAATTATTAAAATTTAATACAATGGAGTTCGCTTATAACGAACCCTGGTTGTAATAAATTTTTGTTTATAGCGAAGAATTTCTTCGGTCCCAAGAGATTTGATCACATTTTTCATACAAATTGCTTGTCTTATAGCGAACAGTGGTTATATCAAACTTTTGACTTTAACAAACAATTTTTTTTTTTCCATTTCAGAATTTTCCTATATTATATATATATTTAAAAAAAAATAATTTTAATTTAATTTAATTTAATTTTAATACAAAACAAAAACTTCGATTTTCAAATGAAGTTTTGTAAAAGTTCCTTTTATGTATATTTTCGAAAAAGTTTGCCAATAGCCAACCGTTGCTTTGTACTTTCTGCTTCTATACATAAGGAGTTTTTAATATTATATGATTTTAAAAAAATATTTTATTTTGATAGAAACTCGGTAATTGTAGTCTTATTAAGGCAAACTATTAATATGTATCTTTTTAATAATTTAATTTATGATTTATAACTTTTTAAAATGCATCAAAATAAATAAACTTATTTAACTAAAAAAAATTTTTAAACCTTTCGAACAAAACAAACAAATACTACGGTTATAATTTGGCCGGTCTCGCCGAGTTCGTTATAACCGAACTCCATTTTACTGTAAAAAAAATAGAATAGCATAGAAAAAAACGCTTTAGAGCAAGGTTCCTAAAAGTTTCTTAAGGGGGGTAAGGTTTTAAAAGTTAAAAAAAAGTCGTATTTTCATAATTCTTTTTTGAAGATATGAATAGCGTTGGATTATTATATATACGTTATAGTATAACATTTGAAGAATCTTTGAAAAAAATTTTCAATTAAAAATTTTAATAAATAAGTCCGTGACAGGGAATCTCCGGAGGCGTTGTTGTTTTGCGGTGAACATCATAACTCGTTACCGGATGATGTGAAATTTAAAAATCGAAATGCGTTTCAAAGGTGACATGTTTCCTGAGGTAGTGACGAAGAGTTTTTACAATTTTTTTTTGCAGCAATTTTGAAGTGAAAAACGTTTTTGCTATACAATTTCGGGAAAAAAAATTTTCGTGGTTACCTGATGATTTATGTGTAGATATAGTGTCTAAAATTTAGATATAGTGTCTAAAAATCGGTCAAGTAGATTTTGAGTTATGATGTTCACGGACTTCGAACATTTATTTGCGAGAAAATCGGTTTAAAGTTTTTTAAAAACTGATTTATACACTATATACCGTATGAGGCCGGTCGCTGGAAACGCTGTATCTTCTTAAGTTTTGCTCTGATTTGTTGTGCATTCAGAAAAAGGTTTTATAACCTACCACCCCTTAAAGAAGTGCAAACACCAATACACCTACACAAAAGAGAAAAAAATATTTATTGTTTCATCATACATGTAAACTGAAAAAAGAGAGCTACAAACTTAAAATTTCATTCATTACTTTTTAGCAGAATTTTTTTATTGACCAACAAAGGGAATTTAAAGAAGAATTTGAATAGATATTAGTTTTTTTTATGCATTTTTTGCGTTCAAATTATTCCATATGTAACACGAAATCTGCATATGTCGATAGCAGTGCTGCCAATTTTGGCAACTTATTGTAATTTCGACGATTTTTCAATTTGTTAAAATGATTTGATAAATTTGTTAAAATGATGATTGAAGATTTAAAATTTTCAGTAGTATAAAAATTACGATTTCAAGGGTTAACAATTAATGGGTTGTTTATAGAAAATTGATAGTTTTAGTTCAGTGTATATGTAAATTACAAAATATGTATAGATTTAATTCTGGGTCAAGTCGTTTCAAAACGGAAATACGTTGAATAGCATCTCCATTTAAGATTTAAGTTTTAATTACGGCGATACTTTAAACCTATATTATATGTTTCAGCTATAGATACATGTCAATAAAATTATTTAGTTGATTGCTGTGTTAAATTTTTTTCGTTGAAATTTCATCACTAATACATTTTTATATATAGAAATAACCAATGCTGTAATAATATTCGTAATATGGATGATATAAATAAATTTTATTTTTTCGAGTTCTATAAGCGGTAAAATTTTCTTGAAAATTTCATGTTTTAAAAATGACGATTTTGGCGATTTAGTTTCCAAAATTGTCGATTTTCAGAAGATTTTATTAGCAGCACTGGTCGGTAACAAAGAAGAGAGAAAATTGTGTGTGGGTTTGTATAAAATGAGAAAGATTAAATTTTGTTTGTGTATTTCGCATAGCTTTGTATGGAGTACTATGTGTGTGTATTATTTCAGCGTTACAGAATCAGTCAGTCAGTCAATGAGTCAGGGATCAGCGTAAATGTATTTAAGAAGATAAACTACTGCACAATTCAACATTTTCTGCAAAAATGTCATTCTCAAAAATTTCATGCATTGCTATGTCATGTCAACTCAAACAAGGTGTTATGCCATGTCATGCCAACTCAAACATACCGTCTTAGCATGTTATTGCAACTTAGCTAAGCTGTTGTACGTTGTTGTGGTCAATACCATGTCTATTAATGTTTTTTCTGCAGCATGTTTTTCACAGCCTCGTAGGAAAATACTGATTATTCTTTATTATTTTTTAAATAAAGATCCTAAATCAAATCAAATAAATAATTGATGAAAAAATGTGCAAATTGAAAAAACTTTTATTTTGATATTAAACTTTATTTTTATAATCCATACAAAACAGACAAAACATTTTTAAATCCAACTAATGAAAATTAAAAAAAAAAATAATATTCAGTTTTTAATTTTTTCCAATAAAACGTTTAACGGTTATTTTTCTGCTTTATTCATTATTTGAATTCATAAAGTCACATACATATATTTTGGAAAAAATATATACAAACCAAATTTGAGAAAAAAAAACTGTGCAACATTTTTGCATATTGATAGATTTGAGTGAAAATCGGGAAGCAGCTTCATATGGGGGCTATGACAAAGAATTGCCATATAGGCTTTATTTTTGGAAAACTGATAAATGGATGTAATAAACACACACAAACCCAATTTGACCGAGATCTAAGTATATGATTATTTGGATCTTATGGCAATTTAAGTCGATTTCATAGGGGTCGTTTGGATGGGGACTACGTCTGAACATAGACCGAATTTCACCGGTTTCAATAGCGTTCATCCTATGGCCGACAAAAGCTTACACATATGATCATAATAATAGATACACCTACGGATATTTGATATAAATAAGAAAAACGCGATATTTTCATACAAGAATTAAACAATTCAGTTAATTTTTATAAGCAGTAAAATAATTAAAAAAACAAAATATTTTACTTAAAGAACACATAAAGAAAAAAATTAAGATATTTTGTTTTCTAATATCAGTTCATTTGTTGCTCAAAATAATAGGTACATTTAGGAAAAATTTATAAAAAAAAAAAAAATAAATTTTATCTTTAAAATTATTTATGAATATTAAAATTGGACTAGTATCCCGTATATCCGCCTTTGTTTTGTAGAACTTTCTGCACTCTTTTAGGCATACTATTTATTAGTTTCTGGCAAGTTTCTGGTGGGATCTTGTATCAATTTTTTTTAACTTGCTCCCATAAATCATCCTTATTTTTAAAAACTTGAGTTGACAACTTGTTTTTGAACTCACTCCTAAAGTTTTCAATTGGGTTCAAGTCGGGAGATTGACTTGGCCAGCTCAAAACATTAACTTTGTTGTCCGTGAACCAATTTTTGACTAGCTTGGAGCTGTGTTTTGGGTCATTATCCTGCTGAAATAACCAAATCAGTGGCATATCTTCTCTAGCATATGGAAGCATTACATTTTGTAATATAGTAGTATCTTGAATACGGTATATTGGGCCTACTCCATACCAGGAGAAGCATTCCCACACCATAATATTTCCTCCGCCATGTTTAACCGTCTTTTTTGTAAATTTGACATGAAATTCCTTACCTTTAGGGCGACGAACATTTCTTTGGCAGTCATTTCCAAATAAATTAATCTTGCTTTCGTCGCTCCATAATATATTTCTCCATTTTTGTTGACCCTCTGCTCCTGTCCACAGTAAGTGTTCTTTACAAAAATATATTCTCATCCTTATGTTTTTATTTCACATGAGGGCAACCTTTCTGGCAATTCGTCCAGGTAAGTTTGCTTCCTGAAGACGACGACGATCAGTTGGAGCACTGATTATGGTTCCAAGTTCTGCTGAAATTGCCTTTGAAGACTTAAAAGGGTCTTTTTTGCCGTTATAATAATTCGTCGATTGGTTTCTGGGCTAGTTTTGTATTTTCTACCTCGATTTTCTGTTGTTTTCTTTTTCTTTAATGCATTGTGTACAAAATGCAATGACCTCCCTAAGCCTTTGGATATTTCTCGCAAACTTCTTCCTTGTTTTTTCATAGTTTTGACTATATTTCTTTCTTCATCGCTACAATGCTTATTTCTTCCCATTTTCCTAAAAAAATTGTTTTTCAATACAAAATGTTTCCATTTAAATTATTAAATTCTTACCGCTTTATATAAAAACCACAAAATATTTGAAATGTTTTAATTTTTTATAATGTAAAATGACAATAAAATCAAATGTATCTATTTTTATGATCAACAATTTCAAGCAGTTCATAAATAATTCAATCAGCAAATTATTAGAATTAAACGTGGTTGCCGTATATTTCATTTAATTTTATTGAAACGTCAAACGCTTTTTAAAAAAATTAAATCCCCATATTTAAGAGACGGATTCTGGGAATAATTACCATTTTCAAATAAATCGATAAGGTGTGTATCTATTAGTATGATCATATGTGTATATACCAAATTTCACTAAAATATTTTCATATTTGCGACCTGTAGTTTGATTATAAGATTTACATGAACACACAGACGGACAGTAAAGAAACGTCGCAGGTGTTACATGTGTTGACATGTTAATTTTCCATGTTCATGTGTGCAAAATCACTGTAAATACTATGCATAGATTTGATTTGAATTTATTCGACAGTGTCTATATATGTCAATGTCAAACATGTATGAGCGGCATAGCATGAATTAACACTTGCATGATGTGAAACATGTCGCATGTTGTATAGTTCAACAATTGCAGGTCTTTAATATTTAAAAGAGATCTCACATTTGGATTTCATAGAAGGCAGTCGTGTTCTTTTCATTATAAAAAAAAGTTTTTGAAAAAATAAATTTAATATAAATTATTTGAAATAATTATAAAGGAAAATTTGACAGTCCAAAAAATAATATTGTATTACTGAATTTTTTCTGAGTAAGAAGAAATCTAATTACTTCGCTTCTAAAGAAGTATATATTACTATTCAACGTTATGGAGTGGAGTGAGTCACCTGGCCTTGTAGAGCCGATACCATCTTCTAATAACGTGCCACCGGATAAAATTGATGGGAACAGCATGTTATAGGTGATTTAATGCGGCAAATTGGGATTCCTACACAGTTGGAGACCGATATGGAAATTTACAGCAACAACAAAAATTTTTTTGAGATCAAATCAAAAAAGCGCAAAAAGGAACGTAGATGGCTTAGCTGTCACGCACAATCAGAAAAGAACATTAAAGAAGAATGTAGATGCTTCCAACTTTGGATCTACACAAAATTTCGCATAACCGATTTGAGATACTGGGGAGTATAAATGTAGAAGTAAATGAAGGTGCCACAACAAGCAAAGGATCTCCAAATAATGAAGACTCTGGTAGGTCTGGTAGGAAAAAATTTTGTCCCACAATAATTTTGCATGGCGTCAATGTTAAAAAGCTTGTAGACCAACTAAATGAGAGAACACCCAAGGTTATTTATAAAATTGTTAATTCGTCTTAGAATAAAAGTAAACTCTATTTTGAGGATCTATCTGTCCATCTGGAAATAATGGATATTTTAAGAGATCAAAATATTAGGTCATAATCCTCCCGAGTTAAGAAGACTAACGGTTATTTTAAGAGGTTTGTTCCACTTGAGGCTTTTCCAAATACAGTTGAAAAAGTTAATAAATTAGTTACAAATTTTCCCACTAAAAATGGTTCTGAGACCGGCTTGTTTATTATAACCTTAGCACAGGGTAAGAAAGTAAATGACATTAATAAATTACAATTTATTTTGAACCAGAAAATCGATGTTTGTTTCCTACAGGAAACTCGATTTCGTAGAAATTCCAAAATTATGTTTTAAAACTATAATGTAATCAGAGATTTTTCTGGCCAAGGCACGGCAATACTCATCAGTAAAAGTATAAAGTATAATTGAATTCATTTATTTACAACAATAATATTTACTTACATATTTTATTTTATATATCATTTACATATAATGAGTTTATCTTTTTCAACATAAAAATTTTTGTAACTTGGAATACAAAATATATACAAAATTTGGGAGGAAAAATTTTTTACAAAAACCTATTTAAATTTTTTTTTTATTAAAACTTAATCTACTTATCTACTTAAAACTAATTACAATGAAGCAAGTTCATATGAGTAAAATCGGAATAAGTACAACGGCGTTGAAAATTTTTCAAAAGTCTATTTAACTTTCCACTTATTCAATATCTGCTAGTGCATGCAGACGTGTAGTTGAGAAAAACCAAGGTAAGTTAAACAATAATTTTAAAAGTTTATTTTGTGAAATCTGCAGTTTCTTGATGTGACATTTTGCGATTTTAGCCCTTACTGGGGCAGCATAGAACATTACTGCATGGAATACTGACTTTAAAATAAGTTTCCTGTTGGCAATGCTAAGTTTTGAACTTCGATTTATAAATTAATATAAAATACGAGTCAGTGTATTTATTTTATTTATGATATGAGGTATGTGATCCTTAAATTTCATTCTAGTCTCTAGGATTACACCAAGGTACTTAACGTTCTTCTCCCATTGAACTGACATATGTTGTATGTTAACATTGACCTGGGGAATATAGCATTCCTTACGCTTCATAGTAAAATATATTGCCTGTGATTTGCTACAATTTATCATGATTTTCCATCTGTTTAAATAATTTGTTACTTCTTCTAAAGCTCTTTGCAGGTTACTTAAGACATCATTAGCAAAAATACCAGAGCAGATAATTGCTGTATCAGCAGCAAAAACAGACATTGTGCAGTAATCTAAACAGGGAAAATCTGCAGTGTATATATTACATAGAATAGGGGATAGACATGAGCCTTGCGGGCAACCTGCTGGAATCTCAAAACTTCTAGAACAATGTGTTCCTATATGTACTTTGAAAGTACGATTTGTTAAAAATGTTGTATTATTTTAATTATATCCGCCGGAAAGTTCAGACGGATCATTTTATATATTAATCCTTCATGCCATACAGAGTCAAAAGCTGCTTTTACATCTAGCAGAACCATACCCGATGACATTTGGGATTCAAAATTAGTTTGCACTAAGTTCCTTATTCTCATTAAAGGGTGAACTGTGTTATGTTCTCTTCTAAACCCGAATTGGTGCGGTGGAATGACATCGTTTAACTCGATAAAATGTGTCAATTAGATTTTAATTACCTTTTCAAAAATTTTGCTAATAGAACTCAACTGGCTTATAGGCCGGTTCTTACCGGTGGGACTTTCAGAAGCTTTGTTATAGGAATGATTTTAGCCTCTTTAAATTCTTTTGAGAAATAGCAGGGTTTAAAACACCCATTAATTAAAATTTTAAGGTATTTAAAACCTTGTCTTGGTAGTGCTTTTAAACACCTATTGTTAATTCCATCAATTCCCGGAGCTTTCTTTTTTTTTAAGTTTTAATTATTGACGTTATCTCCGATATACTAGTTCCAATTTGGTTAGAAGCATTTTGATTTAATAAATTGAAATTATTGAGGCTTGAATTTACTAATGAAATGGTGTCACCTAAATAATCTGAAATTGAGTGGTTAGAGAAGAATGTTTGGCCTAGAATTTCACATTTCTCAGTATTGGTGGTAAAACGTAAGTTATCGTGTTTTAAAATTGGAATGTTGTTTTTCTTCTTGCTCAAAATTTTTGTCAGCTCCAGAATGTCGAAGAACCTTTATCTAATGTAGAAAGCAAATTGTCCCAAAACTTATTTCGTATCACATTTAACTCAATAATGATTTGACGGCTAAGGAGTTTCATTTGATAGAAATCGCTTATGTTTCTATGGCGTTTCCATATTCTGCGAACACTATTTCTTTGTCGTATTATATCTCTTAGGTAGTAGGGTAAGATTGTTCTGGAGGGAGAAGGAGATTTCCTTGGTGTAATTAACGCTTTAAAATATGTAATCATTTCGTCAATATCATTTGTTGTAATTTGCTCTAATACCGGAATATTAATTTCTCTATTTATATAATTCGCATAATTATTCCAATTAGTTTTCGTAAAATCATATTCAAGATAATTTAGATTCGTTATATTCGAAGTTAATTTTATTACTACAGGCAAATGATCAGAACTTAAATCGTTAATTACAAAGGCTGGTGTTAATATTTCAGGAACATTTGCTAGAAATATGCCCAGTGTAGAACCTTGTCTGTTAACACTAGCGGAAATGAAAGTATTATCACAAGCGTAAATTATATTGATATTGTAAGAATCTAATTTCTCATATAGAATATTTCCCTAACAATTTGCTCTAATACAACCCCAGGACTGATGCCTACTATTAAAATTTCCGCGTAAAATGTACTTATGGTTGTTTTTTAATCTATGTAAATCAGACGCGAACAGGCGTTTTCTATTATTGTCAGTTCCAGCTAGTCCACCAGGGAAATAACAAGAATAAATGTTAATACTATCAGTGTTAGTAAAAAGTTTAATACCAATGTTTTCTACTAGACTAGTGTTTACAATGGGTAGTGATTGATGCGGCACATTCTTTTTAACTATAATTGCAACACCGCCATCTCTTTAGTTTTCTCTATCGTTTCTATATACATAAAAGTCTTTATGTTAGATTTAAGCCACGTTTCTGAAACAAGACATATACTGACGTTGTTATCCTTTAAGAATTGAAACAATTATTGACATTTGTTGGGAATGCCTCTTGCATTCCAGGTGTTAATTTTTATGACATTATCCATTACGATAGAAACTTACAGGCGAGCTTGGTTATAACCTCGAATTGATCAGCTTTACTTTTACACATTTTTAGGTTGGTAATAAGTTCCATTGTTAGGTTTTTTATTTCCTGAATTGTAAATAAATCGCCACTTCCATTGACATTATTAGGTGAGTTGATATTATTGGTGTTCCAAACTCCTAAATTGTTCGGCATATTTTGACGAAGCGTATTTGGAAAACTTCTATTATAGTTGTTTGGATTTATAACATTGTTGCTAACCTTACGACGTGGAATTGGTTGCGCCCGTTGTCTCAATTGGAGAAAACTTGCTTTACTGGGACAATCATCCGAAAAAGACTTGTGGGTTCCATTGCAGTTTGCATATTTTATTATAGTTTCTTTACATTCTGCCGTTTTATGTTGACCTGCACAGTTGGCACAAAACGTTTTTACTTTACATCTACTTGACCCGTGGCCACACATTTGGGAATTATAACATTGCGTTATTTTAGAAATGCTAGATTGCTGGAATTTCCATCTCACTTTAACATAGTCTATTACAGAATAATTCTGTCTTAATTCTCTAACTGTAGTAGTTTTTCGTTTGAAATAAACCACATATATATAATTTACGGAGTTGTAAGTACTTTTTTTAGTGACTAGTTTAGTATCTACACAATTTAAGCCCATATCTAAGAGCTTTTGTTTTATAATGGCAGGATCGTACTTATCCATTCCGAACATAAGTGCTTTATACGGCTTTTCATTTCTTGTAGCATACGTAAAATATTCGAATTTATTGTCAAGACTACAACAAATAGTGTCAAAATCTTTTTTTGTTTTCACAAAACAATTTGAGACCGATTGAAATTTTTCTAATCGCATACCCTGCAATATTTTTAGATTTGCATATTTCATATATTTCTTTAATTTTACACTTTAAAATTGTTATTGGAGGAACAGTAAACTTTGTTGTTTTTTCAACGATAATTTCATCATCTATTTTATCATCCTCAGTTATTTTAAGGGCGAAAAATAATTTGCTGAGCTTATGTTAAGCCCATTGTTGTTGGGTTTGGGTTTTTAGGCATTGTAAAGGGTCCGCCAAATAACTTTTTTTTTTTTTGAAAATGCTATAGTAGTTTATTCAGTAGTTTTTTTATCTCAAATTTCTTTTTTTATTTGAAAGTACAATCCTTCCGGTTAATAATGGAAAATAATTTCATTCAAATGGCTGCCTCGCCTGGCCATGCAGTAGCCTAAACGATCGGTCCAATTTTTAAGCACATTATCGATTGTGTGCAGCTGTATTTCACCAATGGCTTCACGAATATTGTCCTTTAAAGCGTCAATTGTCTTTGGCTTGTTGGCGTAACACTTATCTTTGAGGGCACCCAACAAATAATAGTCCAACGGTGTCAAATCGCAGCTCCGAGGTGACCAAACGACATCAGCTCTGCGGCTGATCTTCAAAAACAGGGCGCAAAACATCGAGTGTAGCTTCGGCTGTGTGGCACGTAGCGCCGTCCTGTTGAAACCAAATGTTGCCAATATCCTCCTCTTCAATTTTTGTGAACAAAAATTCGTTCAACATGGCCCGATAACGATCGCCATTGACTGTAACGGCCACTCCTTGTTCATTTTCGAAGAAAAATGGCCCAATTATGCCTCTGGACCAAAATCCGCACCAAACAGTGACTCGTTTTGGGTGTATCGGCTTTTCAATGTATGCGTGCGGGTTTTCTGTGCCCCCAATTGCGACAATTTTGCTTGTTTACATACCCGCCAAGATCAAAATGAGTTTCATCTGAAAAGATGATTTTTTTTTTGGCAAAATCGGCATCTTCTGTAAGTCGATCGCAGGCCCACTTAGCGAAGCGAAAACGCATTGGATGGTCAGTTGGCTTCAACTCCTGAACCAATTGGTCTTTGTATGGCGTCATACTAAGGTCTTTACGCAAAATTCGTCTCAATGATACCTCCGAAATGTTCAATTCTTGAGAACGACGGTGAATTGATGTTGATGGCGCTTCACGCATACTTTCTGGCACAGCAGCAATATTCTTGGGTGTACGCACTGTTTTTGGCTTTTCACGCTTTGGTTTATCGATGAGGATGCCAGTTTCTTTCACTTTTTTCACAAGATAACGAACATACGTAGCTGACGGTGCTTCTCTTCTTCCAAAATCCGTACGCAATTTTCGCACACATTCTGCAACATTACCATGATTTTCAAAGTAATGTCGCAATATTTCCCAACGTTGTTCAAGCGTATACACAACCATATTCGTTCAGCGGAAGGATAAAACTAATTATCTGTCAAATCAGACATGAGCAAGTGTTACCATTCACGAAATAAGCACTAGTTGAAAAAAAAAAAAAAAAAAACGTTAGATGGCGGACCCTTTATTTACGCATAGTGCGTTGTTTTTGCACTATACACAACTTGTTTTTGTTAAGAATTTTTATGTTTTTTTTTTGAAAATTGTTTTTGTATTTAAATTGATAATATTTCACTTCAAACTGCCGCGTTTTTGTCTTAACGTATCCATAGCGTAAACTAGACTATAAAGTATAATACTGTAAATATTCCAAATTTGAAATTTCCCAACAGTTTTATTAAAATTAAATTATCGTTTGCAGGTCAAGTCAAAAAGTACTTACTAGGCAGTGTTTTTATTCCCTCAAATTTTTTCAGTAATGATATGTGTTCTAGTCTTGACTCGATTCAAAGGTACTCTATGTCATACGATGGCGCCTTCATTGGAGGGGACTTTAACTCCAGAAATGTTCACTGGGGCGATTTAATCGATAATCTAAACGGTCAAAGTTTCAATGACTGGTTAAACTTATTGGGTACAAACTTTAAAAGATTTTGTGATGCAACTCCGTCCTTTCCAGGAGACCTATCTATTTTGGACCATTTTCTGATCAGTACAAATCTGGTTGACTTAGCTAATGGGAATGTCCATATAATAAGCCTACCAACGTTTTCGGATATTACCCTTTGAAATTGACATTTAAATTTTCAGACTTTGATTTAATTCGTTCTCCCCCAAGATTTTATAGATCTTTTGAGAAGACAAACTGGGAAGACTTTCGTAATGATGTTCAGTGTAATATTTTAAGTCTGAATATACCTAGTGACAGAAACTTAGTTAACTATGAAATTGATGAAAACATCATACGTTTTAATGATTGTATTAACTCTGAAGTGGATAGACACTCCGATGAAATTGAAATTAAGAGCAGGCGTTTTGTGGTACCAGAACATATTCAAAAGCTTTTTAAAGTTCAGTATACCTGGCAGAAGGATTTAAAGAAAATTTTTCACCGCAACGGGACCAGAAGTTCAGACGGATAAGTGGTCAAATTCAACTACTTAAAACTATTATCAAAGAACTTGTTGAAATACATAAAAAAGAGTTTAATAAAAGTTTGGAGGCCATCAGACCTGTAGCGCGATTCAGTAACTTCTTTTAACGATAATCGAATCGTTAAAAAAAGAAAACAAAAACAACAAAATTATCGATTTTGGTATTCAGTAAAATTTTTAAACGATATTCGCTGTTGTTGTTATTTAAACGACAACAATTATTGTGTTGTTTATTCAATCGATAAAAAGTTAAATTTTAAGGTTGAAATGTCGTCATACATAATTAAAATAATGAAAATATTTTGCTTTTATTATAAAAACTATTTATTCAATTCATTATTTTATATTCAAATAAATAAACAAAAATATTAATAAAAAAATTAATCATAAACATAAAATCATCCTGACAAACACGAAGTTATTTTTTTATTTTTTTTATTTGTGTTTTTCGCTTATTTTGACAGAGATGCCACTCGTTTACAATTTAAATAAATAGAAAAATAGATTTGTCGACTATCGTTAAGGTGTAGTTAGTGAATCACTTAAGATGCTATTACACGATGTGTTTTTTACATATGTACTGCACTTCTTTTATCCATATGAAATTCCTCATGTCTGTCAAAATTGTCTTTTACATACGATTCATAATTTTTGCTATCACACGTGCATATGTATTTCCGTATGACATAACCTCTAAATGTAAACAACAGCTGATTTAATTTGTGAATTTACAAAAATTTATTGTTAAAAAAAAGTTATATATTTTGTAATTGTTAATTAATATTAAACAATTTATTTTTCTTTCAATATTAATCTTTATAATTTATTCTGTTTTTCTTTCGCCACAAGCAGTGTTGTATTTTCATATGTTTGTCATGCAAAAATAGAACCTGTTCTAATTGAAAAATGTACATGTGACTTTCCTCATGTATTGTACATAAACAATGTTTCATATGTATCACACGATGTGTACAACTTTTGTTGTGGGAAAATTTGACAGTACATATGTAAAAAACACATCATGTAATAGCACCTTTAATCGTTAGTGCAAACAACAGAAGCTGTCGACATATCTTGCGATTGTCGGATCGTTAAAATTTACAGAATCGCTCGTTAAAATTTACAGAATCGCACTACTGGTCCTAGGGCTTTTAAGGAAATTTTTAAATTCACCGGCAATGGAAAATCCAAATTTTTTGATAAAGTAATCGTAGACGGGAACATTTATACCGAAGACTCCGAAAAAGTTGAACATTTCAGACAGCACCTTTCAAACGTTTATAATTTTGTTACTCGAGATAGAGTCGATACATTAGAGGTTTCTAAATCTGTGGATTTATATATTAATAGTCGCACGGCCAATATTTACATGTTTACTGGTTCCACGAATGCTGTATCGCTAGATGATCGTATCCACTTCACAAATACTACAGAAGTTTTTGAAATTCTTAAATCTCTTAACGCGAAAAGATCTTCGGTCCTAGATAATTTGTCTAAATTCTTAATTAAAAAATTACCGTTATCCGCAGTAGAGGTGATTGTCATCCTTTTTAATAATTGTATAAATAATGGTTATTTCCCTAAGACATTAAAAATTGCGAAAATATACCTTTCAAATTAACTTTCAAATTAACAATTCTCGTCCAATTTCAATGTTATCGAACATTGGAAAATTACTCAAAAGAGTAATTAAAGGGAAACTAGAATGTTCTCACATTTATGATTCAATACCTAAGTATCAATTTGGTTTAAAACGAGGCCATTCATCTGTTGACGTCTTGGCTTACCTACAAAACGAAGTTGTCAGTAATTTGCGATATAGAAAAAGTACCGTCGCAGTGTTTAAACTCATTGATCTGGAATGTGAACCATTTATAGTTAAAATGTTGTTTAGCTATTTTAAGGATAGACAATTCGTATTTGATGTTAATGATACTAGATCAAATACAGGTGGCATTTTTGTGGTGTGCCACAGGGGGCCATTTTGGCGCCTTTATTATATAGTATCTTAGTTTATGATTTTTCGCATATCTACAACGATTCAAAGAGTATACTATACGCGGATGATTCGCTAGTCTATGATACATGATACTGATCCGCAGATTGCTTTAGTGAAAGTTCAAAATCATCTTTTAATTGATGTTTTTATAGAAATTGGGGCTATCTGTCTCCGCAATGCCTCTGGCAAAGGTCCCCGTGATGTAGTGAGGAAAAGTAGAATATTGAATCTTTCTTAGAATGGGTCACCTATTCCCTTTAGGAATCGAATAAAGCACCTTGGGGTTACATTTAACAAGCTGTTTAAATTTAATGAGCATGGAAGAATTGCAAAGAATAAAGGACTACGCATCAAGGGCATGTTCTCAAAACTTTTGATAAACAGACACCTGAGTCAAAGGTCCAAATTGCTTATTTACAAGGTTTGCATTCGTTCTGCGATGCTTTATGATTTCCCATATGGTTTTCAATATCTTTTTTTTTTATTTATTTATTTATTTATTCAGTCTATGGAATCATCCTTACAGACTACTTAAAGTATACATTTATATTATAATTTATATATATAATTAAACATTTAACAAAATTGATATATGTATAACATTTATTTAATTCAGTTAATTTAATGCATTTAAGTGTAATATAATATCTCTTCTCACAATATCCAAACTTTTATTAAAATCAATAAACTTATACAGCATATTAAACTCATCCCAAATTCTACGAAGTGGATTAAAATTAGCATAGTTTGTACAATAATACTTGATAGTTAGAAAGTTATAATTTCTTGATGATCGAAAAGGAATATTTATATTTATTTTGTTTATAAGAAATTCAGATTTAAGACTACCATTTAACAGTTTTAACAGGAAAGTAACATTTAGCATATGTGCGACTTTTCAATGTAGGAAGCTTAATTAGAGCCAGACGATTTTTATAAGATCCCAGCCCGAACCACGAAGACAAAATAACAAAAATTGTTTTTGAACTGATTCAATTTTGTTCGAATGTATATGATATTGCGGATCCCAGACTAAAGACCCATATTCGAGTAATGGTCTTACCAAGGTAGTAAACAATTGTTTTGTCGTATACGGATCCGAAAACTCTTTAGCCCACCGTTTAATGAATCCAAGTACACCAGTAGCTTTATTTATTGTTAGCGAAATATGACTTCTAAAGTCTAATTTCTTATCCAGAAGTACGCCAAGGTCATTGAATGAATCCACTAAATCAAGCACAGCATTATTCATGATATATCGACCATTAATTGGAATTGATCTTGTAAAAATCATATATTTGCATTTTTTGACATTTAGGTCCATTACATTAATATTACACCAAGTAGTTAAACGATCAATATCATTCTGTAAAAGTGATTGTTGATCAAGATTGTTGAGGGTAAAAATTAACTTTACATCGTCTGCATACATTAATGTAGTTGAGTGTGTAATTACAGAAGGAAGATCATTTATAAATAGCGTAAATAAAAGAGGTCCCAAGTGACTACCTTTAGGTACACCAGATAATACTTTTATGTTGTTGGAATATGAGTTACGAAACTTAATACATTGTGTTCTGTCTTTTAAATATGATCCAATCCATTTTATCAGCAATATACCAAAGCCCATACGGTCAAGCTTAAACAACAATAGATCATGATTTACTTTATCGAATGCCTTGCTAAAATCATTATAAATAACATCTGTTTGTTTCATATTAATAAAACCATCATTTACCAAAGTTGTAAGCTCCAAAAGATTTGTTATTGTAGAGCGTGATTTGCAGAATCCATGTTGCATTGGAGATATGATAGAGGACACATGAATTTCAATTAAATATTCTTCCTTTATTTACATATTTTAACAAATTTTGATATTTACATATGAGATCTTATCTTTACATATAGATATTGCAACAAATAATACATGGGATCTAAATATATTAAATAGTTTTTATATTATTTTTAATGATTTTTAGATTTATTTTAGATTTATTTATTTGTTTTTTCATTATTAGAACCTTAAGAATATAATTGTTTTCTGGTTCAAGTGGAATTACATAAGTAAAGTCATTATTAAGAATAAATGAATAAATAAATAGTTTTTTCTATAGAAAAATAAAAGACAATAACAATAAATTAACAACATGATAAAATTAATTAATGAGCTGGCTATATAGTTTTGAGAATAGAGAGAGAATGAAAGATAAATTAAGAAAAAAATTAAATTATTGATATGTTAAAAAAAGAAGAGCTAGTTGTTGGAAGTTGTATGTTCAAATAAGGTTTTCTTGAAACTGTTTATTCTTGATATCTGTTTAATGTGCATAGGAAGGGCATTCCATAGCTTAATTGTGTTAACGAAAAAAAATCTACTTTTGTTCAGAAAGTTGTGTTTTGGTATTATTAGAGAAAAATGGATCTTGTAGATCTCGCAAATATGAGTTTTTCAAACAAATAGACAGGAGTTTTGTGATGCAGAAGCTTGTGCAAAAATATTAGGTTTCGCAACCAAGGATCATTTTTCGCCAGGATGATATACTTTCAAACCGCGCTAGACCATATACATATCGCGTAGCATTATTAAAAGACACCTGTAATTTGTGCATTGAGTGTGAATCTAATTTACTACATACCTCAGCTGAATAAGTAATCAGTGGGAGTATTAACTGAACAACAAACTTTCGCTTAGTTTCAACTGGTGTAAAGTAAGAAGATACTCGTAAATTACGTAGTACAAGAAAAACATTACGCACAACATTGTTTATATGGTCTGTACATGAAAAGGTTGAATTTATATAAAATCCAAGATATTTTACTTTGTCAACATACATCAGAGGGAGGAACCAAGATATAATACTGGAAAATAACTACGGTTGAATATGAATTTGCTAATAGGTAAAACAACCGATTTTTTAGGATTTAGTATCAAATTATTAGTATCAGCCCAAGTTTTTATAGAATCTAAGTCCTCATTAAGTTTGCAACATGTATCTTCTATCAAACCAAGACGATTAGATATATATAGTTGAATATCATCTGCAAAACCATGCATCCGAGCATACTTACAGACACTAAACACGTCATTAATAAAAATGTAAATAACAGAGGACCTAGAACGGATCCTTGCGGTACACCTGAGGTTATACCTCTCAAACCAGATTGCCTATTCCCTACAATTACCTTCTGAGCACGCCCGGTAAAGTAATTCTTCATAAGAATTAAAGCTGCATCAGTAAAACCAAAATAGTGCTTTATTTATTTATTTATTTATTTATTGGAACTGCTCCATACACAAGACTAAAAGTCTTATTTTGCTGTATGGGACTGATTGTATTTAAAATTATAAAATCGTTAATAAATTAATAACTAATTACAAATTTTCTTTATATAAAATGCAAAGAACAATAAGATTAAAATTAAAGAATAAAGTTGAAATATTTGAAATTTAATTTAATCAAATGTATTATAATATCAAATAATATTTAATGTTTTAAATTGTTATGCCGAAAACAGTTTAAAAATATTTTCTTTAAATTTTCGTGCGTTACTTAAAAGTTGAGAGCTATGGGGTATAGAATTCCAGAGATATACTGCGAATATGTAGAAATGCCACTCCGATATTAAACTTTTATATCTAATTGATCTAATTCTTTTTCCCCTGCTTATATCTGAAATATAAAGTTTCTCGTACAGATGATCCGGTTTGTGGGTATACACTATTTTATGTAAAAAAACTAAAACTCTTATATTTAAAAGATTATCTAAAGAAACGCCATATAGCTGCGATTAAATAAAAATACACTAGAACGTCTATTAAGTCCATACACATATCTGATTATGTTGTTAAATGCAACGTTCAATTTCCTTTTACTAATTGTATCACATTTCGCAAATAGCTCACAACCATACAGTAAAACAGGCATCAGATAAGTTTTGGCAAGTAGGATTCTTATTTTCATAGGTGTACAATACTGGGTTTGCCACAGAGTTCTAGTCATAGAGAAAGTACGACCACAGGCATAGTTAATATGGTTCGACCACGTAAGAGTGTCATTAAAAAAAATACCTAGATTCTTAGCAGATTTAACGATTTCAATTTTCTGATTATTTATAATTATATTAGGTGTAATATTTAGTTTGGAAAGTCGCTTTTGAATTACAATGCATTTTGATTTTTTCGGATTTATCTCTAATCCATTTGCCTTTGCCCATGTATAAATACGATGGAGTTGCTGATTAATAGAGATAATACACTGGTCGATTAGGGCATTACTACAGCTGGTATAAAGCTGAATGTCATCCGCATACATTCTTACATTACAATTTGTTAAAATGCCTGGGAGGTCATTTGAGTACAATGAGAATAATAGTGGCCCAACAATGGACCCCTGAGGCCCCTTGCTACAGGCAGTGTCATTGAATTTTGGATTCTAGTTTCAACATACTGATACCTGCCACGTAAGTATGTTGACAATAACTGAGTAGCGGTCGAAGAAAAATTAAAAAAGTTTTTAAGTTTGTAACAAAGAATGTTATGATCCACGGTATCAAACGCTTTTGAATGATCTAAAAGTATTAAAAATGTAGTCTTGCCATCATCAAGTTTCTCCCTAATCTCTGTAACATCAACTAAGGCTGTTAGGCAGCTATGTTTCCTCCTGAACCCAGATTGACGATCTGTTAGCAAGTTATTGTCATCCAAGAAACTAGTCATTTGTTTGTGCATAATACGCCCGAATACTTTATAGAGAAATGGAAGAATAGCTATTGGTCTATAATCGGAACCAGCTTTGGGTATTGGAATGATTTTAGCTATTTTCCAATTCGATGGGAAGTGGCTTGAAGTTAATATTTTGTTAAAGAAAAAAGTTATAATTGGAAGTAGCTGAGGTAAAAGAATCTTGAGAAACTTAGGATTAATCCCGTCCACTCCTACAGAGTTCGATTTTATAGACAATAAACTAGATAAAACGTCACATTGGTCTACTGCAGCAAAAGAAAAAAAAGATTCAGCATCGTTATTCGAGTGACTATTGATATAGTAATCTTTATCTGCTTGAACCATAGGAACACTTAAAAACTTTGTATTAATTGTATCTGCATCAACTGAACATGGTTCTCGATGCGTAGATTTACCGATACCAACTTCGCGTATCGTTTGCCATGTTCTTTTGGAGCCAATGGCAGAAGAAAATTTTTCAGCATAAAAATTGGATTTGGCCTTTTTAATCATTTTATTTGTGTTTCTCTTATCAGTCAGATAATCATCATGTAATGTTGTTGTTTTAAATCTTTTCCAACGTGCATAGACAAAATCTCTTTGATTGATACAATCTTTAATTTCAGAAGAAAACCAGGGTTTTTGTTTATTACTACTAATCTTCGATTTTATTGGTACAGTTAGATCGAACAGATAATTTATGTTTTGCTCCAGGAAAGAGAGTTGGTCATCCACAGAATTTAAACAATACAAAGCATTCCAATCAATATTAAAAAATTCTTCTTCAAGGAGTCTAAAATTAATGTTTTTAAAGTCTCGAAAAGTAATCCTCTCAACTTGAGTAATCCTCTGACAAAGAATAGCATGATCCACTTTATCGAATGCCTTAGAAAAATCTAATAAACACATGAATGTCAAATTTCCCAGGTCATACTCAGGTCTGATATCATCCATCTCCTTTAAAGCAGCAGTAGTACAGCTATGAGCAGCACGGAATCCAGATTGCAAAGGAGATAGAAGTTTGTTAAGATTAAGATAAGAAGTAATTTGCTCTGCCATAAGAGACTCAAAAACTTTAGCAAAAACTGGTAGAATACTTATCGGTCGGTAATCACATGTATTAACAGCAGTGGATAATTTAGCCACGGGAATTACTCTTCCTATTTTCCATAATTTAGGAAGGATGGACGTTGTTATGCAATGATTAAATATATGCGTTAGTGACCCAACAACATAGGGCAGAATTAGTTTTAAAAATTTAATAGACACCCCATCATCACCAACAGCATTAGAACGAATTTTTAAAACATTCTTGGTCACTTCAGCCTCCGATACCGTAGAAAACGTAAAGCTATTATTGCAAAAAAGAGTGCTTTGAGGTCTAAAATTATGGTCTCCCATTATGGGACTGTAACAAAAAAAATAGTTAAGTTCATCAGGGGCTAACTTGACTTGCACTCAGGTGAACTACTGGAGTAGACACTTAAAGTCTTAATGTTTTTCCAAAGTTGGGCAGTAGGTAAATTCGTGTTTAGTTTTTGAGCAAAATATGACTTTTTAGCCTGTCTAACTACTAATTAGCGTGATTCCTAGCTCTGTTATAAGCAACTCTTGTTATCAATGTTGAGTTTTTCTTCCAAACACTATAGCAATGATTGCGATCTTGAATAGATTGTTTTACAATTGATGTGTACCATGGGAAAGAACAATTTTTTATATAAAAACTACGCTCTGGTACATGACGATTATATACTTCCTGCAATATAGTAAGCAAAACATCCAGCTTTCCATCAACGGATGGCTGATACCAACAGTCATTCCAGTTCAAGCCCGCGAGCTCAGCAAATAGTGACGGAATATCAACTGAATTATAATCTCTATATGTTATGAGACTTAAATTTTCATCTCTAGCTAGCTTTATATTCAACGCGTAAAACAAAAGATCATGATCTGAGAGAAACGAAATCTGATCAAATAAAAGTAATAAGTTCGGGTGCGAGAGTATAATTAAATCAAGTAAACTTGGACGAGAATTGGCTGCAAAACGTGTGGGACACTCATTATTAACAATGGTCATGCCAACGGAGCTGACAAAGTCAAGCAGTTCATTACTAACATTATCCTCTAAGAATAGGTTAGCATTAAAGTCACCACAGGTGATAAAAAAATCATAGTCGATAGCATGGTTATTAAAATCATTAAAAAAAAAGGCTCAAGATTATGTGACCTATTAGGATTATAGACACATGACACTAAAACCTTAACATTATTGTCATAAATTACTACATTAATGAATTCAATATCAGAATGTTTTGACATATTAACAAATTTAGCCTCAAAATTTGTTTTACAATATATGGCAACTCCGCCACCCTTCCTATTCTTTCTACTATTTCGGAAGAGGTTATATCCACTAATTTTGTAATGACTATCCGCTATATCATGATCAAACCACGTTTCCGTCACACAAATCACATCAACTTTTGAATTTTCAAATATAAATCTTACATTATCCAGCTTTAACCCATTTAAACTTCTCGCATTAAAATTTACAGCATTAAGAGCTGATAGCTGCTTACACAGTATGTTCAGCATAGCAGAATGATTTCCGTCAACACAATTACCATTGTTAATTGGCATCATAAATAGATATGAATAAGAGAAATGAAGAAAGATAACTATAAAGCCTTACAAGTTTGTTACACATTTTATGTTTAAAATATATTAAAAAGAAAATAAAAAAAAAAAAAAAATAGAAAAAACAAAAAAAAATTTAAAAATAAATAAAATAATAATATAATAAAAGTGCACGTGAAAATAAACTATATATAATAAAAATTTAATTAAAATGCTCCAACGTCTTCTCATCCGGTATAAGAACTGCTTCTGAGCCTCTTTGGAGTCGTACAAAAACCTTTCCCCGTGCAGAGAACACACTAACATATTTACCTTCCTTTTTCTGCTTTATAGCTTCCTGAAGTATCTTTCTATTTACAAGATCCAAACTTTCATATATGCGAAACGAATTATCATAATCAAAGCCAGCTGCACGCATTGAAACAGCACCCTTAATTAGTTTTCGATATTCCGAGAATGCTTTTAATGTTCGATTTCTATCAAAAGGCGTATAGAATTTTACTATTACAGGAGTATTATTTTTATCTTGGTTCTTCGGACGCACTCTAAATATATCACGTATTTGTGGAGCCAAGAAGTTAATGTAGTGGCAAACTTGATTAAAAATACTTTTCAAATTTTCAGTATTATCAGCTTTTACTCCAAAAATAATGGCATCTGCAGCAATGTCCTTCACTGTGTTTTTTGTTTGTTTAGTTTTTATTTCTTGCATTTCTTTTTTTAATGTTTCAATTTCACTACTCAGTTTATCAACAGTAGTTAACTCACTCTCAATTGATGCAATGCGATCCTCAATATAATTAGCTCTTTCTTCAATAAGTTTAATTTCACTCTCTATTTTATTTATAAGTTTTGTCTCAACAGCAGTGAGCTCAGTACTTAAACGTTCAAACATAACATCAGCATGATTTTGTAATCTTTCTTCCATTCTTCTCATTTCACTTAACAAAGATTTCAGTGTTATTGATCCATCATCAAGTTTTTGAGTTTTAAGTGCCGGAGAAAAAAAATTATTTTTGAAGTATTAGGGGAGCTGTTTTTGCGTTTGGGTGTAGGGGAAGTCATTTATAAGTTTAGTTTACTTGTTGTTGATTTTTTTTTTTTTTTATTTTTATTTATTTTTTTTTTTTTATTTTTTTAAAGAGATTTTTGTTTAAGAGCAGGGAATAGGTATTTTAATACTATTTTTTGTTGCTTCAGTTTTTTTATATTCTTTATTTGATTTTTGTTTTTTGTCTATTGATTTTACGAGTATATTGTTTGAATGTTTATATGTGTTTTAATATGTTTAATATTTATTGTTTTAAATGTCACTGCTGATGTTGTTGTCTTCGTGGGTGTTGTTGTAACTCATTTTTCATTAGTTAATTCTTGTTATGGAGTGTATTGTTACATTTATTATTGGTTATCACATTTTTTTAAACGCAAATGCTAAGCAATACACTGGTTTTGCTAAAGTTTTATGTTTTAATGTTAAGTTGTTTATTTATTATAGTATAAGTATTTAAATAAGATTTTATTCGTTTTTTTAAGAAAAATTACGGAGCACAAAAACACGTCCACTCTCTTTGGCAGTTCTTTTGCTTTTTAAAGGAAAATGGGAGGAAAAAAACCTTTATATGATTTAATAAATTCAAATACTATCTGAAAAATATTTATGTGCTTATAGGAGGTTTATTTGAAATAATAGACCCCTATAAGCATATAATTTTCAATTTGGTGATTTCTTTTTAATTTTACGTTATTCCTCTACATTTTCTTATCAGTGAGTAAGAGGAATTTTCAATTTTGGCAAAGTAATTGTTATTAATCCTTGTTATGAAATCGATAATTTTTTCATAACCTGTTTCTTCATGAAGAAGATTTGTAGGATACCTCCAGGGCTTTTTATTTATCATTTTAAGACATTTGTTTTGTATAATTTGTAAGCGTTTCAGGTGGCAGTTGGCAGCGTCACTCCAAATAGGACACGCGTATGTTAATATCGGCCTTATAACACTTTTGAAGAGTAGATTTTTGTCTCTGGGGCTTAGAAATGACCTTCTATTTAGTAGTGGCCATAATGCTTTAAATGATTTTATAGCTTTTTGACATGTAGCCATAATATGTTGTTTAAATGTAAGCTTTTTGTACAAGACAACTCCGAGATATTTGACCTCGTTAAGTACATTTATGGTATTATTTCCAATAAGAAGATGACGTCTTGGCAGTCTTTTGGGAGATTTGTTGAATGGAAAAATTGTTGCTTGGGTCTTGTTTGGATTAATTTTGATTTTCCATTTGTGAAAATATTTACTGCAATTTACAAGTCCCTTTTCCATTTTCTTCAGGAGTGCGCTTGTAAGTTTGTTTGAAGAAATTAACGCAGTATCATCTGCGTAATAAGCAATTTTCATATATTTCTGGACTTTAAAATCGGATGTATATATCGAGTAAAGCAATGGCGAGAAGACAGATCCTTGAGGTAACCCTGTGCTAATGGTTTTTGGAAATGATGTTTCATTATTAATCGCAACTTTAAAGTTTCTGCCGTGAATGAAATCTGAAATAAGTTTGCATAAATATTTTGGTATATTTGCATCAAGAAGTTTAAATACTAGGCCATTATGCCAAACGGTGTCAAACGCTTTTTCAATATCTAACAATATTAGACCCGTTGAACGTTTATTGTTTTTATATGTGATTATTTGATTATTAATTCTGTTTATTTGGTGCGTTGTGCTATGCCCTTTCTTAAATCCTAATTGTTCTTTGGCAACAATAGAATTGGTCGTTACAAATTCACTAAGACGAGAATGTAGTATTTTTTCAAATATTTTACCTAAGTTACTTAATAGACTAATAGGTCTGTAGCTGTTTGGGTTATTTTTTGGCTTACTAGGTTTGTTTATGGCTATAACCTTAGCATTTTTGAAATGGTTGAGTTTGATGCAGCTGTTAAATATTATAACCAGTAATTTTAGAGCTTTGAGTGGTACTTTCTTTAAGAGCAGGTTCGGAACATTGTCAAAACCAAGGGATTTGGAGGGTTTTATTGATGAGACAATATTCATTACTTCTTCAAGAGATGTATAGTTAGCTGATCCAGAACTAGGATTTTCCTTTTTAAAATTATTTACTGTTGTATTTATTAATGTATCCGCTTGGACAAATGTATTTGCCAGGATTTCAGCCTTTCCCTTATCAGATGATATTTTTGTATTTCCAATTTTAAAGTGAGAGATTTGATTTTTTCCCTTTCCTCGCAAGTTCCTGCTTATTTTCGAGAATGATTTATCACCTGGTTTTAAATTGGATAATAATTGACACCATTTCTTATTGCGCTCCGAATTAATACTTTTATCAATCACGTTACTTAGAAACTTAGTACATTGATTATAAAAAGTTTGCTCGGCTATATTTGAAGATCGTTGGCTTTTTCTTTTAAAGCTTCTTCTTAGTTTAATATATTTCACAGTACTTTCTGGTAATGTGTAATTATTTTGTTGAGTTATTTTAGGTGTGGACACATCCCTTGCTTCGAAAACTACATTTATAAATTTTTGTATTTCCTGATCAATTACTACCTTGGTATTGTATATGTCCGAATATAACGTGATTTTATTGTCTAAAAAATTCATAAAAATGTTCCAGTTGGTTGCATTATAATCATAATAATTGAGGTCAACCTGCAAGGCCATTGATTTTTTAAGTGTACATATAATGGGGCGATGGTCTGATGGTATTTCATAATCCATTGTTTTTACATCTATATTTAAAGCGGAATTGCTTAAAATAATATCGACTGTGGATGCTTCGCGATTGTGTTGATGGGGGAATAGGGTTGGACTATTAGGATAGTGAATGAAAAAATTGCTTGATTGCTGTAGGTTGTTGAGTGCAATTCAATGTTTGGCATTTAGGTCACCAAAAACTATATATTCTTTGGTGGAAGGTGTTAGGTTCAAGATATCAGCACAGAAGTTACGGGTATATCTTGGTGAATATAACGAAGATACAACAATAGGTCTATTATTTATAATAACTTCAATTGAGATATTTTCGATTGATGAGGTGTTTGTTGAATATTTTCTCTTTCAAATAGTATTTCAAATTGTTTTAATTTAGAAAAGTTTGAAATGCCATTAGCATTAAGTGAAGCATTTTGAATTCGTTTAAATTATTAGTATAATCCATGGGCGTATTTTACCATTGACATTACAACTTTGATTTGTTGTACTTTTGAAGTGCACCTATGCAAATCATCCATAGCTGTAGTGAAAATATCAAAAAGCTCATCAATGCTAAATAAATCGTTGTTTGTTTTCAGCTGGTTAGCATATGTAGCTTTGCTGTTATTATTGATGTTATTGTTATAATTTGTGTTGTTGTTTCTTAAATTAGGGAAATCTCCCACATTAAATTGAAATGAGTTATTTTGTTGTTGTCTGCTTTTATTCGGACTTTTAGAAGTAACTCTTGTTCTAGTTTCCAAATAGAGAGAACGTAACGGACAGTTGATATCGTTTGCAGAGTGATCAGTTCTCTCTTTTCCTTGTTTTTTGCAATTAAAGCATGTAAAAACAGCTGGTCTTTTTTCATTTGTGTTAAACGGACACACACTTGTATGATGTTGTTCTGCACATATCATACACGCAGCACTACGATGACAATGTTCACCGCCATGGCCATACATTAAGCAGTTCCAGCATTGAGTTGGTTTATTTCTGGATCTAGATTTGTATTTTTTTCCAGGAAATTGTAATATTTGAAATTGTTCTTACGTTTCTTAAGGCAGTTGGGTTAAAATTTTTACGTATAAATTGAACTTTGTAAACCGCATTGTTGTTCGAACTGAATTTGGTGACTATTTCAGCTACGGAAGAAGGGGAGAGGTTGTAGTTTTTTTAGCTCTGCGGTGATGCTAGAGCACACATGATGTGACAACGTGTCATATATAAGTTTTGGAATAGCACTTAATTTAGCAATACCTCTATAATTCGAAATACCAGCTTTAGATACAGACTTAAAGAAGGGAATAATAAATGATTCCTTCCAAATGGAAGGAAAGTAACCTAATTTAAGGTATATGTTAAACATATAAGTCAAAGGAATATACAATAAATGTGCGCAGCACTTTAAAATGAACTAGGAACACCGTCAGGACCAGCAGCATACGACAATTTCAATTTTGTCAGGGCATTCAGAACTGTATGTTGATTGATGGATGGTATATTAATAATTGAAGATTCCGATATTATGTATGGATACAGATTATTGCTATTAAATACTGTCGAAGAATAAGTTGATGCAAAAAAGTCTGCAAACATATTACTTAAAAAGTTATCATCTGAAGATTCTAAATCACCGTACTTCATAACCGAAGGAAAGTCCGCAGTACGTCTTTTAGAATTAATAAATTTATAAAACGATTTTGGATTATTTTTTAGATTATTCCTTACTTTAATTAAATAGTTATTATAGGCCAATTGATTAGCAATAATAAATTCCGATCTTGATAACGAGTATTTCATATAATCTATCAATGTTCCATATTTTCTATAATTTTTGTACATTTTGTTTTTCTTATTTTTAAGTTGAGATAGATGTTTTGTATTCCAAGGAGGACCATTCGATTTAGGAGGTGACATTTTAGGTACAGATGCCGACAAACATTCAAAGAAGTGATGATAAAATGTATGCAAACACAAGTCCAAGTTATCATTGCAACGAGATAACACATTTATCCAGTCAATTTGGAATAGATGGAGTTGTAAATCTTGGTAATTAGTTTTATTAAAGCAAAAGATTTTATCGCTGTGAGCTAACTTTTTTTATGAAGAGGATAGGATCAAAAGCAAGATATCTCAAGTGTTGGATGGTATATATCTTCCGGACTAGAAATAGGGCTATGCCGCAATATTGAAAAGTCATTAGGTTCATTAACGAAAATAAGGTCCAACAGTCTACCAAATGCATTTGTGACGGAGTTGACTTGGAAAAGACAATTTTCCAATAAACCATGAATAAATGCAGCTGAAGAATCGGAATAATGAGATGGAACTAAATAATTGGTATCAGGATCAGACGGTATGTTAAAATCTCCATTTAACATTAATAAATCAGATGGTTTTATATAATTTTGGATTAAATCAACAGCTTTCAGATGATCCTCATAAACAGAAAGCGGAGAGTTAGGCGGAATGTATGAGCAAATAATGTATATGGACATGTTATTAATTTTAGCTAAAACACATATAATCCCAATATGTAAAAAATCGTTTAAGATAATTTCTTCAGACGAAAATTCGTTTAGTATAGCAACCAATACGCCGCCACCAGACTTTTTTATTACATTATTACACTGATTATTATTTTTATCAGATTCAATTCTTTCACAACTTTCTCTATCGCCAACAGTCATGGCAGAGTTGGAGATTTTGGAAAGAAGCTGTTTGAGACTCTGTGTTAACGCGAACTTTGAAAGTTTTGTAAAGAGATATTCGAACTCCGTTATCTATGAGAAGGCAAAAATTCAATCTCTTGCTTCATATTCGCTAAATTTGACAGAAACAGAAATTTGACCAAACTTTGGTTATGGGTGTGGGAATCATTCCAAACACCACCGGGCGATCGTGGGGTTATTTATAGTTATAGTGGAAATCTAGGAAATTCGGTCCCTATGTATTTATTGTCTTAGTTTTAGTCTAGTTTTAAGTGTTACCATATTAACTCATCAACAGTTAATGTAAATTTTTATTATACTTTGAGCAATATAATTTTATGTTTTATCAGTCGACGTAAGAACTCATACTCTCTGATTATATAAGACTGTAACAGATCTCATTAATGTCTATTAGAACAATATGATATAGTTTTTAGTTATGAACTTCCTGTTAACTTTACTCATCTATTTTGTGATCTAAATGTTTAAGTCTCAATAAAAACTCAAATTGAAATTGAAATTGATATATTTAAAAACAATTTAATAGCAAATGAAAATAATATTGATAATGTAAAGTAGTATTCATAGATATTCGCAAACAACTGCGTTTAAAATAGACTACTTTATAATGTACTTCATTATTTTTTAAATAGTGGTAAATACTTGATTTTTAAAAGAACTGCAGATGTGAATATCTGAAAGTATTGAATATGACTTTTCTTTATAATTTTTTGTGATACAAAAAAAAATGTTTCATTTAGTGTCTAATTTTGTAGCTTCTGCTTTTGTGTTTCGTGCTGATACAGAAAAATTTTAGTAAATTTTAGTTTGAGAAGTTAATCTCAAATTTTTTGGCTCAATTTTTAAACATTTTGTTAAATTTATTAGATAATATTTATTGCTTTCATAGCAATAAAATGACATTTTCAAACCGGACTTAATTAATTTATTTTTTATCGGAAGCAACAATAAAATTATGGAAATTTGATGTCATTTGAAATAAGTTAATTTAGTTCTTAATTGTAATGTAAAAAACTCATATGGTTGCTAGAAATATAAAAATCTCTCTTTGTATATATATCGATGGCTTAACGTTGAAAGGAAAGAATTTATTAAACTTAAGATGGAATTGGTGAATGTTTCGGAAGTTGACCGGAGCTAAGAAGCTCTGATAAAGATGATAATATAGTGGTTATTGATAGGAATTGATCATATCGTAGTAGTTTTTAATGAGTATGATTGTTAAGAATGAATTATGTGGGTTTTTGAAAAGTTCGTGACCTAAGGTAATGTTTATGAAAATCTCAGTTAAAAACTGCAGTTGAAAACTTTCAAAAACTTAATTTTTTTTGACTTACCGTAGCTGTAATGATAAAGATGTTATTGATGGTTATGATGAGTTTCTCGTATAAAAGTTTGTAATACAGTGGTAAGTTTTAGTTTTAAAGATATTAGATATGGAAATGATAATATTTTTGATGGAATTCGTGGTAGCTTTTAACGAAAGTTAATTGATGGGAGTTTTGGAAAAGTTTACAACCTACATAAAAAGTATAAGTAAATACTGTTTAATACTTTAGCTTAAGGACGTAACAAAAAACACTTCACTTTTTGCTTACCGTAATGGTGTGATGGTCAATATTTGGAAATGATGGGAATTTCGGAGAAGAGTTGAGTATGAAACTCTTAATGATAAAGTTCTGATAGAATTCTTAGGTATTATATATGTCAAGTTTGCATGTTGTGGTAGCATTTCCGTTAAGAGTGTGGAGGCTTCGAAAACTTTTTAAGTTAATATACTTTTTAAATCTTTTTCTCACTAAGGTAGTTTTAAATGATGTCCATAAAAAAATTTCAAATTATGGCAGATTTCTCGTTTTGACTCGCCCATGAGCAAAAAATAAAGGCACATTAAGATTTCAAGTTTTGGAATTTTTTTATCACTGAGGTGGTTCGAAATAATGACAAAGATATTTTCTCATATTCTCTAAGTCGTTGTCGTCGTCGTCGTCGTCACTTTGAAGTCATCACGTTGAGTCGACGTCGACAGCATCTCGACGCTAAATTGATATTATCTAGAAGTTTATGTTGATACTTTTCTCGTTCAGGGTTGTCCGTGCCCAAAATATAGAGGTATATAACTTTTAAGGTGCCAATATGTATTTTTGGAATTCTTTTTTTATTGAAGTTCTGAATGATGCCGATGATAGTAATGGAAGTGATGGCGGGTTTCTCGTTTAGGGTGCATAAAAGCTAATGGTATGTATGCTTTTGGATCTCAATATGTACCTTGTTTATTACTGAAGTGATTCTGGATAGTGATAATGACAGTTCAGGGTTGCTAGCAAGAATCATATATAATAGAAGAAGAATAATAGAGAAGAGATGGGAACCAACATCGGACAGAGAATTGCGACATAGAAAAATGAATCTGGAAACAAATTGTGTGACATACATTGTTTGTGTCACAAGGTTAAGATAAAAATTTTAAGATAATTGATATATGGAAGATCATTCAAAAAACAATATGTCAATATAAATATATAAATTGTATGCACGAATCGGACAGAAATTGGCAAGACCAATTGAACCAAAAACAAGTAAGAGTGTTAAATTCGGCTATGCCGAATCTTTGACAACCTCCACCAAGGTTTACGTTTTCATTAATATCTGCTCTTATTGTAGTATTTGTAACAAATGTAAACAAAATATTTGAAATAGTAAACTACACTCAATTCTGTTTTTATGCGATTTTATTTTATGCGGTTTTAAAGTTATGCGGTTTTTTTTATACAACTTTTTATACGAATTTTAGAAACTATGCGACTTTTTTCTTCTATTTATGATTCTTTTCTCTTCTACTTCTTCTTCACCTGCAAACTAATTCGTCAACAATTTTTTTCATTGTTCTGATTCTTTTCAATGTTTATTCGTCTTCATTACGTCATTACGTATTTAAAAAAAAATAAAAGTACACACATACATACACACAGAACGCACCAAGTTATCAAAACGTAGTTGATTGATTTTGTAGGCAGAGCGTGGTTAACTTTTTATGGGAATCCCAGTTTTATATGATTTTTTCCCTTAAATTGTGACGTCGGCTGTGCTAATTATTATTGTGTCTGTTGTGGTTTAAAGTCGATATCAGTGAAATTTTTGTAAACTGTTTCATGGTGTAATTTTAATTTGAGTTGTTTTGTTTTCATTAGAAAAAGGTAAGCAATTTAAAAAAATTTTGAATTTTTTTTATAAATTTAAATTAAATTAAATAATTTTTTTTTTGAAAATTATTGTTATAATTTTAAATGAATTGTTTTTCTAGTACTGGATTTATGCGATGGAAAAATAAATAAACGAGCGGCAATTTCTTTGGAAATTAAAATTGCAATTTTAGATCGTTAGGCCAAAGGAAAGAGAGCTACGGATATTGGTAAGCATTTTGGTTTCGGCGAATCTACTATAAGACCCATTAAAAAGAATGAAATATTAATAAGACAGTCTGTTATTTCGGGTACAAAATTAAGTTCCAAATTGACATCATATTCAAGAAATGTTTTAGTAGAAAAAACTGAAAAAGCGTTGGTAATGTAGATTGACGATCTAACAAAAAAAAAAGAATTCCTTTAGATGGTCCGTTAATTAAAAATAAAGCTCTACGCTTTAACGAGCAATTGAAGCAGTTAGAACCATCTACTTCTACCGCTCATTCCGGTACAGAATTTGCAGAAAGCACAGGATGACTTACCGGTTTACTAAAAAGAAATGCTTTTCACAACGTGAAGATTACCGGCGAGATCGCATCAGCAGACGAGGTGACTGCTAGGCATTATCCTGAACAGTGGTCAAAAATTATTGAGGATGGTGGTTATTGTTCCGATCAGATTTTCAACGCAGATGAGACGGGGTTATTCTGAAAAAAAAAATGCCCACCCGAACATACATTGCGAAAGCTGAGAAAAAAGCAAGTGGTTTTAAAGCAGCCAAAGATAGAGTAACCTTTCTACTTTGTTGCAATGCATCAGGAGATCGAATGCTCAAACCCCTGCTTATTAATTGATCGCTAAGACCACGGGCACTGAAGGGTAAAGATTTAAAAAATTTACCAGTGCATTGGATGGCGAACAAAAAGGCTTGGGTGACATCTGCGTTCTTCAGCGAGTGGTTTAATAATTGTTTCATCCCTGAAGTATAAGTTTATTTGAAGCAAAAGGGACTTGATTTTAAAGTTCTGTTGATTGTTGATAATGCTCCGTCGCATCCGAACTTAGAACATCCAAATTTGAATATGGTGTTTCTTCCGCCTAATACAACGAGCCTTATTCAGCCATTAGATCAAGGCATAATTGCTACTTTTAAAAAATATGTAAAACGAACTTTCCAATTTATTTTAAATTAACTTGATAATGAGCCAATTACACTTACAGACGTTTGGGAAAAGTTTTCGATTTTAGACTGTATCAATCATGCTACTTCTGCTATCGGTGAAATAAGACCACAAACTTTAAATGCGTGTTGGAAAACACTATGGCCTCGATGCATCACAATCAGAAACAATATTGATCAAGGATCGACGGTTTCTGCTGAAATTATTGCTTTAGCACATGAAATTGGTGGCGAAGGTTTTGATACATTTAACGGCAATGATGTCGATGAATTGCTTGTGGACAAGGCCTTAAGTGACGATGATGTTATCGAATTATTGGATCCGGTCCTAGATCCAGAAAATAGTAGTGATGTGGAAGACAATGGACCTGCCCCGCTCACTGCAAAAATAATTCGAGAAGGTCTTCTGCAACTCATTAGAAAATCATTTTATTAATAATGACCCGAATTCTGAGCGGGCATTTAAATTCCAGCGTGACCTAAAGAATTGCATTTCTGGATATCAGGAACTTCTAAAACAATTTCAAAAATCGTCGCAAAGTTTAATAACAGATTTTGTTGTCAAAGAAGCAAAACCACCAGCCGTTGAGATTGGCAATGGATGTAATGAAGGAACATTAATTTCGTCACCCGAATTGTTAACTATCTATAGCAGCGATGATAGCGATTTCGCACCAGTTAACAAACGGTCGCAGGTATTGTCAACAAATGAAGATAACGACTAGGTGTAATTATTATCATGTAATTTGTAAAAAAAGTGAAATAAAAAACTAATTTTGGAGTCGTGATTTCAATTTGTTTTAAATCTATAACCTTCCTTTCCTCAAACACATTTAGTAACCCACCATAATCCCCCACAAGAAGGGTAACATCGTCCTTTTTATCGATTTTTTTGTTATTTATTTGGTTTTATACAGTTTTCGAAAATTATGGAACTTATCCCTATTTATTCAATGTAGCTAGTGTCTTTTTATGCGATTTTTTTTATGATTTTTTCTGAGGAACGTATCTATCGCATAAAAACGGAATTGAGTGTATTTGATAATCTTAAACTAAAAAATTATTACAACACTCTAAATTTTCAGCATTTTTTAGAGGTGTGTCCATATTTTAGGTCATACATTGGCAAATTGACGCCCGATTTATCCCATTTTAAATACTAACCTGATCCAGATAAAGACATCAATATAGTTCAAAGTTTACCCAGATAAATGGTTTATTTTGTGATTAATCGTGATTTCAACAGACGGACGGACATTCGGTCAGATTGACATCTCTATATCGACCCGATTTGATATAACGATCAAGAAAATATACTGTATGCATCGAAATATATGCACATCTCTACCATAACAACACCATGAAAAATTTATGTCAAAATATAACTTCATCTAGATCGTAAATTGTGGTTATTTTTCTACATTGTGGCTATCAGTTTTTTCGCTTCAAAATTTTTGTAGTAAATTATTTTTACTTTTAATTAATCGTATATAGTCAAATACATTATAACTTTACTAGTTCTTTATTATATTTCATGAATTTTGAAATACAGTTCGTTAAAAATAAGTAGTTATTTATGTTATAGTATTACATAATGTCCTTTCAATGTAGAATCAAGGCAAGCAAGATTGTTCAATGTAACATCCAATTCATGTCGAAAATGTTGACAATCTGCGGCTGAAAGGAATAAAACATTAGAAAATGTGTTTTTGTTCATATTACCGGTATTAAATGTTACCAATATTAAAACCACAAATATATTTAGTTTTCAGTCTGTCTGGAAATTTTGGATATGTTATTAGGTTTTCCAAAAATGAATATCTTAAAAATTACCATGGATCAAAACGAAACACTATTTGTAGTTTAGGATTTATATTAAGTAAATCAAACCAAAAATCTTGAAACATGCCCAGTGGAATATTAATTAATAACAAATTTGTTCTTAAATTCATAGACGGAATAGATTTCCCATTGACGATTCACAAATTTTGAAACATAATTTTTTCAATTGTGGGCAAAACTATCATTCGTTATGGCGCCTTCAACAAAAGTCAAAAAGTCAATTTTGGAAATTTATATTTAATATCAAAATGTGTGTATGGTTGATGTACTGAACGAAGTTTCAACAAGTTTCAATATTTGTAAATTTGGTGCACTTAAATCTAAAAACGTATCAAACTCGTCGTAATTGAATACTATTGGCGTTGTTTCCAATACTTTCAATTCAACACAATAACTATTCTATTAGTAAAGATATGATTATTTGGTGTTCGGCCAACTTGTTCATTATATTTTAGTTTCCATAGATAATTAACGATCACATTTTGAAACATACTACAGACACGAGTTAATTTTATTGTTCGCGAAAGTTAAAATATTGAAATATATATGTTATTGAGATTTTCAACATTGTTTAAAAAGAATTCTTGAAATTTATTTAGATTGGTTTGATCCGCTTAACAGCTGATTTTTGTTTATTGCAAGCAGTGATGCCAGCAGATTTTTTCAGAACTCCCTACGCTTATGAAAAAAATTCCGTTTTTTCTCTAAACCCACTTTTTTTCTACCTAAATTTTTCCCTACACTACTTTTTCAATTTTTCAATTTCAATAATCCAAAAATAACATAAAAACGAAGAAAAAAAATCATGTGAGTCCGATCACAGGGGAGATGTGTAAACATCTGGTAATAAATAAAATGCAGAAAACAGCGACAAAAAGGTTATCATAATTTTTTCACCAAACAATCATGTCACACCGATTTGTCTTAATGCTAACATGTTACGCGTAAGATCTTACGCTCACATATTACGCTGTTGTTGTGATTGTATTGTGAATTAGAAATTTACGCCCCTGCGCGTATAGATGTTTACACATCAATAACATAGAAAGTGAGATAAGAATATCATAAGAATTACATAAGAATATGAAAACAACACAAAAACTAACAGATAGTAAAAAAAAATTATTTTTACAATTCTGTAAAATTCATCTTTTTGATATGGCTAAATGTGCATTTAAAATTTACACAATTAATTAAAATGACTTGCAAATTAGATCTTTATACGCAAACAGAATTTTGGTTCTTGGTTTTAAAAGATTTTTTTATGACAGTTGTTATTAGCATGTATACTTATATCAGATTTATCGCAATTTAATATTTTTTCACAAGCCTTGCATCTGCATTTAATGTCATCTTTGACCTCCCATTAGCTTCTCGTCTCTCAGCCAACTTGAGCAAAATCTTTGTTTTCTGTATTTCTTTGATGTGTTTTTCGCATCATCGAAAAACGAATCGGACATGTTTCTAAAATCAATTATGTTTAAATATATACTATTTATACCCTATACCACTATGTGGTTTGGGTATAATGACTTTGTGCTGCTGTTTGTAACTACCAAAAATATTTGACCTAGACCCATCTTTTATTATACCGATCGAATCAGAATAACTAACTGATTCGATTTAACGATGTGAAGATCGGGAAGCAGCTCTATACGGGGCCTGACTAAGAGTTTTCTCATAGGGATCATTTTTGGACTACTCATTAGTGGATGTAATGAACGCATACAAACCCAATTTGAGTAAGATCTATATGACAATTTGGATCTTATGGCAATTTATGTCGATTTCATAGGGGTAATTTGTATGGGGGCTAGGTCTAAACACGGACCGATTCTCACCAATTTCAATAGCGTTCATCCCATGGCCGATGAAATCTTACATACCAAATTTCATCAAAATATATTCATATTTGCGACCTGCAGTTTGATTACAAGCTTTACATGGACACACAGACGGACGGACGGACGGACGGACATTGTGAAATCAACTCAAAAAGTGATTCTGATTCGATCGGTATAATTAAAGATGGGTCTAGGTCAAATATTTTTGGTTGTTACAAACAGCAGCACAAAGTCATTATACCCAAACCACATAGTGGTATAGGGTATAAAAATTAATAAAAATCCCACTCAAATTTGATTTATGCTTATTTTCTATATCCAGTTAGTTGGGCCTGAGAGATAGGGTCTCTAAACGCATGGTATAGGGTATCGTATGGTCGGTCTAGAACGACTATAATTTTCTTACTTGTTTTATGTTCTTTTTATTTACAAACTTACTTATTAAAATCGAAGAGACCTACAAAGATGGCGTACGTATGTATTAAAAAGATGCACAAAACAAATAAACTGCACAAACAAGTGTTTTTCAGTTTTTTCGAAAAATATATTCCGACGGTGCTTGATGGAAAATCAAAAATTTAGATTTTGTCGGTGACACACACATACAAAAAAATTTTCACTAATGCCATCAAAATGGTTGATGTAAATTTGACACGTGTATAGTGCCCTTAAATCCTTTTCATGTAAAAAACAGCTGACACGTTACGTTACGGTTGCGTGTGCCTAATTAGGCATTTATTCTATCATTCTTGCACTCTAGAGCCAAATGAAGTGCAACTCTGTTAATACCAAAAAATTGTATTTACCCTAACACAAAATATTGCAGAATTTTATACATGTAAGTGAAAGGAGATAACAATTTTGAGCTGATTGGTAGAAAACATTGACTTTTTATATATATTATAATGTTATGAAAGCATTTATCGGTTATTAATTACTAATTATTACAAACGGAATGACAAACTTATATACACCCTCTGCATACTTGAGTGGAGGGTATAAAAATACAAATAATTTTAAAACATGCTTTAAAAAAATTGTATGAATTGTTTATTTTTGCTCCCAATATTTTTTTTCGTGATCTTTGTACTTATTTGTAATAATATTGACCACATTTAACCAACAATTTTATATGATTTCAAATTTTAATATGGTTTCATTAGATGAAATCTGCAAAAAAAACGAAAAAACTAAATATTTCTGCGGGTGCCCCTATTAGACCTTCCTTGTTAGTGGAGGTTTTAACTTTCAGATTTTGTAATAATGCATTTGAAAATTTACAAAAATTGTCTTCTGCAATATGCAATATATTTTAAGATAAAACTTTCTGAAATTAAAAAAAACAGTTATTCCTAATAACATTAGCGTTTGTTAGTTTTAATAAAAACTATGTTCAAAATTTTTAATTGTTAAAAATTGTTATTCCGAAACTTTTAAGCTTATTTTTCAAGAATTTTGGCGATTGTTATTAGTAAATAAAATCTGGTAGCCATGTGTGCTACAGAATATTGTCGATTAATTCGGTGAAGTCGGTAGCTGATTGTTATGAAAACATAAATTTTTTATATATAAAGGTGCTATTACATGATGTGTTTTTTACATATGTACTGTCAAATTTTCCCACAACAAAAGTTGTACACATCGTGTGATACATATGAAACATTGTTTATTTACAATACATGAGGAAAGTCACATGTACATTTTTCAATTAGAACAGGTTCTATTTTTGCATGATAAACATATGAAAATACAACACTGCTTGTGGCGAAAGAAAAACAGAGTAAATTTTAAAGATTACTATTGAAAGAAAAATAAATTGTTTAGTATTATTTAACAATTAAAAAATATATAACCTTTTTTTTAACAATAAATTTTTTTAAATTCACAAATTAAATCAGCTGTTGTTTACATTTAGACGTTATGTCATACGGAAATGCATATGCACGTGTGATAGCAAAAATTATGAATCGTATGTAAAAGACAATTTTGACAGACATGAGGAATTTCATATGGATAAAAAAGTGACAGTACATATGTAAAAAACATTTCGTGTAATAGCACCTTTACGTGTATCAATTTTCATTTCTTACGCACTTATAGGACACAGCGATGCCTGATCGAGTATCCTGAGCAATTATTACAATTTCCTTTAAAAATAGCAAAAATACTACTAAATTGTTTGAAGATAAAAACAACGCTATTTAACATCAATCAGTTGTATATGACAAATGCAATGAAGTAAATAAAATATAATAAAAAAAATCAAGTGTTTATATTTGTGAAAGTGATTTTATTTTAATTATATTAATTTTATTATATGAACTTTAATTATCATCTTTTTAATTAATTAATGTATAAATTTAATTAAAAAAAAAAATTATTTGAATTTATATGTAAAAAAAAAATATACAAATTTATTAATAAATATTCATGTTAATTTTTATAAATTTGTGAGAATGAAATTTCTTTAGCAATAGTTCAGCATCATATTGGTTACGTTTTGAAGGATCTTTCAAACAATTCCATGCCTCATTTCTGGCATCAAACTCCTTATTGGGGTCATCATCTTCTAATTTATTTAAATTAACTTCCAATTGTTTTCGCTGCTGTTGCTGATGTTGGAGTAATTTATCGGGATGACATTATAAAATCAATGCTGCTTAAGAGATAGATCTATCTGTATATAAGAAAAGTATTCACTTCGAACACCTTACCACTGGGTGCTGCAGAAGACAAACCCAAAAACCTGTCAATCACATGCTCCAATTCCGTTGAGTGGATGAACAGATATAGACCACCACCGGTTTCTCGAAGACTTTTTTGATCTTCAGCTATTTTCTTTTTAGTTATTTACAGGTCTGTAAATAAAAAATGTAAATATGAGCTGCTAAGCCTCAAACAAAAATTTAAATACACTTACCTTTTTCCACTCAGCAACAGTACGCATAGGGTGAGAAACGGATTTAAGTTTTTTGGATAAATTTTTCCATTCCCCTGCTTAAAATTTGTTTGCTCCGCGCATAGTCTTCAGCTGGTCCATTGTTGATTTTAAACAGTAATATAAAGTTCTTATTAAACTATAAATATTTGTATTTTTTTGTACTTACTTTCTGTTATCCATTGCTTTTTTATTTCCTTTATCTATCTTTTTTATCTTCTTTTTTTCTTTATCAATTTGTTGGAAAATATCAACATTAATAACCAGTCGAAAACAAAATAGCAAGTGACTGATTTTGACATTTGCGATCACAGTGTTGACAACCCGTTCGAGATAGAGAAATCAAATTTTGTATGAAAACGTTTACGTTTTTATTCGACTTGTCGTTCGAGTAAACGTTTGCATAGAATGAAGTTAGAGAAACGCAAATTGGTTTTCTTTCGCTTAAATAGCGAACGAACGTGTTCTTTCGAGATAGAGAAACAGGCTATTAGTCTTGTTTGATCATTCATGCGAGGGGGTTGTGTAGTCGCTTGTTTCTTCATCCAAGGTTGCCAATTTTCCTATAATTATAAAATATATAATATATAATTCCTATAAATATATAATTCCTATGAGCAGGTTGTGTAGTAGCTACTTACTAGACAATACTGAACAAAATGTTTAATTTAGAATGGGAGAATGCTTTTTATCTGCCGAAAACTTTTTCGTTAAAGCTGAGTGCTTAGTATGCCAACGCACTGTGGTGCGTGGTTATAAATTTTTTATAGAAAGGCATTATCACTTATGTCATAGCGAGTATGACGAATTATCAAATAATGATAGGGAGGATTACTTGTAAATCTTAAAAACCTTTTTATGAAAAAATAGTTAAGGTGTGTTTACACTATGTGTATTTTCCATATGTAAATTCAGTTTTACGATCCATACGGAATTCAGTGTGTGTGTCAAAATTAGCGTTTTACATACGATTCATATTTTCGCGTTCAAACGTACATATGTATTTCCGTATGACATAACCTCTAAATGTAAACAACAGTTGATTTAATTTGTGAATTTAGAAAAATTTATTGTTAAAAATAAGGTTATATGTTTTATATATTTTTTAATTGTTAATTAATATTAAACAATTTATTTTTCTTTCAATATTAATCTTTATAATTTACTCTTTTTTTCTTTCGCCACAAGCAGTGTTGTATTTTCATATGTTTGTCTTGCCAAAATAGAACCTGCTCTAATTGAAAAATTTACATATGTCTTGCATAATGTGTTGTACATAAACAATGTTTGAAAGGGTTCACACTATGTGTACAAATTACACGTGCTAAAAAACTAAGAAAAACACAAGCAAAACACGTAGTGTGAACGCAGCTTTAGTGATTACCAAGAATCTCAGGGTGATCAATTACCTGATCGTGTTTTAAAAAGAAGGGCATCATTTGTTATTGCCGCTGCACTTGCTAAACGTTGCCGTCCATTCGAAGATGGTATATTCTACAAGGAGCTGAGCAATTCGGTTTTGGAAGTTTTCGGTGAAACAGGCGCAGAAATGCGGAAAATTATTAATAATGTCCTAATGTCCTCTAGAACAATTACTCGGCGTACGGAAAATATTAGCGCATTCATTTATTCCAATATGAAAGAGAGAATAATTCATTGCAAATATTTTTCTATTTGTTTAGATGAGTGCACAGACATTCATGACATATGCCAGTTGATCATATGCGTAAGAACTATTGACAATAATTTCGAAATCCATGAAGAAATGTTGATAATGGTTGCTTAGCATGGCAATATTAAGGGTAGCACCATTTTCGATGTGGTAAATGAAGAGATTTCTTCTTTTGCCGACAAAAATAAGTTTTGTTCGGTATGTACTGACGGTGCCAATGTAATGGTTGGCAAACGGTTGAAAAACGGTTTCAACTTATACGTATTTCATTGCATAATACATCAACAGGCCTTATTAACAAAAAACTTGAATTTATTGAATACTATGCAAGTTGCCATAAAAGTAATTAACAAAATACGTGGCGGCCATAATTCTCTGACCCATCGAAAATTTAAAAACTTTCTTGATGAAATACATGCTGAATACGGCGATTTATTAATGCACACAGAAGTTAGATGGCTCAGCAAAGGTCGTTGCCTCGAGAGGCTATTACCCTTTGCAAAGAGGTGATTTCGTATTTGGAAAACAATCCGTCGAAAGACACTGACGAAATTCTTACAAATTATAATGCCAAAAATTTCTTGCTAGATTTTGCTTTTTTGACTGATATGACGGAGTTAGTTAATCAATTAAACCTTCAGCTGCAAGGTAGAAACAAAAACATATTTGACCTGGTTTTCGCAGTTCAGCAATTCAAAATAAAAATACAGTCATTAATATCGCAACTAAAAGATAGTAATTTGATGAGCTTAAAACGAACTTCAGTAGTTGTCAATGAATTTTCAAGTAGCAAAATAACTGAATATGTTAATGTTTTTGAAAATTTGTTAACAAATTACAGCAACCGTTTTAATGATTTCATCAAAATTGAAAAATATGATAGAATTACATGATAATGCGTTGCTATGCAATATTAAAAATCAAACCAGTGACATTAAAGAATAGCTTATAAGAATGCGGAAAGATTAAGCTTTACCACTTACAAAAGGAAAAGAGTTCTGGAAATATGTTAACGAGGATATACATATATCCAAAAACAAAAAACGAAGTTTATAAACTGTATTCAATGTTTGGTTCAACTTATATATTCGAATCTTCACTTTCATTATTAAAAATAATTAAAAGTAAAACCAGAAATAAACTTAATGATGAACATGTCGTAAATCTTCTCAGAATAAAATGTTGTCCATATAAAATAAATATTGATGACGTTATGCAAAACTGTGATCAAATTATATAAACTCTTTTTTTTCTGGTAACGCGAAAGTTGTAAATCCAAATCATTAAGCATTTTTGTAACGCTAAATATAACAAATTTAATGTTATTTATTAATATATTTATATTACACGTGGCGATTTGTGTGGACTTTTTTTCGAATTTGTTTGGGGACAGCGTTAAATAAATCTTGGCAGCCCTGGTGGAATGAGAGAAAAATAAATTACGCTCAAAAACAAACAACCAACACAAACATAAATGTGCATGTATGTGTGTGCCGATCCCTCATTTAGAGGTTATGTCATACGGAAATACATATGCACGTGTGATAGCAAAAATTATGAATCGTATGTAAAAGACAATTTTGACAGACATGAGGAATTTCATATGGATAAAAAAAGTGACTGTTAGTGACTGTGACAACAACAGCTGATTTAATTTGTGAATTTAAAAAAAATTATTGTTAAAAAAGGTTATATATTTTTAAATTGTTAATTAATACTAAACAATTTATTTTTATTTCAATATTAATCTTTAAAATTTACTCTGTTTATCTTTCGCCACAAGCAGTGTTGTATTTTCATATTTTTGTCTTGCAAAAATATTACCTGTTCTAAAGGTGCTATTACATGATATGTTTTTACATACGTACTGTCAAATTTTCCCACAACAAAAGTTGTACACATCGTGTGATACATATGAAACATTGTTTATGTACAATACATGAGGAAAGTCACATGTACATTTTTCAATTAGAACAGGTTCTATTTTTGCAAGACAAACATATGAAAATACAACACTGCTTGTGGCTAAAGAAAAACAGAGTAAATTTTAAAGATTAATATTGAAAGAAAAATAAATTGTTTAGTATTAATTAACAATTAAAAAATATATAACCTTTTTTTTAACAATAAATTTTTTTAAATTCACAAATTAAATCAGCTGTTGTTTACATTTAGAGGTTATGTCATACGGAAATGCATATGCACGTGTGATAGCAAAAATTATGAATCGTATGTAAAAGACAATTTTGACAGACATGAGGAATTTCATATGGATAAAAAAAGTGACAGTACATATGTAAAAAACAGTTCGTGTAATAGCACCTTAATTGAAAAATGTACATGTGACTTTCCTCATGTATTGTACATAAACAATGTTTCATATGTATCACACGATGTGTACAACTTTTGTTGTGGGAAAATTTGACAGTACATATGTAAAAAACACATCATGTAATAGCACCTTAAGCATTTGATAACTAACTGAAATTGTGGATATTCATGTTAAATATAATTAAATTGTGACGCCATCTACTGTGGATATTCATGTTAAAATATGATAAAATTGTGGCGCCATCTGCTGTGGATATTCATGTTAAAATATAATAAAATTGTGGCGCCATCTACTGTGGCATAGTCACACTGAGCAAAATGAAGTGATACTGTTTGTTAATAAAAAAAAAAAATGTTTTTTCCCTAAATAAAATATTGCAGAATTTTATACAAATGAAATGCATAAGGAGAAAACAATTTTTAGCTAATTGACCTTTTATATATATTATAATGTTATGAGCGCATTTATCTTTTATATACATGTATTAATTTGAATGCTATGAAAACATTGATAAATAATAGTTAAATAATATAATATACCGATTTATTTCTAATTGCGGTTATTATGGATATACAAATATAGGACATACGTATATTATTTAGAGTATTTTGATATTTGTAACAGTATTGTGCATTTGTAACATTTTGCGATGTTATAAAAATCACAGAATATTGATTATATATATTTTTATACCCTCCACTCCAGTTTGCAGAGGGTATATATAAGTTTGTCATTCCGTTTGTAATAATTAGAAAAAAAAATTTGGACCCCGTAAAATATATATATTTGTGATCCTTATAACAACCGGAGTTGATATAGCGATGTCCGTCTGTCCGTCTGTCCGTCTGTGGAAATCACGATGACGGCATCAGTCGGGCAGCTAGGGTGCTCGTTGGCATAAAAAATGATTCATTAACATCCTGAAAAGTTTGCTATTTAAAATCGTCCAAATCGGTCGATTAGGGCCCGAGATTTGAATGAAGAACTAAAAAAAGTCTTGAAAAAATATAATTTTCTATGTTGTTCTTGTCACGATCACGCCCTCAATAGGATAGCTAGGGTGATAATTTTTAGTGAGAATGATTCACCAAATTCATGGGAAGATTTCTACTTCAAAAATCATTAAAATCGGTGGAACAGGTCCAGGTAAATCTATGAAAAATTAAAAAAAAAAATGAAAAATATGATGTTTCCATATTGTTCCTGTTGTTATTCTAAATGTTGCATTGTTGTCATAGCTGGACTTGTTGTTTTTGTGGTCGTTGTGGTAATAATGTAATAAAAACAAACCCTTTGTACATTTTTTTGTGAACTCTGGTAGAAAATTTTAAAAGTTTCCATTGTTTTGGCATCACTAAAAAAATTTGTTAGATCATTTCTGTCATTGCCACGAGCCTGCATGCAAAATTTCAGATCGATTGGCTCACGGGAAAGGGGCTAAAAATCGATCCAAAATTTTGTCGACAAGCAGACACTACCAGTTAATATAAAGGCAGTAAATAAAGGGAGTAAAAGTTCACCAATAATTTAAAAAACAAATTTTTATGTATTAATTTATTTAAAGAAAAAAATAATTAAATGAAATAGTAATAATAATAAAAAAAAAAAAATATACAATACAAAAAAAAAAAGAATATATAAATAAAATAAAATAAAGATAAATGCATTCATAGCATTATAATACATATAAAAGGTCAATGTTTTCTAACCGTAACCGTAACGAGTCAGTTGTTTTTTTTTACATGAAAATCATTTAAAACAGTTACCGAACGTAACCGGAACGTCCCAATACTTTTCATGTGAAAAAAAGGCTGACACGTTACGTAACAGTTACATGTCGCTAACTTGTTCTTTACACAGGCTACTGCTTTTGCAGCCAACTTCAAGTCTATTTATATAGTTTCGTAAGCATAACTGATAAAATTGTTTCTATTATATTTTGCTGTAAGTAATAAATTATAAATATACTGAATTTGCAAACTAAAATGGATACATATATTGGAGGTGCTTTAATACAAAAGAGTTAACGAAACAAAATAAAAAAAAAAACAACTCTACAACATCAACAATGGCAGTCATATGTTCTTCAAATAGAAAAAAAAACTGCAAGTGTGTTTTGTTGGCTACAAAACAAAAATAGTGTTTACAATATAACAAAATATGTAAAAGAAGTTAGTGCTATGAAATATTTTATTTTGTTTAAAAAAAAAATCGCAAAATGAAAGGCTATAATTCCATTAATAATCAAAAGGCGTTAAACTAATTTATTTATTTTTACGTTGTACTAATGCATTTTAAATAAGTAAAAGTAATTGTATATTTAAATAAAAATGCATTTGTATTATATGTTGCTGTCGTATTCAGAAAAATCAAGTAGCTGACTATACGACTACAAATGCTGCTGCCAGCAGTCGTCTATGTGTTTCATTCATGATGTTGCATTTTTTTGCGAGCAATACTTACATATATTCTAAATAAAGAAATAATAGTTCTTTTCATACTGCGAAATCTATACAAATATATGTACAAATACTATATGTCAAATTTCAAATTTGCAATAATTGATACATTTTTGAAAGAAAATTGTATAATATGAAATGTCTTTAATTTATTTCATAGAAAACAATTTTTTGAAGTGCGTGGATTTTCCATATTTACTGTTTTACTATTTTCGTAATGAGGTTAAATGAGTTAAAAAGAATTTAAAATATTTGGAAATATTAGGTGAGGATCCTCAAGATGTAATATACGATCGGTCTAAAACTTTTCACTTAGTGCCACAGTTAAATTCGAAACAACAAAAACCCATATATTTTGTGCATAAAGTTTAACATTAAATGTGCTTTTCTAAAATGTCTATATATTTTTTCTCATTCATTTCTGACCATCTTCAATGTAAATTTACCAAAGTTTTTTTTATTGCAATATGTATATAAAACTTAAAAATTTAATATTTTTTATTGTGTATTAACTTATTATTCTGCGATTTTCATTACATCACAAAATGTTTCAAATTGGCACTACTGTTTCAAAAACAGAAAACTTCTAAATCAGTTGAAAACAGTTGATCTGTAGAACTGTGTGTGAAATTGTGTCAAATAAAATTACAAATATTAATAAATATAATAATACATATATATATATTTTATTAATTTTGTTAAGAATTAGCACAAAATTGATTTTCCATTTTGCATTTCATTTATAAAGAATTCTGCCATATTTTGTTAAAGGGAAAATCCATTTTTGTTATATTAAAAAAAACAGACTTGCATTTAATTTTTCCATGACTGCCTCAATAATTGCGTAGATGCCACCACAATATTTTTTCTAATTAAAACAGTTGATCTGTAAAACTGTATGTGAAATTGTGTCAAATAAAATTACAAATATTAATAAATATAATAATACATATATATATTTTATTAATTTTGTTAAGAATTAGCACAAAATTGATTTTCCATTTTGCATTTCATTTATAAAGAATTCTGCCATATTTTGTTAAAGGGAAAATCCATTTTTGTTATATTTAAAAAAACAGACTTGCATTTAATTTTTCCGTGACTGCCTCAATAATTGCGTAGATGCCACCACAATATTTTTTCTAATTAAATATTAACCAATATCTAACTAGAATTATGATTTATTCTGACTAAAAAGTTCCAATTAAAAGTTATTCATCCCAATTATGAATATTCTCAAGGAATTTCTTTCTCACGGAAAATACATTTCTCGAGAAAAAAATTCCTCCAATTATAAATTCCGCGTGAACAAAAAATGATTAACTGGCATCATCGAATTTCGAAGCCATTTGCTTTGCTTATTGACAATTTATTTTCTATTTTTTGTGTGTGTGCAAACGACCCTACAATAAATGTCCCAATAAACATTTTTGTTTGCTATCAACTTGAGGTGCATTTGAGATCAAATACATTTTTCAAATCTCCAACGTTAATTCTCAAATGCCCTCCATAGTTCGAATATAGTCTTCTCAACTTAAAAGGCACATTTTTTATATGGCGATTTTCATAGTTATCAAATTGAGAAATTTGTGATTCTCAACTTGATAGCAAAGAAATATTTCCAATCGGTATCAAATGGAAGGTACGGAATTGCCATATTAAAAAATATTATACTAATTTTAGAAATGAAAACAATGTACTTTTTTTAATGTTTCAATTTAATTTCATTATATATTTAACATTACTATGTACATATTTAACATTAAATGTACATATTATGTACATTTTTTAAAATCTAGAATTAAAAATAAATGAATTAATTAGTTGTACATTTTTTGAAAAATTCGACAAAAAGCAGAAATAATTAAAAATATATCAATGATTTATTTGTACTTTTTTGGCATTTTTTAATTTAATTTATTATTTATGACATATTTAAATAATATCTCAGACTTAACACAAATCGTATTCAAGTTGAATAAATGTTTGGTCTCAAGTGGAGAAAAGTGTTGGATATCCAATTGAGAGTAAAAATGTTTCTCAAAGATTGGAAAAAATGTTAAGTCTCAACTTGATGTCAAGTTGAAAGCAAACAAGGAGAAAAATTGTTCAACCCAAGTTGAGAATTACATTTGACATCAATTTAAGAACTTAACTTTTCTCACAACATTGGAGAAATAATATTTCAATGCATACTGGGGAATGACCGAAACTAACACATAAACAGTTTTTTCCTATTTGTCATTGTTGCTGTTGTAGAGTTGTTATACCCTCCACTCCAGTGTGCAGAGGGTATATATAAGTTTGTCATTCCGTTTGTAATAATTAGAAAAAAAATTTTGGACCCCATAAAATTTATATATTTGTCATCCTTATACAGGGCCGGATTTAAACTTTTGCCGCCCTTGGGCACTGAAAAAAATGCCGCCTCATTATTTTTAAAAATTCAAATATCTAATGTATTGCAAATAATTTATTATATATTATATACTTTGATATGACATAAAAAATATTTGTTTTTGTTCTTAGAGCTATACATTTTGCACTCAGCTTGACTCATGTGTGCTGTTTTTATAAGACGTTTGCCAAACGTCACTCAATCATCTGCATGTTGTTGTTGCCGTTACAACAACAAAAACAACATACAGACGATTGAGTGACGTTTGGCAAACGTCTTATAAAAACAGCACAATAATTATAATATAATAATTTTATCACAGGCAAATACGCCTGACTTTTTGAGTTGCGAATTGGTCGATTAAATCCTCACAATCTAAACGTTGAAGCACTTCCGATTCGATGCATAGAATAGCTAAGCTATTGAGTCTATTTGCACTCATTGTAGAACGAAAGTAGTTTTTAACCCTTTTTAAACAAGAAAACGATCGTTCTGCGCCACAGTTTGTTATAGCTAAAGTAATAAATATTCGATATGCGATTTCTACGTTCGGAAATTCAGTGTAAAGGTCGTTTGCTCGCAAAAGTTTCAGAAGATCGGAAGGTGAATTATTTTCCATCGTTTTTTCAGTGCAATAAGCATGGAAGTGCACGAATTCGTCATCCAATGAGAACTCAAGATCTGAAGAATAAATCTTTCTTAAACGTTCAGCTCGTTTACGAATCTCTCTATTATCCAAATTGCCAAATTCAATTATAACTGAGAACTTTTCCTGTATCTTTTCATACGCAACACATCTTTTTCGTAATTCGAAATCCAGATTGTCAAGAATGACATTAAACGTATTGACTCTAAAGTAGTCTCGACCTGACAGTTGCACATCTCCATCCCGTGATTCATCAGCATGTAATTTTCTCTTCCTTTGTCTAGAAACTGTTGTTTTATATTCTTTAATCTCTGAAATATTTAAAGCATTTTTTTCATAGATTTCGAATTCATTTCGCGTATCAGCAACAACTTTAATCAAACCATGATAATCGTCGATCACGTCAGCAATGCTGCAATCAACTTTTTGCAATCTTTGACTAACAGCATTGAATCGCGAGAGTAAAAAATGCCAAAATATTTGCATAAATGCTGTTTCAAGTCGCTCCATTTGAATACGAATACCTTTTGCTTGTTGTCTTGTAATTGCATTTTCGTCAATATCTTCTTCAATAATAATCAATGTCTCGATTATTTCGTCGAAATATTGATTAAGTACATGAACAGCTTCATAACGAGCTGACCATCTGGTTGCAGATAAAGATTTTAACGCGATTCTTTTTCCGGTATGAGATTGTAAAATTTCCCAGCGCTGCGTCGATGCAGTAAAGAAGTTATATAAAGTTTGTACTGTATTAAAGAATGAAGCAGCTTCTGGTGCGCATTCTACTGCGTGAACTCCAACTAAATTCAAAGAATGAGCAGCACAAGGAGCATGTTCTGCTAGATCATTAATTTCATGAATTCTTGCCTGTAAACCTGAATACATTCCTGATACATTGTTAGCATTATCATATGACTGACTTCGACAGTCTGCGAGGTCAAGATCAAAAAACTCAAGAATAGACAATACAGCAACTAGCAAATCTTCAGCTTTATGTGCAGAATTTTCAATAAATATCAGAAAGCGTTCAACAGGCGTTCCATCTTTTTGCACATATCTAATAACAAAAGAAAGTTGGTCAACGTGAGATATATCAGGTGTGGAATCTACAATAATAGCATAATATTTGGCTGATTTAACTTCTTGAATTATGATAGAAGATACTTTTACTGACAAAAGCTGTATAAATTCTTCGTAGATAGTTTTCGATAAGTAACTTGTACTGCCAGATCCTTTATTTCCAAATTTTCGAATATGCTCTTCTAGGAATGGGTCAAAAGAAGCAAGAAATTCAATCAGCATTAAAAAATTGCCATTATTTGGTGAGCCAAACTTTTCATCACTTCCTCGGAATGGAAGCCCTCGAGAAGCTAAGGCTTTAGTAGCAGCGACTACTCTTCTTAAAACATTTCTCCAATAAGAGATTTCTGTCTCTGTTTGTATGACTAAGTCATGGTCTATTCTGTTCTTAGTATCCGATCTTTGCTTAAGGGTTAACATACATTTTTTATGATGTTTTGAGTTTTCATGCTCACCAACACGAACGCCTGCATGTTTCCAATCATTAAATCCGTTTTTGCCATTAAATGAACACTCTCTGTCAAAAAGAAGACAAGCTGCACAAAATACAGAACCTTTACTAACTGAGTAAATGAGCCATGGGCGTGGAACTTTTTCACCGTTGATAAGTTTTCTTAAAAATAGTGATTCTGACAGCCATCTTGAAGTTCCATCGCTGTAATCACGTTTTGTACCGGAGAAATCCAAATTTTTATTTTGTTTACATCCATGGTTAGCTACGTAATATCTGGTGAAATCGTTTATAACCCATTCTCCTGGATCATCGCTTATCACAATATCCCCATGCTCATTATCTTCTATATTTATTGTTGGAATTGTAGCTTGAAGTTCACTTTCGTGATGGTTATTCTGTGGCAGCGAAGAAGTCGTGGTACTATCAGTATCATTACTCGTAGACGGAGTTCGTTTTGAAGTTGACGTAGAACATGCATCATCACCTGCAAAAATTTACTATTATTCTATTAACCTAATTATGACAGTAAATAATGAATATACATTTTATACACATCGACAAATGAATCATTATTATACTTGGAAAAATATGAATACTTGAAAAAATATGATACAAACCTTCATAATCTAAATTCGTACAATCTCTATTGTTAGTTTCTGATTTTTGTGTAACACATACTTTTTTCGTAAAAAAATCATCTAGTTTGGGAGTTTTACTCAAAACCTCTTGTTCCTTTTTACTTTTGTCCAAAGCGCGCTTTCGATACTCAGATCCACTCAATTTTTTGCGTCCATCAGCCATGGTTGACAATTGATCGTATATTTATGCTCAACATTAATGCAATTTTTTGATATCGATAAATTAATTTAACACCTTACTCAATCAACACTTACTCTTTAATGATGAGCACGTTTAAAAAAGATAAAATAAAACTATGCAACACATAATCAATGATATGAAAAAGGGGAATCCCACAATTTAATATGTACAATGTACATATAGTGTTGCTGTGGCTTATTATTTTGTATTTTTGTATTTTTCTCAAAACACAACGAAAGCTATGCAACGAACTGTCAATGAAAGAAAAAGGGGAATGACACAATTTAATTTTGTAACGCTCTTGTGGATTATTGTTGTATACCTACATAAATGGAGGTTTCAGTTTTATTACCATTTTAAATCGTTAAAGAAATTAATTAATTAAATAATTTCGAATATAAATTTTCACTTAAGGTGCCAAAATTATGATTTACAAAATTTCAATTTGACAAATATTATACGAGTCGCATTTCTTGAATTATCTATTAAATAATATATGATTAATTAAAATATAAAATTTCTATTGAGAAATTTTGATGACAGTAAAAAATTTTTTTCACTTTCCAAATTTTGCCGCCCTAGAAAATTTGCCGCCCTGGGCTCTAGCCCCGACTGCCCCTAGTGTAAATCCACCACTGCATACATCATTATCTAAACTTATACCAAATCAAAGAATTTTTTGCACCGATTCAAAATACACTAAAATTATTAAGCAACATTTATTAGTTCCGATAAAAACTGAAAGGAAAATATCCAATTTAAAATATCAACATTGGTCAAACAATATATGTACATTAGACCTGTCCAAAATTTTCAACACAATTTTTTTAACTTAGTTTATCCACTTTATATATCCTTGGGTCAAAACAATAAGAGCTGCGTCAAAAAATATAAAAAAAGTTTTACCAAAACTCAGCGCAACGCGCCTGAAGTCAGGACTTGAGTGTTCCACGATATGACGAAAAGTACGGTTACAAAATTACAAAATATTTTTGAACGTAGGAATTTTTTTTAAAGTTTAAAATCAAATATCTTTTGTTTTAATTAGTTAATCTATTTGTGAAAAAAAGTGAGAAAAAATTAAGAAGGATATTTTTTTACAGCATCCGAAACATGGAATTTCACAATTTTCATTATGAAGTTCAGTTTTTCTCGCCTCCTATTTTCGAAATGTTACTCCATCGGGTATGTGCATTTCTTTTATATTTTTTTGTGGACTATTGGCTTTAAAAAAATTGGGCTTGAAAAATTTTTTTAAGTAATTCGGGTGGCGTTAAAAAAAAAATTCAAAAAACTCGATAAAATGACACTTGCACAAAGAAGTCATACATCAGGGGTTTTCCATCAAAATTGTGAAACCATGTTTCAGAAGGAAGTCCCTTATATGAAAAAGTATTTATAACGTTCATTTTATTACTTGAACTCTATTTTGTAAAAAAAAAAAAAAAAAGTTTAAGTCAAACTTCAGTTGAATTCGATATTTCAGAAGTATGAAACGTCAAAGTGTTAAAGTGACAATAACAAAGTTTGAAGTGTGCAGTACTAAAAAAAAAATGAACAAAACACGTGCATCGGCAAGAAAAATTTATTTAGTAGGTGATGAGGTAGTTCGTTTGGAGAGCAATTGCTTGCCAACCAAGCGAAATGTTTTATCGTACTACTTATACCTACATTTAAAAAAGAAAAAGCTAACAAAGCAGAGTTTAAATGAAGCTGTTTCAGCGTGTGAAGTTGTTTTTAAAAACTTTCATATAAATGTTACACAAACAATTAACTCCAAGATGAAACTCACCAGGATCGTTAAAGTTTGGTGTAGTCTAAATAAGAGCAAAAGCCGTTCATGCGGAGTCTTGAAGATATTTTTAATATAAAGGGAGATGAGTTAAATAATAATTTAAAACTTACTGCTCATGACAACATTGAAACAGGAAGTACATCATCGGAAAGCTCGGTAATTTTGTGAAGATTCCGGCAAAAAGGAAAACGAATGGAAGTGCTATGAAACAAAATTACAGAAAAAGAAAAGTATCGTATCACCTACAATAGCTTCAGCTTTGGATCGAGCAAATATTTCAGATACTAAAGCAACGCTGATACTGGGATCTATGGCCGTGGAAATGGGATATAATGCAAGTGAAGTTGTGCTGAGCCGGTCAACGATTAGAAGGACTAGAATGCGGTGCAGAATGGAGACTGCCGAGAACTTAAAAACTACATTTTGTCTAAATTCTCCCGCCATAATTCATTGGGATGGTAAGCTATTACCAAATATTACAGGTCATGAAAGAGTTGATAGGCTACCAGTAATAGTCACAGCGGGAGGTAAATCTCAGCTGCTTGGAGTTCCTTGCATAGTATGGTGAAAGAACATTTAATGAAGGAAAGTAGGAGAGTCACAGGTTTCTATTTTGATTCAAAGACTGGAGCTGTTTTGTTTTCTGTCTCTAGATTAAGACTGACTTTATTTTAAAATTGTAAAAACTTATATATTAATTTACTATTACTAGGTTTGAATAAAATTTACTCAATCTTAAAATTACTCATGCACATTCATGTACGTACACTCATTGAGTACGTTCTCTTTCGTCAAAAGGTCAGTTCGTCAAATCGTCACTAAAAATAAAAAATGTAAATCGATCATTCCCAATTTGGTGTAATGTTACACAAATTGGTGATACTTAAAATATGTCATTAAACTTTTGTTTACAATATACTCGTTTGCGTTCTACATTCTTTTGACATGCAAACATACAAACACATACATTGCAAACCCAGATCAATCGTCACCATGAATGTACATATTTATTTGTATACTTGTGAATCATTGATTTGGGTTTACAGTTGACCCTCTGTTCACAAGTATACTACAATAGGCTCGGGAAGTGGGGAAAATCAGGCTTCAGCTATATATAAATTAATTTGCGAGTGGAATTTGTCATCTAAAATCGGTGCATTGTGCTTCGACACAACTGCTTCAAACACAGGTGAGAAAAACTAAAACAAATATAAGGATCTCATTTTGAAAATAAATATTTGTTTTTTATTTTCAGGCAGATTCAATGGAACATGCGTTCTACTTGAGAGGAAGCTTGGACAAGAGCTGTTGTATTTTCCTTGCAGGCATCATATATTTGAGATCATTTTATCGGCTGTATTTGCGCGTTCCGAGGGTTCAACCAGCAGTCCGGATATTCCTGTATTCAAACGATTTCAACGACAATGGAAAACCATCGACACGAACATCTTCGAAACTGGAATAACAGATGAGCTTATTTTGAATAAAGTGCAGGGATCGATGCATGAAACACTTGTTTTCACCAAAAATCAACTTGCGGTTAGTTAATTGAAATCTTTAATTTTCTATTATGTTGCTTACTAATTGCTATCTTCATTCTATCATTTTAGGAATCACACGCAAGAAAAGACTATAAAGAGTTTTTGGAACTGGTGGTGATCTTCCTTGGCGGTGCTGAGGGTAGGGAATTTACTTTTAAATGTCCTGGTGCCATGCATAGAGCCAGATGGATGTCTAAGGCAATTTATAGTTTAAAAATTTTTATGTTCAGGAAGCAGTTTCAGTTAACAACGGAGGAAGAAAAATTAATTCGTGAAATCTGTCTGTTCGTTGTTGTCGTTTATGCAAGATTCTGGTTTTTAGCGCCTCTGCCATCATCAGCACCAAACAATGACCTATTATTGCTCAAGGTTCTTGAAAGGTATGTACTCTACTATAAATTAAGAAACAAATTTTAATTCTATATTTTATTATTATTTCAGTTATAAAACAATTGATGGTGATGTTGGAAAAAGAGCATTGAAGAAGTTTACCAATCATCTTTGGTACCTTGGAGAGGAGTTGGCGGGGCTATCATTTTATGACAAAAGCTTGAGTGCAGAAGCTTTAAATAAAATGGTAGCTTCATTTAGAAATAGCGCTGGAAAACTTAATTCGAAGAAGAGAGCATCACCATCAATTAACATAGCGACAGTAAAACTGGAAGATTTAGTTTCAACGCATACAAAAACGTTTTTTGAGAAGCTGCAATTACCAACGTCATTTATGGACTTAGAGGTGGCTGAGTGGATGCAAGATGAGGGCTTTTTGCATGGCCTGGCTATTGTGAAGAACTTGCAAATTGTCAACGACATCGCAGAACGAGGTGTTGCACTGATTTCAGAATTCAACTCATCAACAACGCACAACGAAGAGCAGAAGCAGTATCTCCTACAAGTGGTAGCCGAACACCGAAAGAATATGCATGAAATTTCTAAAAATCAAATCTTCCTAGGTTAAGTTACAAATATTTCATTAATAAACAATTAAAAAATTTATACATTTATCGAGTTTTTTGAATTTTTTTTTAACGCCACCCGAATTACTTAAAAAAATTTTTCAAGCCCAATTTTTTTAAAGCCAATAGTCCACAAAAAAATATAAAAAAAAATGCACATACCCGATGGAGTAACATTTCGAAAATAGGAGGCGAGAAAAACTGAACTTCCTAATGAAAATTGTGAAATTCCATGTTTCGGATGCTGTAAAAAAATATCCTTCTTAATTTTTTCTCACTTTTTTTCATAAATAGATTAACTAATTAAAACAAAAGATATTTGCTTTTAAACTTTAAAAAAAATTCCTACGTTCAAAAATATTTTGTAATTTTGTAACCGTACTTTTCGTCATATCGTGGAACACTCAAGTCCTGACTTCAGGCGCGTTGCGCTGAGTTTTGGTAAAACTTTTTTTATATTTTTTGACGCAGTTCTTATTGTTTTGACCCAAGGATATATAAAGTGGATAAACTAAGTTAAAAAAATCGTTTTGAAAAATCTCATACGTTTTTTGGACAGGTCTAATGTACATACATATGCTTTGTAACAAAAATTCACAAAAAGTAAGATAAGAAAGCAGAACAAAAAACAAAAAAGAAAAAAAAACAAAAAAAACACAAAATAAGAATATTAAAAAACAACAGCAAGTTATCCTGCACTCTTAATAATAAAACCATGAGCCCACGAAGATCAAAGAGAAATGCACGTGAAGCAGATTTAAGTGATTCATCAACAAACGTTTTCTCAGAACTCGTTTTTATACCCTATACCACTATGTGGTTTGGGTATAATGACTTTGTGCTGCTGTTTGTAACTACTAAATATATTTGACCTAGACCCATCTTTTAATTTACCGATCGAATCAGAATCACTATCTGATTCGATTTAACGATGTCCGTCCGTCCGTCCGTCCGTCTGTGTGTCCATGTAAACTTTGTAATCTAACTGCAGGTCGCAAATATGAATATATTTTGATGCAATTTGGTATATAAGCTTTTTCGGCCATAGGATGAACGCTGTTGAAATTGGTGAGAATCGGTCCATGTTCAGACCTAGCCCCCATACAAATGACCCCTATGAAATCAACATAAATTGCCATAAGATCTAAATTATCATATAAATCTTAGTCAAATTGGGTTTGTATGTGTTTATTACATCCATTAATCAGTAGTCCAAAAATGATCCCTATGGGACAAATCTTAGTCAAAGTCCCCATATAGAGCTGCTTCCCGATCTTAACCTTAATGTATCAAAAACAAACATAATGCACTGATTCTTCTCAAATTTTGTTTGTATATATTTTTGCAAAATACAAGAGACTTCACCAAACATGGTCAGGATGGGTCCTAGTCCCCATATAGATATATCATCCGATATGAGCTTTTTCATATCTGCAGCCAAAAGAATTAATAAAAATCCCACTCAAATTTGATTTATACTTATTTTCTATATCCAGTTAGTTGGGCCTGAGAGATAGGGTCTCTAAACGCATGGTATAGGGTATCGTATAGTCGGTCTAGACCTTCTATAATTTTCTTACTTGTTTCAAACTCAAATGATACAACAAACCGCAGTCGCTTGTGGAATTGGCTGGACAGCAAATTTACCAAACGAAATGAGTACATAAAAGAACAATCAGAAATAATAAAAACAATGATTAAAAACAATAAGAGTAGTCTAATAGCTGAAATAGAAAATAAATTCAGTGTTTTAAAAAATGAAATATTAAATGATGTGAAAAAAGAGATAAATCAATTAAATGAAAGAGTAATTGCGTTAGAGACAGTGAACAACAATATTGATCAGCTAAACACTGATGTGCAAAATTTAAAACTAAAAATATTAACACATGAGAATTCCGTAATAGCATCTGACATTAGGATTACAGGTATACCATACTATGAGGATGAAAACTTACAGTATATTTTTGAAAATATCTGTGGCACATTAAACATAGCAGTGCATTTTTACAAATCCATATTTAGTGTTAAACATTTTAAAAACATTCGAGACGTAAATGATCTGCCTATTATTATAAAATTGGATTCTCCATATAAAAAAAAACTTGTTCCTTAAAGTCGCTACAGCATATCGTCGTAAGAATAAATCACCTCTACGTTTATGTGATGCAGGCTATGAAAGTAATGAGCCGTTTTATATAAATGAAAATTTAACCCCACACAACCATAGAATTTTTAAAAATGCAGTTGGCCTAAAAAAAGATGATTGTTTATCAGCAGCTTATACACTTCGTGGGATTGTTTATGTTAAAAAGCACGAAAGTGATGAACCCATTAAAATTGATTTTCAAGACCAGCTGAAGCAGTTTTTTCGAACAAGCTAGGTTTTTAATACTATCTTCTATTTATTAGTACCTGTATTTAGAGTTTAAAAAATCATACTATATATTTAAAAATATTATTTAAAAAATTTAGCTTTCTGTTTCATTCTATTCAATCTTATATATAATTGCTTTATACATAAAATAATTTTTTTTTTTAAACTCGATCGCAACTCTTATATTTAAGAACTAAATTGAAATGCGTTGCTATTAGGGTTTTTCTATACGTAATTGTATATCCTAATGGATAATATAGATAACTTAAGTGGAAGTTCCAGAGATATTACGATGAATATGGTACATATCTTAGCTAAATATAAAAATGGTTTAACGTTGACTCACATAAATGCTCAGAGCCTGAATAACAAAATTGATGAAATTCGACTAGTTTTTGAAAAATCCAATATCGATATTCTTTGTGTCTCTGAAACCTGGGTTTCATCTGGGACACCAGATAGTCTTATATGCCTTAATGGCTATAAAGTTTTTAGACAGGACAGAGTTGGACATGCCGGCGGGGTAGCTATTTTTGTGAAAGACAGCATATCGTCCAAAGTTGGCATTAAATCATCCAATGATAATTCATTAAATGAGAAAAAAGTAGAATATATTTTTATTGATATTTTATCAAACGGTAGGAAAATGTTAGTGGGATGTGTATACCGGCCAAATAAAAGGGTCGCTTTTTCGAATTTGTTTTCGACGTTGCTGTTGCATACGATGACGTTGTTATGTGTGGATATTTTAATTCCAATATACTAGTGGAGACCGATTTAATCGATAATATGTCATCTTTTGGTCTTACACCCACTAATACAATAAACCCAACACACCACGCTGCCACTAACTAGTAGAACATTGCTCATATTTTTTTTGTGGGTAATATATCAAATGTTATATTGTATGATCAGGTGTCTGCCCCATGTTTCTCAAAACATGATTTGATATTTTTAACTTACAATTTCAAAGTTCAACGAGCACAACAAACAATTAACTATCGTGATTTTAAAAAAATAGATTATAATTTGCTACAAGAAAATTTTTATCGTCTTAATTGGAATGATATGTATTTCATTGCTTCTGTTGATGAGCAAGTTTTATTTTTTGAAAAAAAATATTCAACGTCTTTACGACGACACTGTTCCATTAAGATCAAAGATTCTAACAACAAAATCAAAACCATGGTTTTCTAATGTCCTAAAACAACTTATCCACAACAGGGACTTGGCTTACTCAAGATGGAAGCGCTTTAGAACACCTGAACTGAAATCAGAATATATAGCCGCTAGAAGGATTGTTAATGCCAACATAAGAAGTGCAACAATTTAATATTTTTCTAGTCGTTTTAGTGTCGCAGTTGACTGTAGACAGACATTGAAGCAAATTCGTGAAATTGGAATTGTTAATGTAGATAAGACAAATAACTGTCAAGTCGATGCTGATGCACTAAATAACTCATTTACTGATATACCTGTGATACCAACCAATAAAAACTTTTACAACTTTTCATGCTTGAATACAAGTAATGCCTCAAACAATGTTAATAATTTTTAATTTTCTTGCGTTAGCCAATCTGATGTCTTTTCAAGTTTTTCGTCTATGAAATCTAACGGAGTGGGTTGTGATAATATGCATCCAAAGTTTACAAAAATATTGCTGCCATTAGTCTTCCTTATGTGACGTACTTATTTAACACAATCATTATGTCCAGTACTTTTCCATCTAAATGGAAACATGCAAGAATAGTTCCATTACCGAAAACAAATACGGAGTTCAGGCCCATAGCTATTTTATGTTATCTATCAAAAGTGCTAGAAAAACTTTTGCACCTGCAGATGAGCTTGTTTATTAAAGAAAACAATTTGTTAACCGATGCACAGTCAGGATTTCGTTCACATCGTAGTTGCGTATCTGCTTTGTTGGATGCCTCCGAAAACATACGGAGTGAACTAGATAATGGTAATTTAAATTTTTGGTGCTTCTTGACTATTCGAAGGCCTTTGATACGGTTGACCATAGCACACTTTGTATGAAACTCATGCACTTTTTTAAGTTTTCTGATGCCTCAAGGAGGCTTCTTTCTTCTTACCTAACAAATCGATGGCAATCCGTTAACGTGAATAACACATGGTCTAATACTTGGACCCTTACTTTTTTCAATTTATGCACATGATCTACCAAAACAGCTTTCACATTGTAAAATTCACATGTATGCAGATGATGTTCAATTATATCAAAGTAGTCCAATGCAATCTGTTGTCGCAAATACAGCTAGGCTAAACGATGATTTACAAAAGATTTTTCTCTGGGCAACAGCAAATGGACTTTGTCTTAATCCAAATAAGTCATAGTGCTTGATAATTCATAAAGGAACAACTGATCCTGCCATAAGTGATGATATTTTAATAAATGGGGAAAAAATAGCAATTTTAAATTCTGTCAAGAACCTTGGGTTGATTTTTAATAGCAACTTAACATGGACAAATCATGTAAACGTACTAATCGGACAAAATTACAATAACTTAAGGACACTTTGGTCATCACAATATTTCACCCCTTTACGAAAATAAGAATTCTTCTCGCTAAGACATATCTAATTCCAAGTTTAATTTATGGATGTCAGCTTTTTTCAAGCTGCGATTCTACCAGCAAAAGAAGACTTAACGTTATCTTCAACAATGTTATTAGATACATATGTGTATGGATTACGAAAGCATTCTCAAGTCTCCCACATTTCAACAAAACTTTATGGAGTCTCGTTCGATAGCCTTCTTAAGATCCGTGTACTTCGTTATCTACACAAAATTATCTATACACAAACCCCACTATACCTTTTCGAAAAAATTCGGTTTGCAAGATCGCAAAGAGGAAACAACATTATTATTCCATTTCACCGTTGTCTTGCATCTGAATGGCAGTTTTACTTGTATGCTTCACGTCTTTGGAATATTCTTCCACATACCCAACAACTTAATAGCAACGCAAATATGTGTATTTTTTTTTTTAATAATTGTTCTACTATATGTTTGCCTTAATGTAATTTTTGGATATTGAATTCCTGTACTTTAAATGTAAGAATAAATCTTGTTGTACAGGAAATGGAAAATAAATAAATAAATAAATAAATAAAAAATGTAAAAACTCAAAAAGTTTATATATTTTACCCAAAAAGTTATATTTAACAAAAAAAAAAAAATTGAAATAAATCTATGTATATATATAAAAGAAAGTCGTGTTAGTTACTACGCTTATAATTCGAGAACGCCTGGACCGATTTCGATGATTAGCACCAATTCGGACAGGTCTCCGCCCAAACAAGAAGAATACCCAAGAAAATTCGGGAAAATTTCTCGAAAACAAGTGGGCGTGGCAGATCTCATACAAAGTTTTAACATATAATATCTGGAGTACTATGATGGCCAGAGTCTTGAAACTTTTTGCACGTCAATTGGTTGTTAATGTGAGTAGCCATACCAAAAATGGGCGGTATTGGGTTAGTGGGCGTGGCACCTCCCACACAAAAATATTATCTGGAGTACTATAAACCCGACAGTCTTGAAACTAGGTGTGAGTTTACGAATGATGAGTGTGAGAAGTTATGCGAAAAATGAGCGGTATCAAGCAAGTGGGTATGGCACCTTCTATACATGGTAAACACATATCATCATTTATCTAGAATAATATGATGGCCACAGTCTTAAAACTGTCTGCAAGTCAATTGGTTGTTAGTCGTACCAAAAATGGGCGTGATTGGACAAGTGGGCGTGGCAGATTCATGATTAGTCGACCAATATTTGTGACGGCTGTTTATTTTTGGTGATGACTATACTTAACAGCACATACAAGTCACATTAAAACGAAACGTTATTTATTTTGCCATGTAAAATTTTTGCAAAAAAATACCGTTTCGTCTGTATGTGATTTGTTTAAATGTTTGTTTTGTGTTTTCAGTACACTTTAATAAAACACTTGATGTTGGTTTTTTTTTTTTTGTTACCAACTGCCTGTTTTATTGTTGTATGTCCATTCACTCAATCATAAACTTTGCAATCAGTCTGGTCAAACCACTTTTTTTGTTCTTGTATTGATTTCACGTACTCTCGTCGTCATACATGAGTGAGCGTGTTTTCAATGCTAGAGAGTATTATGAATGAGTGTGAATGGTCTCAAGGAATGGTTGCGAATTTTTTTTTTTGAAACAAGTTTTTATTTTGAGATGAATGAATGAATGAAGATAGGTTGAATAGAACGAATATAATTTTGATAGAGGGGTTGAAATGTAGTCGTTGAAAGTAAAGGTTGAGGAAAAACCCTCTTAAGAATTAAGATTAAAATGTAGTTTAAGAAAGCAAGTAAAGTTTTAAAATAAGCCCCAAGATTTAAGAAATTTAAAATTTAAAAAAAATATTAAAGTGAAAGTTTTCAGAAAAAAAATAAGATAAAAAAAAATAGTTTAAGACTTGAGAAATTAAAATAAAAGACATAAAAGTAAAGTTAAGTTTAATAAATTAAAAAAAGAGACTAATGTTAAGAAAAGAAACGAATGTTTAAAAAATAAATAATTGAAAAATAATAAAAATATAAAACAACGGGAGTTGAAAGTTGATAGTCGAATAGAAAGGTTGAAGAAAAAAACCTTAAACTAAATTAAGAAACTAAAATTAATAAGTAAAGTTGAGAGAGTTGAAAATTAAAATAAGAAATTTAAAATTTTATTTTAAGAAATGTAAAGTTAAAATAAAGTAAAGTAAAATTAAAATAAAATTAAAGAAAAATTTGATTCAAGTTCTGGACTCTCGTGGATGACGGTCTTTTGTGGCGTAAAGTTCTTAAATAGTGCTCTCTATTTTTTTAATGCAAAGGTTTTAATTAAAAAGAAATGTGTTCCATAGTTTTTATTAAATAAAACATTTACAACAACAACAAAAAAATCTAATGTTAAAGAAAAAAAATCTATTGAATATTAATCCAATATAAATGATTTATTTTTATAAATATATTTTACATGCATATTTGGGTGGTATGAATATGGGCCCCAGGAAAATGGGCCCCAAAAAAAAAAATGAAAATGAGCCCCAAAAAAATGTATGGAAAAAAACAACACGAAATTTTGGGGCCTGTTTTCCCATTTTGGGGTCGTTTTTCATTTCTTCATGTGCGGTGCATTTTCGTAATGAAAATGGACCCCAAACAAGAAAATGATAAAGGGCCCCAAATAATTTTTGGGGCCCAATATCATATATTGGTGGGGCCTTACTTCATATTTTGGGGTTCATTTTCATTTTCTTTTTTTTTTTAATAAACTTTTATAAACTTCCATGATGTAAAAAATCGAATATTTTCTTTTTTGAATTCAGTTTTATTTAGTAACGTCAGTCAAATTGGGTTTAAATGTGTTTATTACATCCAATAATCAGTAGTCCAAAAATAATCTCTATTGGACAATTCTTTGTCATATGCCCAATATAGAGCTGCATCCCGATCTTCACTTAAATCTATCGAAAAACAAAAATATTGCACAGATTTTTCTCAAATTTGGTTTGTATATATTTTTTCAAAATATAAGTGACCTTACCAAATATGGTCAGGATCGGTCCATTTTTCGACCTATTCCCCATATAAATATAGCATCCCATATGAACTTTTTCATATCCGAAGGCAACACAACTAATAACAATGCCACTCAAATTTGGTTTATGCTTATTTTCTTTTCCTATTAGTTGGACTTAAGAGATACGGTCTCTAAATGCATGATATAGGGTATCGTATAGTCGGGGGAAAAGACATTTTTTTATTCATGTGACGTACGCAGGAAAACTTTATTCAGCGAAGCCACCTGCCGCGTCCTACTGGAGGAGAAAACCCTTAAGCGCGGCCGCAGGCCGCCACACAGAAAAACTTTTGTATGCGAAGCCAGACTTCAATACTTAACTTTAGTGTCTCCGGGAAGACATTACAGAATGTTATTATTATTATTATTAATATTATTCCCTTTTGCGGAATGTTTACATCTAATTTAAACATTTTGTAAAAGGGAAAATAACGGCACTTTTACCACGTTTACAAGATTTGAAATGCTTTAGACATTATGTCACTCGTAAAAGTGCCATAATGTCTGTAGACGTTATGTCATGCCACCGTTTTTTAATATTTCCTGAATCATTTAAGTCAAGCGGTTAAATTTTTAAAACCACATTACGACATCTCATTGCAATTTTTTCGTTTAAAAATTAAAAAAAATATTTTTGTATAACAAATGTCACATTGTTTTACAAATCTTTATTTTCAATTTAAATACTACTTCCAAGCATATAAAAAAAATTTGATGAAATGCAATTCTTTTATATTTAAGTGAGCCGACCTAATTTTTCACTAATTCTTCAGACAAAACAAGTTAATCAACAAAACAAGTGAAAAAAAATTGGGGTCCGTTTTCACATTTTGGGGCCCATTTTCATATACTTCATCGTACCGCATCCTTTAAATGAAAATGAGCCCCAAATAGTGTTTATGCAAATGAGCCCTAGAATAGTTTAGGGCCCGTTTTCATTCGTGGTTTGGGGTCCTAGTTCATTTTTTGGGGCTCATTTTCATTTCTAGAAATGGGGTCGACTTTCATTATGAAAATGAACCCCAAATTTGGGGCCCACTTTCATTTTTTACTTTGGGGTCCATTTTCCTGGGGCCCATATTCATAGCGCCGCATATTTGTATATTAATTCTTCACGAACTGAAAGAGTACAAAAATCGTGTTTCTGCAAAAAAAAAAAAAATAAAGTTGGAAAAATAAGGACAAGAAAATAAGATTTCAAGTGTTAAACAAAAAATTATTAAGTAAAGAGAACATTTAAATTTTGTTAAACTGCCGCTGTCCCCAATCAAATACAACAACATATATGAACAAAAGCTAACAATAATCACCACAGCAGGAAGAACTTTATCAAAAACAACAATAAAATAAACATCAAGGAAAAAAGGTCAACACAATCAAAGTGAACATATATATATAAGTTAAAACATCGTCTGGTTAGTACAGTACCGTTCAGTTGTTAAATATTAAATATTTTATATCATTATAGTATCAATAAATAATTAATAAGTAATTATAAAGATATCTTAAAACAAAAATATGAAATTATATATAAAGGAAACTCGTCAAAGGAAACAAAGTTGTATATACTTATTCATAATAAATTAGAAAAAAAAATTAAAATTTTTCCTAAATATAAAAATGTTCCTAATAATAAAAGTTCGCTAAAATTTCCCTTAGTTTAAAATTTTTCTAATGATAAAATCAATCAAAACAAAACAAAAATTTTCTATTGTAAGAAATTCTCTAATTAAAAAAAAATAATTTGTATAAATATCAAATAAAAGAAAAAAAATGTTTTCTAATTATAAAAAAATATAAATATTAATTTTAACTAAAAATTTTTCCGCATTAATAAAATTTTCTATATATAAATTTAAACAAAAAAATTTTTTTTCTAAATTAAGAACTTTGCTATATATAAAATTAAACTAAAAAAAAATTTTCCTAAATAAAAATAAAATTGAGCTAAAATTAAAAATTATAATAAGAAATATAATTTAGCTAAAAATTAAAATTTTGTTAAAAAATAAAATTTTGCTAAAATTTTGCTAAAACAAAATTTTGCTAAAATTTAAAAATTTTCCTAAAACTAAATTTTGCTAAAATTTAAAAATTCTAAAATTAAAATTATCTTCCTAAATATGTATAAAATTTTGCTAGAATTTAAAGTTTGTGACAAACATTTTTGATGACCTTAGCGGAAATGGCACGTAGGTGGTCGCTCGACTGTAGCTCGCCGGAAATTGGTGGGGATCTTCTTCCGCTGGTCTGCCAACGTTAATTTATTCGTGCCAAAAATTAAACACACAACACTGGACACATCACTGTGTAGAGAATAACCATTTGTAAACGGACAGACAATCGACAACTTCATTTGACAGTGTACTTTGACATTCTTCTATAGGATGTGGGTGATGTTTATCCTATTTAGGCTGCTCGCCCCTTATGACATTTTGCAGTCATCCATGACAGTATGTTTGCCTACGAAACTTTTCATACTGTCCCTTAACTTATTTCACCAACTATTCGTTTTTGCTTACATTTCAATCAATAAATCAATTAATTAGCACATTTTGCGATTTTACTTTACAATTTACATGTTCAAATTTATTTGAATTAAAAAAATTACAATTATTTGTCTATCTGTAATATATATAAATATACGTATAATATATAATCTTGAAACTAAGAAACAAATACAGTGAGTGACACGATGATAGTTAAATAATTAAACGTTTAAAGCAAAAATTATTTTTGAACTTTCAGCCAATGATTGTTACTTTATACGTTTGTATACCTGTAGGGATTTAGTTCGACATTACAAGAACGACATTTTCGTTACAATAATTTATTATAATTAAATATTTGATTTTATAGTATTAAGCTTGAGATTATTTATTTTATTTAGATTAAGTATTTTTTTTTTTATTATTTTAGTTGTTTTATTTACTTTGAATATATTATGAAATATCATATACTTTCGATTTATATTATTTTGATATCATTATTTTATTTGTATATACATTTTATTTTTGTTTATTTGATTTATCTACCTATCATTTTGTTCGTTACTTATTTATTATGTTATATATTTTAGTTGTATATGAAAACGAGGTTTATTTATTTATCGTATTATTGTTTTTAGAGGGCCAGTTTTATTTAGATTACTTAGTTCATGTTAAGATTATTAATTTGATTTTAGGGTTTTCATACCCATTCATTAAATTTTTTTGATATTTTTTTTTGTTAATTATTGTTCATCGTTATATCCTATTTATTCAAATCTAACTTCATATAATTCATTATTTGAGTAAATTCATTATTACTAGGTGTTTATATATATAATTTTTCAATTATATGAGTTCAAATTGAAATTAATCTACCTTGAATTCATATATATATATTTAGCTTAATCTATTTTCTAATATTATATATATAAATATATATATATATATATATATATATTTGTTTTTTTTTATATATATAATTTAATTCAAATCTCTAACTTAAAACTATTGTTAATATATTTTCTTATTTTTATCTTTTTCTCATATTTTATTTTGTTTTTATTTAAATGAAGTTATTACAAACTGTAGACTTCAATAAGGGTCGACTGCAGGTCAATATTTTGTTACTTTTAATGTTAAGGAAAAGTTTTTTTGTTTTTTTTTTTTGGTTTTTCACACTATTAATATGTGTTTTAACAGATAATTTAGGTAAGTTTTATAATTAAATTAGTTTTCAAAATACAGTGAACTCGCGATAACGTGAACTAATTTTTACCAAGGCAGTTCACATTTTCGAGTTTGTTCACGTTATCGAGTATCAAAATTTAAAACAAAAAATTGCTCTATTTAATATAAAAAATTATATATTAATAAGAAAAAATGCTAAACACTATTTTAAATTAATTATTTTTATTAATTTTTAATAACAAAAAATAAAATGAAATATGTACATATATTCAGTTCACTTTGCATTCGATAAACAACAAAAAAAAAATATTATAAAATAAAGGATACAAGAAATTCATATTTAATTAACAAAAACAACAAAAAACAAGTAAGAAAATTATAGTCGGTCTAGACCGACTATACGATACCCTATACCATGCGTTTAGAAACCCTATCTCTTAGGCCCAACTAACTGGACATTGAAAATAAGCAACAACCAAATTTGAGTGGGATTTTTATTAATTTTTTTGGCTGCAGATATGAAAAAGTTTATATAGGATGCTATATCTATAAAGGGACTAGGTCCAAAAATGGACCGATCCTGATCATGTTTGGTAAAGTCTCTTGTATTTTGCAAAAATATATACAAACAAAATTTGAGAAGAATCAGTGCAATATTTTTGTTTTTTAATAGATTTAAGTGAAGATCGGGAAGCAGCTCTATATGGGGTCAAAGGGATCATTTTTGGACTACTCATTAGTGGATGTAATGAACGCATACAAACCCAATTTGAGTAAGATCTATATGACAATTTGGATCATATGGCAATTTATGTCGATTTCATATGGGTAATTTGTATGGGGGCTAGGTCTGAATATGGACCGATTCTCACCAATTTCAATAGCATTCATCCCATGGCCGATGAAAGCTTATATACCAAATTTCATCAAAATGTATTCATATTTGCGACCTGCAGTTTGATTAAAAGCTTTACATGGACACACAGACGGACGGACGGACGGACGGACGGACGGACGGACGGACGGACGGACGGACATTGTTAAATCAACTCAGAAAGTGATTCTGATTCGATCGGTATAATTAAAGATGGGTCTAGGTCAAATATTTTTGGTTGTTACAAACAGCAGCACAAAGTCATTATACCCAAACCACATAGTGGTATAGGGTATAATAAACTTAAACTAATAGGAACATTTTTTTGGTTGAATAATTATAAATCAGTTAAATAAAGTTTAAAGGAAAAAATCAGTCATTTTTTTTTTGGTAAGTTTTTTGTTTTGCCATCTTTAAAAGACTTTTTTCTTTAAGGTTTCTCAGCACTCTAATGTCACTTTGGTCTATCATCTCGTTTTCAGCCCATATCAAAGCCTTATCCAAAGCTTCTGCAGCTTCCTTGGATTTAATTGTAACTTCTGCCTGGAATATAATCGAGTCATCATCATCGTCGGTATCATCCTGAATTTCAATACTACTTCCTACTTCTGTGCAATTTTCTTCAGGATTGTTGTTCCAATTTTTGACCGTGGAAAGAGTAACATCGATCTGTAATTAAATTTTAATTAAATTCTCTAAAAACACTGAAACCTATAATAAAACAAACCTGAGAATTTAGCGCCTGAAGAAGTAGAACCGCACTATTTTCTAGCTGTCACATTTCTGGAGGAGATATCCTCTCTCTTAAAACACTTAAGGGAATATTATCATCGGGGTCATCTTGTTCCGAAACTAAATTCAAAATATTTTTCCACAATTTGTTTAAAATTTGTTGCGAAATTCTACTCCATGCTGAGTCCAAAAGATTAATTGCATCTTTTATAGTTAACATCTTAATAGAATCTAACAATTCTGTTTGTTTTCCAGCCATTAATGTCAAGAGACTGTTTCTATAATACAGTTTAGTTATTTTAAAAACATTCTGGTCCATGGGCTGAATTAACGATGTGACGTTGGGAGGCAAAAACATTGCACAAATGGATCTGTCATCAGAAATCAATTGGGATTCAGGTGGATGTGAAGGAGCATTGTCTATTAACAGAAGGGCTTTAACTGGTAGCCCCTTTTTAGTCAAGAACTCAGTAGCCTAAAGCAAAAAATGATTACAAAGTTTTCAGTTTTTAATTTGTAATTTGAAATCTACCTCTTTAACAAAACATTGATGAAACCAGTAATAAAAAATTGTACATGTCATCCATGCTGACTTGGAAAATTTGTAATTCACTGGACAAGTAAAGTTTTTGAAGCTTCGTGGATTTTTAAATTTTCCAATTACCAATAGTTTAAGTTTGTGTGCTCCCGACTGTGACGGCCGTTTATTTTGGTGAAGACTGTACTTAGAAGCACATACAAGTCACATTAAAACGAAACGTCATTTATGTCTTTTGCCATGCAAAATTTTTGCATGAAAAAAAATACGGTTTCGTCTGTATGTGATTTGTTTAAATGTTTGTTTTGTGTTTTCTGTACACTTTAATAAAACACTTGATGTTCGTTTTTTTGTTACCAACTGCCTGTTTTATTGTTGTATGTCCATTCACTCAATCATAAACTTTACAATCAGTCTGGTCAAACCACTTTTTGTTCTTGTATTGATTTCACGTACTCTCATCTTCATACATGAGTGAGCGTGTTTTCAATGCTAGAGAGTATTATGAATGAGTGTGAATGGTCTCAATGAATTGGTGGCGATTTTTTTTTTAATAAACAGGTTTTTATCTAGAGATAATGAGTGAATGAAGAAGATTGGCTTGAATAAAAAGACATTTAAAATTAAAGGGGAGTTGAATTTGAAAAGCAGAACAGAGGAAAACCTCTAATAAATTAAATTATAGTTTTAAGAAATTTTAAGAAAAAAAAGTGAAGTTAAAATAAGTTTATAAATATAAGTAAAGCAAGAGTAGCAGAAAAATCTTTAATGTGGTCGGTTGACAATTTTTGTTTAAGCAATTAATTCGTGAATAATAATAGAAATACTGTTTGAAATTTAATAAAAGTTATTGAAAAATGTAATATAGTGTTGTGTTAATGTAATAATAATGTTTAATGTTTAACAACTCTATGAATTTTGAGAAAGAGAAAAAATTAATGAAATTTAATCGGAAAAAAAAAAATTAAATAAATAATATTAATTATATTAATAATTGAATGGCCTTTCGTTACAAAAATAACTGTGTTTTATAAAAAAAAAATCGAATCGCCAACAAGATCATATAATAAGAGACAAACCACAAACAATAACAACAACAATAATTAAAATACAGTGTCTAGTGGAAATATATAATAATAAAACATTAAAAACAAAACTAAATCTACTACAACTTAATTGATCGCAGTCATCATAATTTAATACAACAAATAAATGCTGTTATACTCCGACAAAGAGTGAAAGGTGAAGGAGTTTTAATAAGTCACAGGCCAAAATTGAAAAGTATATGGCGAGACACAACCACGGCGTCCGGCGGCAGCAGCTTCATCGGTACCTCATCAACACCAGCAATAAGTCGGTAATTTTGATTTTTTACATACAAATAATTTTCTACATTTAAATTAAAAATAAAAAAATTTTTATAAAATATAAATAATTTGCTAAGACTAAAAAAAAAAAAAAATTTTACTAAATTTGCTAAATCTAAAACATTTTTAAATAAAAAATCAAATAATATTTTTCCTACATTAAGAAATGTTCCTAAATATAAAATTAAACTAAACATTTACTACATTAAGAAAGTTTTTCTAATTATAAATTTAAAATAAATATCAAATATTTTTTTTAGATATGAAATTTGCTAAAATTAAAATTGTGCAAAAATTAAAATTGCACTAGAATTAAAATCTTTCTACTATTAAAAATTTTTCCTAAAAATTAAGAATTTTCCTAAAATTAAAAAAATTGTCCTAGAATTAAAGTTTTCCTAAACCTTGCTAATTATGGTATAAAATTAAAAGAAAAACAAAAATTTCCTAAGATTTGTCTAACTATATATGAGATTTTTTTTTAAAGATTTTTCTAATTAGAATTTAAAAGATTTCTAAATGTGAGGTTTTCTAATTAAACCAAATTTTTGTCATTAAAAATTAGCTAAGTGTAAGGTATTTGTTCATAGCACCTACGCCCCTGCGCAAGTAAATAATTTGCTATTTACTCTATTTTTGTAATTTGCTTTATATCTATTCTTTGTTAAAGTATTGAATATTATACAACTTGTTACTAAATTTACTCTTTTCTTCTCATTAATATCCTAACGGTATATATATATATAAATGTGTATGCTTTAGCTTAGTTAAATTTGTCAACTTGCATTTTAATACAGTCGTCGTTAAGAAGTTAAATAAACAAGTCGCTTTGTTAGACACAATTTTATTTTCGTTGTTTTATTTATTCGAACTTGTCTGTAAAAAAGATTACAGGCACAAACAGTATTCTAAACATAAAAATTTACCTACATACAAAATTTTTCTAAAACTACATAAAAAAGTTTTCTAATTATAAAATTTAAATAAATATATAATTTTCGAAATATCAAAATTCACAAAATATAAAATATTCGAAATATAAAACTTGTATAAATATAAAAAAATTTTCTAATTATTAAAAGAAAAAAATTTTTATTAAATATAAAATTTATCTAATCATAAAGTTAAAAATAGAAATTCTGCTAAAATTTTCCTAAACCCAAATCTTGCCAAAATTTAAAAATTCTTCTAAAATTAAAATTAAGCTAAATTTAAAATTTTTCCTAAAATTAAAATTTCCCTAAAATTAAAATTTTGCTAAGCTTAAAATTTTGCTAAAAATAAAAATTGGCTAAAAATTTAACATGTTACGAAAAATAATTTAAATTTATAACCTTAAAATGAAGGTTAAATAAACTTTTTTTTAAACCCAATGTAGAAAACCAAACCAAACCAAATCTTTTCATTGCAGTGGGTTACCTCCAAGTAAGATGGAATATCAGGTAACATGGTAGGGAGGGCAAAAAGGAGCATAACATCTAGTCCCCACCGGAAGGTAAGTATGCCATCCATCCATCCATTTAGTATCCGTTTTTTGACAGTTTTTTTTATAAATCGCACGTGAAAATCTGAAGTGCGGTTTCCCTGGGCCTGAGCAAGACCCCACTCATCCGGCGAGCTAGGCCCCACGCCAGCACGTGCGACCAGCAAAGGCTCAGGGAAACGGAAGCGGAACTTCCACCACCGCCGCACCATCACAGAAATGGCGCCCAACGTGGGGCTCGAAACAATAGACCGGATTTTTTCTAATTCATAATTTTCTAAAAAGGAACTAAAATTTTTTTAATTTTAACATCTGTGCACCGGGAAAGCACCCATTGTTCCTTAACATCCTTTTTTGCGTAAGTGTCCTAAGTTTCATTCCAGTATTTCCACTTCTGGAATTTCAATTAAATATGTGTTAATCACTATTTAAATTGACCGAATTGGAAACGGGTTTTGAGATTTAGTTCACACTTCAACAATTTAATTTAACTTTTTTGATTTTTAATTTGCTTTGGTCAGTAAAAATTATTTGTGGAATACAAGAACTTCGTTCTAAATGAACCGGTCCCCTGTCCAAAATGATTTTTATGGTACCGAAATAGTAGCAAACTCTCGGAAAAAATAATAAAGTCTCAAATTTAAAATTTTTATATTTTGATGGATGGTCATACTTACTTACGGATTTTTGTAGTAATTGGTTTGGTTTTGATTACTACATTGGGGATACATTTATTGAAAAAAAAAAATGTAAAATATTTAAAACTTTTGCGTGGGTTCGATTTGAACCTAATATAATTTTAAACCTAATTGAATTTTGTATTGAGCCTAATTTAATTTTAGAACCCAGTTTAATTTTCTAAAGTTCTTTTCTTGATCTTGACTTGAATTTAATTATGACATTTGTTTGACATTAAGCTAATCTTCATTAATTCATTATCTCATAACATAGCCTAACACCATTTTAGAGATAGTCCTGTATTAAGCCCATTTCCGACAAAGCCTCTGTATAAAATTTTTGTTTATAATAGGAGAGTTCAAAACACCGGTTTTAATTTAGTAAGGTGCCCCAAAACCTCTGCGTCCATGTCCATTGTTTAATGAGAGAACTTAAATCACCGAATTTTGAAAGGAACAAATATCGCTAGTTTAAGGTCTCTGTCAGATATAAGAATCCAATACACTGAATTTTTAAAAATGACCAAAAATCTCTGTGTTGGAATCTTTTCCGTTGAACGATGGATATCGAACCATGTTTTGGAAAACCCCAACAGCGTAAACTGCTGTTTTGATTTCTTTTATATATGCATAAGATTTAACTCAAGGCTAAGTTTTAAAAATGGCAAACCTTAAAAACCCATCGGACCGTTTTCAGATGATTTTTCCTTTCATGGAAATCAAAATCATCTGTTTTGTGACGGCCGTTTATTTTGGTGAAGACTGTACTTAGAAGCACATACAAGTCACATTAAAACGAAACGTTATTTATGTCTTTTGCCATGCAAAATTTTTGCATGAAAAAAAATACGGTTTCGTCTGTATGTGATTTGTTTAAATGTTTGTTTTGTGTTTTCTGTACACTTTAATAAAACACTTGATGTTCGTTTTTTTGTTACCAACTGCCTGTTTTATTGTTGTATGTCCATTCACTCAATCATAAACTTTACAATCAGTCTGGTCAAACCACTTTTTGTTCTTGTATTGATTTCACGTACTCTCATCGTCATACATGAGTGAGCGTGTTTTCAATGCTAGAGAGTATTATGAAAGAGTGTGAATGGTCTCAATGGATTGGTGGCGATTTTTTTTTTTAATAAACAGGTTTTTATCTAGAGATAATGAATGAATGAAGAAGATTGGCTTGAATAAAAAGACATTTAAAATTAAAGGGGAGTTGAATTTGAAAAGCAGAACAGAAAGGTTAAGGAAAACCTCTAATAAATTAAATTATAGTTTTAAGAAATTTTAAGAAAAAAAAGTGAAGTTAAAATAAGTTTATAAATATAAGTAAAGCAAGAGTAGCAGAAAAATCTTTAATGTGGTCGGTTGACAATTTTTGTTTAAGCAATTAATTCGTGAATAATAATAGAAATACAGTTTGAAATTTAATAAAAGTTATTGAAAAATGTAATATAGTGTTGTGTTAATGTAATAATAATGTTTAATGTTTAACAACTCTATGAATTTTGAGAAAGAGAAAAAATTAATGAAATTTAATCGGAAAAAAAAATTAAATAAATAATATTAATTATATTAATAATTGAATGGCCTTTCGTTACAAAAATAACTGTGTTTTTTAAATCGAATCGCCAACAAGATCATATAATAAGAGACAAACCACAAACAATAACAACAACAATAATTAAAATACAGTGTCTAGTGGAAATATATAATAATAAAACATTAAAAACAAAACTAAATCTACCACAACTTAATTGATCGCAGTCATCATAATTTAATACAACAATTAAATGCTGTTATACTCCGACAAAGAGTGAAAGGTGAAGGAGTTTTAATAAGTCACAGGCCAAAATTGAAAAGCATATGGCGAGACACAACCACGGCGTCCGGCGGCAGCAGCTTCATCGGTACCTCATCAACACCAGCAATAAGTCGGTAATTTTGATTTTTTACATACAAATAATTTTCTACATTTAAATTAAAAATAAAAAAAATTTTATAAAATATAAATAATTTGCTAAGACTAAAAAAAAAAAAAATTTTACTAAATTTGCTAAATCTAAAACATTTTTAAATAAAAAATCAAATAATATTTTTCCTACATTAAGAAATGTTCCTAAATATAAAATTAAACTAAACATTTACTACATTAAGAAAGTTTTTCTAATTATAAATTTAAAATAAATATCAAATATTTTTTTTAGATATGAAATTTGCTAAAATTAAAATTGTGCAAAAATTAAAATTGCACTAGAATTAAAATCTTTCTACTATTAAAAATTTTTCCTAAAAATTAAGAATTTTCCTAAAATTAAAAAAATTGTCCTAGAATTAAAGTTTTCCTAAACCTTGCTAATTATGGTATAAAATTAAAAGAAAAACAAAAATTTCCTAAGATTTGTCTAACTATATATGAGATTTTTTTTTAAAGATTTTTCTAATTAGAATTTAAAAGATTTCTAAATGTGAGGTTTTCTAATTAAACCAAAATTTTGTCATTAAAAATTAGCTAAGTGTAAGGTATTTGTTCATAGCACCTACGCCCCTGCGCAAGTAAATAATTTGCTATTTACTCTATTTTTGTAATTTGCTTTATATCTATTCTTTGTTAAAGTATTGAATATTATACAACTTGTTACTAAATTTACTCTTTTCTTCTCATTAATATCCTAACGGTATATATATATAAATGTGTATGCTTTAGCTTAGTTAAATTTGTCAACTTGCATTTTAATACAGTCGTCGTTAAGAAGTTAAATAAACAAGTCGCTTTGTTAGACACAATTTTATTTTCGTTGTTTTATTTATTCGAACTTGTCTGTAAAAAAGATTACAGGCACAAACAGTATTCTAAACATAAAAATTTACCTACATACAAAATTTTTCTAAAACTACATAAAAAAGTTTTCTAATTATAAAATTTAAATAAATATATAATTTTCGAAATATCAAAATTCACAAAATATAAAATATTCGAAATATAAAACTTGTATAAATATAAAAAAATTTTCTAATTATTAAAAGAAAAAAATTTTTATTAAATATAAAATTTATCTAATCATAAAGTTAAAAATAGAAATTCTGCTAAAATTTTCCTAAACCCAAATCTTGCCAAAATTTAAAAATTCTTCTAAAATTAAAATTAAGCTAAATTTAAAATTTTTCCTAAAATTAAAATTTCCCTAAAATTAAAATTTTGCTAAGCTTAAAATTTTGCTAAAAATAAAAATTGGCTAAAAATTTAACATGTTACGAAAAATAATTTAAATTTATAACCTTAAAATGAAGGTTAAATAAACTTTTTTTTAAACCCAATGTAGAAAACCAAACCAAACCAAATCTTTTCATTGCAGTGGGTTACCTCCAAGTAAGATGGAATATCAGGTAACATGGTAGGGAGGGCAAAAAGGAGCATAACATCTAGTCCCCACCGGAAGGTAAGTATGCCATCCATCCATCCATTTAGTATCCGTTTTTTGACAGTTTTTTTTATAAATCGCACGTGAAAATCTGAAGTGCGGTTTCCCTGGGCCTGAGCAAGACCCCACTCATCCGGCGAGCTAGGCCCCACGCCAGCACGTGCGACCAGCAAAGGCTCAGGGAAACGGAAGCGGAACTTCCCCCACCGCCGCACCATCACAGAAATGGCGCCCAACGTGGGGCTCGAAACAATAGACCGGATTTTTTCTAATTCATAATTTTCTAAAAAGGAACTAAAATTTTTTTAATTTTAACATCTGTGCACCGGGAAAGCACCCATTGTTCCTTAACATCCTTTTTTGCGTAAGTGTCCTAAGTTTCATTCCAGTATTTCCACTTCTGGAATTTCAATTAAATATGTGTTAATCACTATTTAAATTGACCGAATTGGAAACGGGTTTTGAGATTTAGTTCACACTTCAACAATTTAATTTAACTTTTTTGATTTTTAATTTGCTTTGGTCAGTAAAAATTATTTGTGGAATACAAGAACTTCGTTCTAAATGAACCGGTCCCCTGTCCAAAATGATTTTTATGGTACCGAAATAGTAGCAAACTCTCGGAAAAAATAATAAAGTCTCAAATTTAAAATTTTTATTTTTTTGATGGATGGTCATACTTACTTACGGATTTTTGTAGTAATTGGTTTGGTTTTGATTACTACATTGGGGATACATTTATTGAAAAAAAAAATGTAAAATATTTAAAACTTTTGCGTGGGTTCGATTTGAACCTAATATAATTTTAAACCTAATTGAATTTTGTATTGAGCCTAATTTAATTTTAGAACCCAGTTTAATTTTCTAAAGTTCTTTTCTTGATCTTGACTTGAATTTAATTATGACATTTGTTTGACATTAAGCTAATCTTCATTAATTCATTATCTCATAACATAGCCTAACACCATTTTAGAGATAGTCCTGTATTAAGCCCATTTCCGACAAAGCCTCTGTATAAAATTTTTGTTTATAATAGGAGAGTTCAAAACACCGGTTTTAATTTAGTAAGGTGCCCCAAAACCTCTGCGTCCATGTCCATTGTTTAATGAGAGAACTTAAATCACCGAATTTTGAAAGGAACAAAAATCGCTAGTTTAAGGTCTCTGTCAGATATAAGAATCCAATACACTGAATTTTTAAAAATGACCAAAAATCTCTGTGTTGGAATCTTTTCCGTTGAACGATGGATATCGAACCATGTTTTGGAAAACCCCAACAGCGTAAACTGCTGTTTTGATTTCTTTTATATATGCATAAGATTTAACTCAAGGCTAAGTTTTAAAAATGGCAAACCTTAAAAACCCATCGGACCGTTTTCAGATGATTTTTCCTTTCATGGAAATCAAAATCATCTGTTTTGTGACGGCCGTTTATTTTGGTGAAGACTGTACTTAGAAGCACATACAAGTCACATTAAAACGAAACGTTATTTATGTCTTTTGCCATGCAAAATTTTTGCATGAAAAAAAATACGGTTTCGTCTGTATGTGATTTGTTTAAATGTTTGTTTTGTGTTTTCTGTACACTTTAATAAAACACTTGATGTTCGTTTTTTTGTTACCAACTGCCTGTTTTATTGTTGTATGTCCATTCACTCAATCATAAACTTTACAATCAGTCTGGTCAAACCACTTTTTGTTCTTGTATTGATTTCACGTACTCTCATCGTCATACATGAGTGAGCGTGTTTTCAATGCTAGAGAGTATTATGAAAGAGTGTGAATGGTCTCAATGGATTGGTGGCGATTTTTTTTTTTAATAAACAGGTTTTTATCTAGAGATAATGAATGAATGAAGAAGATTGGCTTGAATAAAAAGACATTTAAAATTAAAGGGGAGTTGAATTTGAAAAGCAGAACAGAAAGGTTAAGGAAAACCTCTAATAAATTAAATTATAGTTTTAAGAAATTTTAAGAAAAAAAAGTGAAGTTAAAATAAGTTTATAAATATAAGTAAAGCAAGAGTAGCAGAAAAATCTTTAATGTGGTCGGTTGACAATTTTTGTTTAAGCAATTAATTCGTGAATAATAATAGAAATACAGTTTGAAATTTAATAAAAGTTATTGAAAAATGTAATATAGTGTTGTGTTAATGTAATAATAATGTTTAATGTTTAACAACTCTATGAATTTTGAGAAAGAGAAAAAATTAATGAAATTTAATCGGAAAAAAAAATTAAATAAATAATATTAATTATATTAATAATTGAATGGCCTTTCGTTACAAAAATAACTGTGTTTTTTAAATCGAATCGCCAACAAGATCATATAATAAGAGACAAACCACAAACAATAACAACAACAATAATTAAAATACAGTGTCTAGTGGAAATATATAATAATAAAACATTAAAAACAAAACTAAATCTACCACAACTTAATTGATCGCAGTCATCATAATTTAATACAACAATTAAATGCTGTTATACTCCGACAAAGAGTGAAAGGTGAAGGAGTTTTAATAAGTCACAGGCCAAAATTGAAAAGCATATGGCGAGACACAACCACGGCGTCCGGCGGCAGCAGCTTCATCGGTACCTCATCAACACCAGCAATAAGTCGGTAATTTTGATTTTTTACATACAAATAATTTTCTACATTTAAATTAAAAATAAAAAAAATTTTATAAAATATAAATAATTTGCTAAGACTAAAAAAAAAAAAAAATTTTACTAAATTTGCTAAATCTAAAACGTTTTTAAATAAAAAATCAAATAATATTTTTCCTACATTAAGAAATGTTCCTAAATATAAAATTAAACTAAACATTTACTACATTGAGAAATTTTTTCTAATTATAAATTTAAAATAAATATCAAATATTTTTTTTAGATGTGAAATTTGCTAAAATTAAAATTGTGCAAAAATTAAAATTGTACTAGAATTAAAATATTTCTACTATTAAAAATTTTTCCTAAAAATTAAGAATTTTCCTAAAATTAAAAAAATTTTTCTGGAATTAAAGTTTTCCTAAACCTTGCTAATTATGGTATAAAATTAAAAGAAAAACAAAAAGAAAAACAAAAATTTACTAAGATTTGTCTAACTATATATGAGATTTTTTTTAAAGATTTTTCTAATTAGAATTTAAAAGTTTTCTAAATGTGAGGTTTTCTAATTAAACCAAATTTTTGTCATTAAAAATTAGCTAAGTGTAAGGTATTCTAAATATAAAAATTTACCTAATTACAAAATTTTTCTAAAACTACATAAAAAAGTTTTCTAATTATAAAATTTAAATAAATATATAATTTTCGAAATATCAAAATTCACAAAATATAAAATATTCGAAATATAAAACTTGTATAAATATAAAAAAATTTTCTAATTATTAAAAGAAAAAAATTTTTACTAAATATAAAATTTATCTAATAAAGTTAAAAATAGAAATTCTGCTAAAATTTTCCTAAACCCAAATTTTGCTAAAATTTAAAAATTCTTCTAAAATTAAAATTAAGCTAAATTTAAAATTTTTCCTAAAATTAAAATTTCCCTAAAATTAAAATTTTGCTAAGCTTAAAATTTTGCTAAAAATAAAAATTGGCTAAAAATTTAACATGTTACGATAAATAATTTAAATTTATAACCTTAAAATGAAGGTTAAATAAACTTTTTTTTAAACCCAATGTAGAAAACCAAACCAAACCAAATCTTTTCATTGCAGTGGGTTACCTCCAAGTAAGATGGAATATCAGGTAACATGGTAGGGAGGGCAAAAAGGGGCATAACATCTAGTCCCCACCGGAAGATAAGTATGCCATCCATCCATCCATTTAGTATCCGTTTTTTGACAGTTTTTTTATAAATCGCACGTGAAAATCTGAAGTGCGGTTTCCCTGGGCCTGAGCAAGACCCCACTCATCCGGCGAGCTAGGCCCCACGCCAGCACGTGCGACCAACAAAGGGTCAGGGAAACGGAAGCGGAACTTCCACCACCGCCGCACCATCACAGAAATGGCGCCCAACGTGGGGCTCGAAACAATAGACCGGATTTTTTCTAATTCATAATTTTCTAAAAAGGAACTAAAATTTTTTTAATTTTAACATCTGTGCACCGGGAAAGCACCCATTGTTCCTTAACATCCTTTTTTGCGTAAGTGTCCTAAGTTTCATTCCAGTATTTCCACTTCTGGAATTTCAATTAAATATGTGTTAATCACTATTTAAATTGACCGAATTGGAAACGGGTTTTGAGATTTAGTTCACACTTCAACAATTTAATTTAACTTTTGTGATTTTTAATTTGCTTTGGTCAGTAAAAATTATTTGTGGAATACAGGAACTTCGTTCTAAATGAACCGGTCCCCTGTCCAAAATGATTTTTATGGTACCGAAATAGTACCAAACTCTCGGAAAAAATAATAAAGTCTCAAATTTAAAATTTTTATTTTTTTGATGGATGGTCATACTTACTTACGGATTTTTGTAGTAATTGGTTTGGTTTTGATTACTACATTGGGGATACATTTATTGAAAAAAAAAAAAAAATGTAAAAATTTAAAACTTTTGCGTGGGTTCGATTTGAACCTAATATAATTTTAAACCTAATTGAATTTTGTATTGAGCCTAATTTAATTTTAGAACCCAGTTTAATTTTCTAAAGTTCTTTTCTTGATCTTGACTTGAATTTAATTATGACATTTGTTTGACATTAAGCTAATCTTCATTAATTCATTATCTCATAACATAGCCTAACACCATTTTAGAGATAGTCCTGTATTAAGCCCATTTCCGACAAAGCCTCTGTATAAAATTTTTGTTTATAATAGGAGAGTTCAAAACACCGGTTTTAATTTAGTAAGGTGCCCCAAAACCTCTGCGTCCATGTCCATTGTTTAATGAGAGAACTTAAATCACCGAATTTTGAAAGGAACAAAAATCGCTAGTTTAAGGTCTCTGTCAGATATAAGAATCCAATACACTGAATTTTTAAAAATGACCAAAAATCTCTGTGTTGGAATCTTTTCCGTTGAACGATGGATATCGAACCATGTTTTGGAAAACCCCAACAGCGTAAACTGCTGTTTTGATTTCTTTTATATATGCATAAGATTTAACTCAAGGCTAAGTTTTAAAAATGGCAAACCTTAAAAACCCATCGGACCGTTTTCAGTTGATTTTTCCTTTCATGGAAATCAAAATCATCTGTTTTGTGACGGCCGTTTATTTTGGTGAAGACTGTACTTAGAAGCACATACAAGTCACATTAAAACGAAACGTTATTTATGTCTTTTGCCATGCAAAATTTTTGCATGAAAAAAAAATACGGTTTCGTCTGAATGTGATTTGTTTAAATGTTTGTTTTGTGTTTTCTGTACACTTTAATAAAACACTTGATGTTCGTTTTTTTGTTACCAACTGCCTGTTTTATTGTTGTATGTCCATTCACTCAATCATAAACTTTACAATCAGTCTGGTCAAACCACTTTTTGTTCTTGTATTGATTTCACGTACTCTCATCGTCATACAAGAGTGAGCGTGTTTTCAATGCTAGAGAGTATTATGAAAGAGTGTGAATGGTCTCAATGGATTGGTGGCGATTTTTTTTTTAATAAACAGGTTTTTATCTAGAGATAATGAATGAATGATGAAGATTGGCTTGAATAAAAAGACATTTAAAATTAAAGGGGAGTTGAATTTGAAAAGCAGAACAGAAAGGTTAAGGAAAACCTCTAATAAATTAAATTATAGTTTTAAGAAATTTTAAGAAAAAAAAGTGAAGTTAAAATAAGTTTATAAATATAAGTAAAGCAAGAGTAGCAGAAAAATCTTTAATGTGGTCGGTTGACAATTTTTGTTTAAGCAATTAATTCGTGAATAATAATAGAAATACTGTTTGAAATTTAATAAAAGTTATTGAAAAATGTAATATAGTGTTGTGTTAATGTAATAATAATGTTTAATGTTTAACAACTCTATGAATTTTGAGAAAGAGAAAAAATTAATGAAATTTAATCGGAAAAAAAAATTAAATAACTAATATTAATTATATTAATAATTGAATGGCCTTTCGTTACAAAAATAACTGTGTTTTTTAAATCGAATCGCCAACAAGATCATATAATAAGAGACAAACCACAAACAATAACAACAACAATAATTAAAATACAGTGTCTAGTGGAAATATATAATAATAAAACATTAAAAACAAAACTAAATCTACCACAACTTAATTGATTGCAGTCATCATAATTTAATACAACAATTAAATGCTGTTATACTCCGACAAAGAGTGAAAGGTGAAGGAGTTTTAATAAGTCACAGGCCAAAATTGAAAAGCATATGGCGAGACACAACCACGGCGTCCGGCGGCAGCAGCTTCATCGGTACCTCACCAACACCAGCAATAAGTCGGTAATTTTGATTTTTTTACATACAAATAATTTTCTACATTTAAATTAAAAATAAAAAAAATTTTATAAAATATAAATAATTTGCTTAGACTAAAAAAAAAAAAATTTTACTAAATTTGCTAAATCTAAAACGTTTTTAAATAAAAAATCAAATAATATTTTTCCTACATTAAGAAATGTTCCTAAATATAAAATTAAACTAAACATTTACTACATTAAGAAATTTTTTCTAATTATAAATTTAAAATAAATATCAAATATTTTTTTTAGATATGAAATTTGCTTAAATTAAAATTGTGCAAAAATTAAAATTGTACTAGAATTAAAATCTTTCTATTATTAGAAATTTTTCCTAAAAATTAAGAATTTTCCTAATATTAAAAAAATTGTCCTAGAATTAAAGTTTTCCTAAACCTTGCTAATTATGGTATAAAATTAAAAGAAAAACAAAAAGAAAAACAAAAATTTCCTAAGATTTGTCTAACTATATATGAGATTTTTTTTAAAGATTTTTCTAATTAGAATTTAAAAGTTTTCTAAATGTGAGGTTTTCTAATTAAACCAAATTTTTGTCATTAAAAATTAGCTAAGTGTAAGGTATTCTAAATATAAAAATTTACCTAAATACAAAATTTTTCTAAAATTACATAAAAAAGTTTTCTAATTATAAAATTTAAATAAATATATAATTTTCGAAATATCAAAATTCACAAAATATAAAATATTCGAAATATAAAACTTGTATAAATATAAAAAAATTTTCTAATTATTAAAAGAAAATTTTTTTTACTAAATATAAAATTTATCTAATCATAAAGTTAAAAATAGAAATTCTGCTAAAATTTTCCTAAACCCAAATTTTGCTAAAATTTAAAAATTCTTCTAAAATTAAAATTAAGCTAAATTTAAAATTTTTCCTAAAATTAAAATTTCCCTAAAATTAAAATTTTGCTAAGCTTAAAATTTTGCTAAAAATAAAAATTGGCTAAAAATTTAACATGTTACGAAAAATAATTTAAATTTATAACCTTAAAATGAAGGTTAAATAAACTTTTTTTTAAACCCAATGTAGAAAACCAAACCAAACCAAATCTTTTCATTGCAGTGGGTTACCTCCAAGTAAGATGGAATATCAGGTAACATGGTAGGGAGGGCAAAAAGGGGCATAACATATAGTCCCCACCGGAAGGTAAGTATGCCATCCATTCATCCATTTAGTATCCGTTTTTTGACAGTTTTTTTATAAATCGCACGTGAAAATCTGTAGTGCGGTTTCCCTGGGCCTGAGCAAGACCCCACCCATCCGGCGAGCTAGGCCCCTTCGCAAGCACGTGCGACCAGCAAAGGCTCAGGGAAACAGGAAGTGGAAATTCCACCACCGCCGCACCATTACACGACGCATTTGAACAGCCCATGACAGTTAATCGTTGTTTCTCCATCTTTGCGCCTGGAGCACGTTTCTCCAATGATGACACATATGTTTTATCTGGTAACTGCTTCCAATATAACCCGGTTTCGTCAGCATTATATAGCTGATCTTCACATAGAGAGAGTCCTTCCATTTTTGCCCTTAACTTTTCCTTAAATGGGTCAACAAGTTGTGGCTGCGCAGAAAGCTTTTCTCCGAAAATTTTAAGAAGGCGAACACCGAACCTTTGTTTAAATTTTTGGAGCCATCCGTCACTGGCGTTAAAACCACGATTACTAATTTCCCGTTTTTTCTTTTTAATGGAAGAAACGGTTGCCCTAAAGCCCTTTTGCAATAATTCAATAATATCAACTTTATCTTTTAAAGTTAATACTTTAGGTTTTTTAATGACATTTTTCACTTTCACGAATTAAAATTTTTTAATCACTTGCAACATCTACATAAATGAAAAAAAAAAAAACATTTAATCATAAGTAAACAAACAAATAACCTGTAATTCGGGGATTTCTGAATTTAAAAACAGATTAAAAAACAATAAATAAAGTGTTCACGTTTTAGAGCTTTCAGATTTTGTTCACGTTTTAGAGTAGTCTGTAGTAGTCGTTTTCGCGAGTTTACTGTACTTTAATTTCATATGTCAAAATACTTAAGTTTAGCACGGTAAAAAAAATTAAACTTAATACATAAATTTCGGTAGACTGTACTTAACTCTAACACGGTTTTAGATTATAGGATTTAAGGTTAGGTTGCTTTGTACTATCGGAAAGTCAACTGAAGGTCAGATGTCTGAATTAATGTTAACGGTTTTTTTTTGATGTGTAAACATCTATACGCGCAGGGGGGTAAATTTCTATTTCACAATACAATCACAAAAACAGCGTAACTCATATCGGTGTGAGCTGAAGCAGATAACGCTGTGTGACTTATGATTGTATTGGTGAAAAAATTATGATATAACATTGTGTTTTTATGCCACTTTTTTAAAGCGTCATCTATGTATCACTTATATACGTTTATATAGCGATATTTTTAACGTTTTACAGCAAAGGGTTGTTGAATTAGCTGAAACAGTTTTTGCTATAAGTGATACATAGATGACGCTTTCTGTTTGATTTTAAAAAATGACATACAAAAATCTTTAATTACTAGAAGTTTACACGTCTTCCCTGTGATCGGACTCACATGATTTTTTTTATATATATATCTATACATGTTTTTCTAATTTTTTTTTTTTTTTGGTTTTACATAGTTTTGAAATGTTCACCTGGTCACCTTTTTTCTTGGCAGTCAATTTACGTGATTTGGGTAGGTTGCTGTCTTAGCACGTACTATGATGTTTAGCTGGTCGAGCTTTTTTTGGAGTATTGTTTTTCAGGGGTGTTATAATTGGTTGTTAATGGGGGTTATTGTCTGCGATTTGTTGGCTTTGGTGTTATAAACACGCCTTTAGCCGGTCTTTTGACAACCACCAGGAATCTCGGTATATCCTACCACCGTCTTTACATTAAAACAAACAATTAATATTCGTGTAAGTGAAAATTAATTTCCATAACTTCATTTTACATACCTTTTTATATTGTAGTGATCAAATTTTAATGTATATTGAATAATGTTGTGTGTGTGTTGTGTTTCAACTTAACTAAATGTGTCGTGATCTTTAATAATTGTGTGTTTGTTTAAAATTATTTTGTGCATTAAATAACTTTTGTTTTGATTAGTTATAGCTTTTTTTTTTTTGTTGTTTTTATACCCTCCACTCCAGTGTGCAGAGGGTATATATAAGTTTGTCATTCCGTTTGTAATAATTAGAAAAAAAAAATTGGACCCCGTAAAATATATATATTTGTGATCCTTATAACAACCGGAGTTGATATAGCGATGTCCGTCTGTCCGTCTGTCCGTCTGTGGAAATCACGATGACGGCATCAATCGGGCAGCTAGGGTGCTCGTTGGCATAAAAAATGATTCATTAACATCCTGAAAAGTTTGCTATTTAAAATCGTCCAAATCGGTCGATTAGGGCCCGAGATTTGAATGAAGAACTAAAAAAAGTCTTGAAAAAATATAATTTTCTATGTTGTTCTTGTCACGATCACGCCCTCAATAGGATAGCTAGGGTGATAATTTTTAGTGAGAATGATTCACCAAATTCATGGGAAGATTTCTACTTCAAAAATCATTAAAATCGGTGGAACAGGTCCAGGTAAATCTATGAAAAATTAAAAAAAAAATGAAAAATATGATGTTTCCATATTGTTCCTGTTGTTATTCTAAATGTTGCATTGTTGTCATAGCTGGACTTGTTGTTTTTGTGGTCGTTGTGGTAATAATATAATAAAAACAAACCCTTTGTACATTTTTTTGTGAACTCTGGTAGAAAATTTTAAAAGTTTCCATTGTTTTGGCATCACTAAAAAAATTTGTTAGATCATTTCTGTCATTGCCACGAGCCTGCATGCAAAATTTCAGATCGATTGGCTCACGGGAAAGGGGCTAAAAATCGATCCAAAATTTTGTCGACAAGCAGACACTACCAGTTAATATAAAGGCAGTAAATAAAGGGAGTAAAAGTTCACCAATACTTTAAAAAACAAATTTTTATGTATTAATTTATTTAAAGAAAAAAATAATTAAATGAAATAGTAATAATAATAAAAAAAAAAAATATACAATACAAAAAAAAAAAGAATATATAAATAAAATAAAATAAAGATAAATGCATTCATAGCATTATAATACATATAAAAGGTCAATGTTTTCTAACCGTAACCGTAACGAGTCAGTTGTTTTTTTTTACATGAAAATCATTTAAAACAGTTACCGAACGTAACCGGAACGTCCCAATACTTTTCATGTGAAAAAAAGGCTGACACGTTACGTAACAGTTACATGTCGCTAACTTGTTCTTTACACAGGCTACTGCTTTTGCAGCCAACTTCAAGTCTATTTATATAGTTTCGTAAGCATAACTGATAAAATTGTTTCTATTATATTTTGCTGTAAGTAATAAATTATAAATATACTGAATTTGCAAACTAAAATGGATACATATATTGGAGGTGCTTTAATACAAAAGAGTTAACGAAACAAAATAAAAAAAAAAAACAACTCTACAACATCAACAATGGCAGTCATATGTTCTTCAAATAGAAAAAAAACTGCAAGTGTGTTTTGTTGGCTACAAAACAAAAATAGTGTTTACAATATAACAAAATATGTAAAAGAAGTTAGTGCTATGAAATATTTTATTTTGTTTAAAAAAAAATCGCAAAATGAAAGGCTATAATTCCATTAATAATCAAAAGGCGTTAAACTAATTTATTTATTTTTACGTTGTACTAATGCATTTTAAATAAGTAAAAGTAATTGTATATTTAAATAAAAATGCATTTGTATTATATGTTGCTGTCGTATTCAGAAAAATCAAGTAGCTGACTATACGACTACAAATGCTGCTGCCAGCAGTCGTCTATGTGTTTCATTCATGATGTTGCATTTTTTTGCGAGCAATACTTACATATATTCTAAATAAAGAAATAATAGTTCTTTTCATACTGCGAAATCTATACAAATATATGTACAAATACTATATGTCAAATTTCAAATTTGCAATAATTGATACATTTTTGAAAGAAAATTGTATAATATGAAATGTCTTTAATTTATTTCATAGAAAACAATTTTTTGAAGTGCGTGGATTTTCCATATTTACTGTTTTACTATTTTCGTAATGAGGTTAAATGAGTTAAAAAGAATTTAAAATATTTGAAAATATTAGGTGAGGATCCTCAAGATGTAATATACGATCGGTCTAAAACTTTTCACTTAGTGCCACAGTTAAATTCGAAACAACAAAAACCCATATATTTTGTGCATAAAGTTTAACATTAAATGTGCTTTTCTAAAATGTCTATATATTTTTTCTCATTCATTTCTGACCATCTTCAATGTAAATTTACCAAAGTTTTTTTTATTGCAATATGTATATAAAACTTAAAAATTTAATATTTTTTATTGTGTATTAACTTATTATTCTGCGATTTTCATTACATCACAAAATGTTACAAATTGGCACTACTGTTTCAAAAACAGAAAACTTCTAAATCAGTTGAAAACAGTTGATCTGTAGAACTGTGTGTGAAATTGTGTCAAATAAAATTACAAATATTAATAAATATAATAATACATATATATATATTTTATTAATTTTGTTAAGAATTAGCACAAAATTGATTTTCCATTTTGCATTTCATTTATAAAGAATTCTGCCATATTTTGTTAAAGGGAAAATCCATTTTTGTTATATTAAAAAAAACAGACTTGCATTTAATTTTTCCATGACTGCCTCAATAATTGCGTAGATGCCACCACAATATTTTTTCTAATTAAAACAGTTGATCTGTAAAACTGTGTGTGAAATTGTGTCAAATAAAATTACAAATATTAATAAATATAATAATACATATATATATATTTTATTAATTTTGTTAAGAATTAGCACAAAATTGATTTTCCATTTTGCATTTCATTTATAAAGAATTCTGCCATATTTTGTTAAAGGGAAAATCCATTTTTGTTATATTAAAAAAAACAGACTTGCATTTAATTTTTCCGTGACTGCCTCAATAATTGCGTAGATGCCACCACAATATTTTTTCTAATTAAATATTAACCAATATCTAACTAGAATTTTGATTTATTCTGAATAAAAAGTTCCAATTAAAAGTTATTCATCCCAATTATGAATATTCTCAAGGAATTTCTTTCTCACGGAAAATACATTTCTCGAGAAAAAAATTCCTCCAATTATAAATTCCGCGTGAACAAAAAATGATTAACTGGCATCATCGAATTTCGAAGCCACTTGCTTTGCTTATTGACAATTTATTTTCTATTTTTTGTGTGTGTGCAAACGACCCTACAATAAATGTCCCAATAAACATTTTTGTTTGCTATCAACTTGAGGTGCATTTGAGATCAAATACATTTTTCAAATCTCCAACGTTAATTCTCAAATGCCCTCCATAGTTCGAATATAGTCTTCTCAACTTAAAAGGCACATTTTTTATATGGCGATTTTCATAGTTATCAAATTGAGAAATTTGTGATTCTCAACTTGATAGCAAAGAAATATTTCCAATCGGTATCAAATGGAAGGTACGGAATTGCCATATTAAAAAATATTATACTAATTTTAGAAATGAAAACAATGTACTTTTTTTAATGTTTCAATTTAATTTCATTATATATTTAACATTACTATGTACATATTTAACATTAAATGTACATATTATGTACATTTTTAAAAATCTAGAATTAAAAATAAATGAATTAATTAGTTGTACATTTTTTGAAAAATTCGACAAAAAGCAGAAATAATTAAAAATATATCAATGATTTATTTGTACTTTTTTGGCATTTTTTAATTTAATTTATTATTTATGACATATTTAAATAATATCTCAGACTTAACACAAATCGTATTCAAGTTGAATAAATGTTTGGTCTCAAGTGGAGAAAAGTGTTGGATATCCAATTGAGAGTAAAAATGTTTCTCAAAGATTGGAAAAAATGTTAAGTCTCAACTTGATGTCAAGTTGAAAGCAAACAAGGAGAAAAATTGTTCAACCCAAGTTGAGAATTACATTTGACATCAATTTAAGAACTTAACTTTTCTCACAACATTGGAGAAATAATATTTCAATGCATACTGGGGAATGACCGAAACTAACACATAAACAGTTTTTTCCTATTTGAAAAACATATGACTGTCATTGTTGCTGTTGTAGAGTTGTTATACCCTCCACTCCAGTGTGCAGAGGGTATATATAAGTTTGTCATTCCGTTTGTAATAATTAGAAAAAAAATTTTGGACCCCATAAAATTTATATATTTGTGATCCTTATAACAACCGGAGTTGATATAGCGATGTCCGTCTGTCCGCCTGTGGAAATCACGATGACGGCATCAATCCGGCAGCTAGGGTACTCGTTGAAATAAAAATGATTCACTAACATCCTGAGAAGTTTGCTATTTAAAATCGTCCAAATCGGTCGATTAGGGCCCGAGATTTGAATGAAGAACTAAAAAAGTCTTGAAAAAAAAATAATTTTCTATGTTCTTCTTGTCACGATCACGCCCTCAATAGTGCAGCTACAGTGATCATTTTTAGTGAGAATGATTCACCAAATTCATGGAAAGATTTCTACTTCAAAAATCATTAAAATCGGTGGCACAGGTCCAGGGAAATCTCTGAAAAAGTAAAAAAAAAATGAAAAACATGATATTTCTATATTGTTCTTGTTGTTATTCAAAATGTTGCATTGTTTTCATAGCTGGACTTGTTGTTTTTGTGGTCGTTATGGTAATAATATAACAAAAACAAACCCTTTGTACATTTTTTTATCAACTCTGGTAGAAAAATTTAAAAGTTTCCATTGTTTTGGCATCACTAAAAAAATATGTTAGATCATTTCTGTCATTACCACAAGCCTGCCTGCAAAATTTCAGATCGATTGGGTCACGGGAAAGTGGTTAAAATCGATCCAAAATTTTTTCGACAAGCAGACACTACGAGTTAATATAAAGGGAGTAAAAATTCACCAACATCTAAAGCAAATAATGCTAAAATACCTAGTTGTTAATAAAAAAAACAATTGGGCAATTCACAATGGGTAATGTATCGTTGTATCTCTTGTATCGTATATCACTTTACAATAGTGTAAAATTGTTGTCGGTAATTTTCACTGAAAAATCTGATACACGATCCAACTTCATTTGCTATGTTTAGTAAATGTTGTATATTGTATCATAACATATCAGTTCCAAGTGAATGCCAGTTTTTATGAAAAAGAAAAAACAAATACATAGAATATTATCAGCATAAATAATTATAAAATAAAATATGGCAAATAATGCATATAACGCAAATACATCGATAAGTTTATTTATATAAAAATTAATGTTTATATTTTTAGTATGTACATATTTTCTCTTTCAGTACCAACCAAAACATTTAACATTTTTTTTTTTTTTTCATTATAAATTAAAATGTAAGAGGTACGTAACTAAAACTCCAGGGTATATCTCACGACCAAAAAGCAAACACTGACAAGTGTTTTCTCTTATACAAAATAGCAGAAGCGACGAAGCGATCTTTCCTCGTTGGATCGAAAATTACTAAAGAAAGCGTTTTACAATATGAAAATACAACTGACTGTTCACAACAAATGATTGTATTGTGTATTTCAATACAACATACAATATACAACACCTGTTGTGAATTGCCCAAATGTAAATTTAGCAAAAAAATTTATGTATTAATTTATTTAAAGAGAAAAACACAAAAATAACGTTTGATGTTGTATTTTTTGTGTGTAATATTTAAATATACATACATACACATATTAAATAATACAAATAATGTACATATATTATATATATGTATGTATGTATATTCATAGTAACTGCATGTTAGAAATAAATCGGTTATTTTAGTTACATAAAATTCTGCAGTATTTTGTTGTGGGGTAAATACATTTCTTTTGTATTAACAGAGTGTCACTTCATTTTGCTCAGCGTGACTATGCCACAGTAGATGCCGCCATAATTTTTGTTTGTTCTAATTAGCTTTGCAATAGTTATTTCTATTTTAACATGAATGTTAATATTTTCAACTAGATATCATACAGAACAATGTTAAGAGTATACACGGGTTGGTCTTTTATTTCATACGTTTTTTTCATTATTCTTTACAAATATGAACATAAGTTTGGCATATTACCCACCAATCTCACATCACACTGCAAGTTCGAAAAACTCAATACACTCACATTTTTTTTACTAATACACACACATTTTCCGCAGTGGTCACACTAATGGCACCAAATTTTTCGTGCGAATAGTGGCAGACACTAACGATGATTAATGTTACCCTGTTATAAATTTAATGCAAATTTACTGGATTCTGTAAAATTGTTATTAAAGTTTTAACTTGTTAAATCTATTATAATGATTTATTTTTTGAAATGCGCATACAAAAACGCAAGTTTGTTAATTATAGAGCATAAATATTATTAACTATTATTAAAATAATACTAATAATAATAAATGTAAACATTTTCCCTCAAACATGTGCCTGTATAATAAACTTGGTAACTCTACTTAAAATAAAATAAGAGAGAGAAGTATACAAATTTTTTCAAGTTTACGCTTCGACAACATTTTAAAAATGAGATTGCAGTCAGATGTTTGAGCATAAAAATTAATGGCGATGGATTCGACTAATTCGAACAATTTTTCGTTGATAATACGTACACAACGATTTTACAATTTCAGTGTGATGTGAGATTGGGGGGTTAACTTTTTGTTGTCTTTACAAAATAGAGTTACCGAGTTCGTCAATGAGTTTTTTGCTTACAAAACAGTTCTACATAGTTATATAGAATTATTATTCTGCTTTACCTATAAAATATCTGATTGCGATTACATCTAATTTTTGAAAATTGTTTATAATTAATAAAGCATTATTATTCACATAAATACAAAATTTCACTTTTTAAATTTTCCATTCAAATTTAAGAAAATATCAATTATAATAAAAACTGAAAATAAAATTTCCAATTATAAATTAGAAAATATTAATTGAGTTTCAGAAAATCATATCAAAACGTCGGAAATAATAATTTTACATTTAGAAATATCTTTACATTTAAAAATGTTTACATTTAAAAAAAATATTGCCATTCAGGAGATATTAATAACTTTTCAGTACCGCGATTCAGTAACTTCTTTTAACGATAGTCGAATTGTAAAAAAAAAGAAAATTGCAAAATTATCAGTACAATTTTGAAACGATATTCGCTATTGTTAAAGTCAGCTGTTGTTGTTATCTAAACGACAACCATTTTTGTGTTGTTTATTCAATCGATAAAAACTTAAATTTTTAGGTTGAAATGTCGTCATACATAAATAAAAATCATGAAATATTGAAAATATTTTGCTTTAATTAAAAAACTTTTTTATATAAATAAAAAAATTAAATAGCATATTCAATTCATTATTTCATTTTCAAATAAATAAACAGAAATATTAGTAAAAAAATAAAGATATTAAACATAAACATAAAATCATCCTTTCAAACACGAAGTAATTTGTTTTTTTTCTATTCTTTGTGTTTTTCGCTTATTTTGACAGAGATGCCACTCCTTTACAATTTAAATAAATAGAAAAACAGATTTGTCGATATTAATTTAAATTCAATGAATTTAAGAAAACCTCAAATGATATTTAAGAATTGCTAACATAAAAATTGTTACATAAGTAAACGTAATTTTATGAGAATGTTATTTTTATTTATATATAAAATTTCACAATTTTTTTTGGATGAAAATTTGAAGTTTTTTAGAAAATAAAGATAACATTAAATTAAAATGTTTGGGACTTTTCGTTTTTTGCGTTTTTCATCCCTAATTTGATTATTTATTATTATAAATTTATTCTCTATGTTTTCAAAATATGGCAATATTTTAAAAAAAAGTTGAGAGAGCTTTTTTTTTGGTTATTATTTTGTTACTCCATCCGACCTATATGGCCACAATGAAGAAATATTTGGCCAGTTAAAAGAAACTATACAGCCATCTCCAATTAGAACGATTTAATGCATATAGCCACTCTACACAACCATTACCTTTGCAGTGGAGGTTAGGGCGAGCTATTTAATTAGCAAAAACTAAATTAAACGAGAAGTTATGTCATATAACCGGAAACGCATGCATATAGGTGTATAACCAAAATGCATGCCGATCAGCAACCACGATGACCAAAAAGCAAACACCGAAATAAATCCGAAATAATGAAAAGAAGAAAACCAACCCAAAGAATTTGTTGAAATAATTTGGTATTAAGTTTAACAAATTGTTTACTTTTTCATTTACATTTATTATCAAGTCTCAAACCGAGGTGGAGGGTATCAAAGATTCGGCACAGCCGAATTTAACACTCTTACTTGTTTTTTTTTTAAATTTATATAGTTCTGTTAACTTTTTCTTCTTCTTTTATTGCATATCCAATTCTGAATATAAGCGATTACATGCAAGTTACGTTTAAAAATAAGTAAAATATTAAATTTGAAAATAGCTTAAAGTTAGGTATATATACACAATGTATAATTAAAATTAACTTAATTTATACAATATTATTAACTTTTTATTTAACTGTTTTTTTTTTTTGTAAGTTTTATATATATGACACGGTCAGTTATTTAACTCTTTTCACATGCGCTATCAAAATGAGCGTTCTGATTGGAATCTCATATAAGTTTTCTTCAGCGCATAAGGCCGGTTATGTATTAGTACGCTATGTACTTGACATGACCTAATTGACCGTCACCTTTTGGTTCAATGTCAGAAATGTCAACAGCTTGTGAAACTGCTAATCCACGTCAATCTGGCAACTATTGTCATTTCTTTCATTGTGATTGATGGAAAAAAAGAGGTTGGAGAAGCTTTGCTTAAAAACAAATGATTTTACTTATTACTGTTTAGTGTCTGGATCGTATTTATTATTATAAAAATAGGTTTTATTTATTAATAAATATATAAAATGGAATGTGTGTTTGTTTATTTATTTGTTTGTTTGTACCTTATAGGAGACCAAACCTCTGGACCGATCTTCCTGAAATTTTCACAGCATTTAACTGGGACTCTGGCATGATTAATAGGGTACTTTTTTTCGACCACGCCCACTTTTACACCCACTATTTTAAAATTATGTAATTGCTCTCATATAGTTTTTAACAGATTTACTTCAAATTGTATACATATTATACTCCAGGCGAGGTAGAAATAAACATTTCTTATGCCACGCCCCCTTTCACGCCCTTTTTCACGCCAAATTTTGTTTGAAAGTTTTAAACTTTTTGTTCTCTGTACAAATTTGTTCCTTCCAACGGAACATATAACTATGGAGCACGCCCACTTCACCGCCCCCTTTTTTAAATTCAGATACTTACTTATACCACTAACAATGTTTGCTATAAAAAATACTTTTTTTGTAATATGTATTTACTTAAAGTTTTATACACTTTTTATCTACAGGTAAGGTAGCCATACATTTTTTATTACCAAATCCCCCTTTTTCGCCCCATTTTACCTTAAATTATAATTAATGTGCTTTCTATCTATATATATAAAAATGAATGCGTATTTGTTTGTGCTATATAGGAGTCCAAACCCCTGAACCGATCTTCTTGAAATTTTTACAGCGTGTTACTGTGGCTCTGGAAGGAATAATAGGCTATATAAATTTTTGATTGGACAAAGGGGCGGTGCCACGCCAATATAACCCAAAATTTGAAATCGTCATATCTTGATATTGGCATGAATAGAAATACATACCAGAAGAAAAGTGGGTGGGACCACGCCCCTTTTTAGAAAAATAAAAAATCGTAAAATCTCCTAAACTACTGGAAGGATCGTCATGAAATTTTCACAGAAGGATATTTTTGCGAAATATTAAGTCCTTAACTACATAAAGTTGTTAGTGGGCAAAGGGGCGTGGTCCCGCCCATATAACCCAAAATTTAAAATCGTCATATCTCGACCATTTTTTAACCTACGGCGGTGATATTTGTATATACCAAATATCAAATATCGTATTGAAATTAATAGAAATAGTACTACAAAAAAACTGGGCGGGACCACGCCCTTTTTAGAAAAATTAAAATCCATAATAACTTCTATTAAGCCCTTGACTATATAAAGTTGTTAGTGCAATAATTAATTCTAAATTAAATTAATAATATTTTGTTAATGTATAAATATTTTTTTTTATTTTATTTTATTTTATAACGATGAGGGGTAGCAAAGCACACCGGGTTCAGCTAGTAATAAATAAAAGTGAACGTTGCCGTCACAAGTTTTCCTAAACATTAGAATTTTCCTAAAAATAAAATTTTGCGAAAATTTAAAATATCTTAAAATTAAAAATTTTTTCCTAAACATAAAGTGGTTACCATAAGATTGTTGCTAATATAATTTAAAATTTTAAATTATAACCCTAAAATGAAAGGCGAATAAAATTAATTATATAAACCCAATGTAGGAAACCAAACCAAACCAATCTTTTTTTATCATTTAAGTGGGTTACCTCCAAATAAGATGGATCATAGGTAACAAGGTAGGGAGGGCAAAAGGGGCAGAACACCTCGTCCGCAATCCCAAGATAAATATGGCCATCCGTCCCATTAGCGACCGTTTTTTTTCAGTTTTTTTAAAATCGCACGTGAACATGTGTAGTGCGGTTTCCCGGGCCTGAGCAAGACCCCACTCACCACCGCCGCACCATTACATATTCACTATAAATTAATTATATGGCAAAACAACGTTTGCCGGGTCAGCTAGTAATTCATAAAAACAATTCATAAAAAAAATAAATAATTAATTTGCTTAATGTAAAAAATAGAAAAAAACAAAATTTGAAAAAAATAAAAATAAAATCATTTAACATTAAATTCATTTCAAATAAAAAAATAGAAAAAACAAAATTTGCAAAAAAAAAATTAAAAACTAACAAAAAAAAACATTAAATATGTTAGTTTCCCCATCAGTCTATCGAACATGATGTCGTTCATCCGCTTCTCCGCAAGCAGACTCTGTTTTGGTGTCATTTTTCGTAGCTTAGATGATACGGCGACCCCGTAGACATTAAAATCGTCCATTCTTAATTGTAATTTTTTCCAGTATTGTGAAGAAAATCCAACGCGGACCATCAACAGCAGCGACAACATTCGTACAGAACAAGGCCCATAACGTGGATAAAATTGTAGTAGCATCTTAGTAGCATCTTATTCACACGAACTTCATGAAAAATAATCACAACATAAGCTTACGACATAGTATAATAAATGAAATCCATCGGATTCTGGCTACATCGAAGGAATTCTCCGTATGGCAGTTTTAGATTTTTATGTAACGGTTTTTTTATATAAAAACTCTAAAACATTAGTAAATTTCTTGATTGTTAATAAGAGGCAACAAATGAAGGAAAATAGAAAATTTAAAAAATTAACAAATTAAAAAAGTGTTTTTTTTTTCACGACAATAACATAAATTTTTATATTAACTTCTTTTTCCTTTTTAATGCAATTTTGCATTAAGTTTTTATTATTAAAATTTTACTTTTATTTTTTTAATCTTATTATTTATTGTTCTTAAGTATTTTCTAGTGACATAATTTTTTATGTCAACTAATGTATTATTAAATGAAAGACAATAAAATTATAAATTAAAAACAAATTTACTTATGTTTATTTTAAAGACAATAACATAATTTTTTATGTTAACTTATTTTTTTTAAAGAATTATCAGTAGCATTTTTTTTTAGTTTTCTTTTTTCATTTATTAGCTCCTCAAACAAATTCAAAACAGATTTAACTGTTACTGCTTCTTTTTTTTTGATGTGTAAACATCTATACGCGCAGGGGGGTAAATTTCTATTTCACAATACAATCACAAAAACAGCGTAACTCATATCGGTGTGAGCTGAAGCAGATAACGCTGTGTGACTTATGATTGTATTGGTGAAAAAATTATGGTATAACATTGTGTTTTTATGCCACTTTTTTAAAGCGTCATCTATGTATCACTTATATACGTTTATATAGCGATATTTTTAACGTTTTACAGCAAAGGGTTGTTGAATTAGCTGAAACAGTTTTTGCTATAAGTGATACATAGATGACGCTTTCTGTTTGATTTTAAAAAATGACATACAAAAATCTTTAATTACTAGAAGTTTACACGTCTTCCCTGTGATCGGACTCACATGATTTTTTAAATATAAAATCAATTATGATTATTATAAATCAAGTTAATAAAAAAACATCAAATTTTTAAATATAAATGAAAAATTTCACAAACCATAAGTCATAACAACAAAGAGTTAAGCAAATACATAAATTGCTATGTTTAAAATATAAATTTCAATTATCTTAAAATTTTTATCTAAACCTTGTGACACAAACAATGTCTGTCATACAATTTCCTTGCGATTCATTTTGCTATGTCGCAATTCTCTGTCCGATGTTGGTTCCCATCTCATCCACTCACGCGTTATCAGCTTTCTTGTCACAAAATCATGGTTTGCCCATCCTCTATTATATATGATTCTTGCTAATAATCTATTTGTTATTTATTAATCAGCTGTTAAAAGTCAAATTAGGCGGCAGTTAGCAAAACAAAAACAACCAATAGAAAGATGATCAAAGTGCATCTATTTACCAATGATTCCCACCTCAAAACTCCATCAACAAACTCTAATCCATAAAGGCACCAAGATCAGCGTCTTCCAGAGACATGACATACCACCACAGGCGCTTTAAGTGTAGATTGTGAAGATAGTGTTTGTATTCAATTCTTTATGTGGAAACATCTATATACGCAGGGGGGTAAATTTCTATTTCACAATACAATCACAAAAACAGCGAAACATGTGAGACGTAAGACAAAATCTGTATGATTTATGACTGTAATGGTGAAAAAATTATGATATGTAAAATAAAATAAATGAAAAATAAAAAATGAAAAATTCAAAATTCAAAATGGAAAATAAAAAATGAAAAATTAAAAATACCAAAAAAAAAAAATAAAATTGAAAAATGAAAAATAAAAAATTAAAAATGAAAAATGAAAAATAGAAAATGAAAAATTAAAAATGAAAAACGAACAACGAAAAATGAAAAATGAAAAATAAAAAATGAAAAACGAAAAATGAAAAACGAAAAATAAAAATATTAAAAATAAAAAAATTAAAAATGAAGAATAAAAAATGAAAAAAAAATATAAAATGAAAAAAAAAAAAAAAATGAAAAATAAACACGTAAGAGTGCTAAATTCGGCTGGGCCGAGTCTTTGATACCCTCCACCAGCATCTTAAACTCAATATTACAACCAATATTGGGTACGGCTACCACTTTAAAACTGTTGTCGGTACTGAAATTTAAATTTCGAATACCAATTAAATTTAAAGTTAATTGCTTTTCTTGCTGGCCACTTCTTATTATAATTCCTTGTTATAAAAACAATGATCGTGTCTTCTATAGAAAGAATTCGTTATTTGAAAAATGGCGTTAATTTTCTTTTACTAGCGTAGAAAACCCCTAACGAAATTCATTAGTTTGATCCCTATAGAAAGTTTTGGGATAATTCATGATAATTCAAAAAAAAAAAAAAAAATTCAACTAATTCTTGGCTAAAAATTTCCAGATGTGAACTAGCTAGTAACTTTTATTTTTTAATTTTTAATAGTAAATTTTAACTTTTAATCTTTTAATTTCTAATTTGTGTTTTAAAATTTTTATTTTTTAATCTTTAATTTTTAAATTTTCAATTTTCTTTTTAATTTTTCATTTTAGATTTTTTATTATTCATTTCTCAATTTTCATTTTTAATTTTTCATTTTCCATTTTTTACTTTTCATTTTTCATTTACCATTTTCCATTTCTCATTTTTCATTTCTCAATTTTCATTTGTCATTTTCAATTTTTATTTTTTCATTTTCCATTTTTCATTTTTAATTTTTCATTTTTAATTTTTTTTAATATTTCCATTTTTCATTTTTAATTTTTCTTTTCCCATTTTCCACTTTTCATTTTTCGTTTTTCATTTTCCATTTTTCATTTTTCATTTTCCATTTTTCATTTGCCATTTTCCATTTTACATTTTCCATTTTCCATTTTTAATTTTTAATTTTTAATTTTTAATTTTTAATTTTTAATTTTTAATTTTTAATTTTTAATTTTATTATTTTTAATTTTTAATTTTTAATTTTTAATTTTTAATTTTTAATTTTTAATTTTTAATTTTTAATTTTTAATTTTTAATTTTTAATTTTTAATTTTTAATTTTTAATTTTTAATTTTTAATTTTTAATTTTTAATTTTTAATTTTTAATTTTTAATTTTTAATTTTTAATTTTTAATTTTTAATTATTAATTTTTAGTTTTTAATTTTAAATTTTTAATTTTTATTTTTTAATTTTTAATTTTTAATTATTAATTTTTAATTTTTAATTTTTATTTTTCAATTTTTAATTTTCCATTTTTCATTTTTAATTTTTCAATTTTCATTTTCCATTTTTCAATTTTAATTTTTAATTTTCATTTTCAATTTTCCTTTTCCATTTTTAATTTTTCATTTTCCATTTTTCATTTTGTTGAAGTTATTGCATTTGTGTGTGTGTGTATAATAATAACGCACGTGTCCATTGGCCTAAGCAAGTATTACCACATATTTTTTATCGTTAAAATTAAAAATTATATATTAAAAATTAAAAAATTAATAAAAATAAGAAGTAATAAAATAAAAATAAAAGTTAAAAATTAAAAATGAAAATGAAATATTATTATTATTCATTAATAGATTTTCCACTTGTATCTACATATTCATTATTTAAAAAAATATTTTGTATCTATATTTGGCATAACTTAATGTTGTGAGCCAGATTGGCACTATTCTAGTTATACTTATAATTTTTTATTATATAATTCATTTGAAATTATTTTAATCTTATATATAAAATTCTTCTGTCGCGGTGTTTGTGGTAAAATTCCACCGAAACGGCTCGACCGATTCTCATGAAATTTTGTGCGCATATTGGGTAGGTCTGAGAATCGGACAACGTCTATTTTTTTTTGATAGGGCCACTGGGAGGGGTACCCCCCATACAAAGTGAACTTTTAAAATCAGATATCTGGAGTACTATGATAGCCATAAGTGCCACGCCCACTTGAGATATCAAAAAAAAAAGAATACCTGTTGTCCGTTTCTGAGACCTATCCAATATCCACACAAATTTTCATGAGAATCGGTCAAGCCGATTCGGAGGACTTCAATTACAGAGACCGCGACACGAGAATTTTATATATAAGAAGTTAAAGTCCTAATTTTTTGTTTTTTTGTTTTTTTTTTTATTTTTTTATTTAGTGCGATTTGACAATTCAGAATGTATGTATGTTTTATCATAGGAAATTTTTGTATGTATAAATGGACCCGATAGATGGCGCTGGGGTAAAGTCATTTCGAATATTCTTATTTACGGTGCGATTTTACTGAAACTAAGAATGTACATATATGTATGTTAGATGAAGCCAAAATTTTTTTGGTGGACCCGGTAGATGGCGCTGGCGTTCGGAAAATAATGAGTTGTCAAATTTATTTAAATTTTATAAGTTCCAAAATTCACAAACGTTTTTATATACAAATATTCTAACTAAAAAGGAAGGAAAAATTGCATTGGCTATTGCTTTGTCCGGAATAGCCGCAACATTATTGCATGGTGGTCGTACAGCTCATTCAGCACTCAAATCACCGTTAAAAAAACATTCCGGCATGGCAAAAGTTCTGCAAAAATGCAATATTATTATTTGGGATAAATATAACATGGCTTACAAACATTCCTTAGAAGCACCACATAGAACTTTAAAAGATTTGAAAGGCAATGAAAGACTTTTTGGTGGAGCTCTCATTTTATTATCCATGATCCAACGGCTGACCAGTTTTCAAAACAACTACTTGGTTAAGTGAAAGAAATATTTAAGCCGCAAAAAATTTCGTTGTCGATAATATTAATGTTATTATTCAGGACATGATTGATTCCGAAAGTGTTATTTCAAATCTATGGATAGTGTTGTTGAAGAAAATGAAGCAGTCCATTATCCACCAGAATTTTTGAATTCACTTGATGTGCCCGATCTACCTCCACATTTATTAAAATTAAAAGTTGGTTCTCCAATAATTTTGCTACGTAACCTCAACGCTCCGAGACTATATAATGGAACCAGGTTAATTGTTGAGAGAATAATACCAAATGTTATTGAGGCCACAATTCTCAAAGGCAAATTTAAAGGAGAACATGTCTTGCTGCCAAGAATTCCTACGATTCCTACCGACACACCGATAACATTCAAAAGATTGCAATTTCCGAACAGATTGGGCTTTACCATGACCATCAATAAATCTCAAGGACAATCATTGCAAATATGTGGTTTGGACCTCGAAAACAGTTGTTTTTCCCGTGTCGGAAAGCCAGTAAATTTATTAATTTACTGCCAGAATAAGGAAACTAAAAATATTGTTCACTCTTTTTAGAATTACAATGATAGAAATATATTGGTCATTCTTATACATACGTATGTTACAATAAATATTTATTTTAATTTTCATAAATAAAACATGGTTTTTTTTTTAACAGTTTTCATATTAACAAATGCACAAACGTTTTTTTATATAGATATATACAGATTCTAACTAAAATTAAAAATTCATTGAGGGCAAAACAACGTTTGCCGGGTCCAGCTAGTGTATTATATAAAAAGGAAAAATATTTTTACAAACAGAGACGGATATTCTTATAATATGGAGACTACTTATACAGTTGAACCTCGGTTAACGGGGCCTCTATTAACCGGGTATATCTGTTAACCGGCATGCTGTGTGTTTGATTTTATACCTCTGTTACCTCTATTATCCGTGCTCTTATTTTAAACCTATTATCCGTGCGGCATATACATACATACATGCAATAGCTTTTTTCAATTTAAGTGAATGTGCAAATAAAATTCAGGGATTCCCATTTTTTGTTTTTATGTATGTAATAAGTTTGTATCAAATTTCATTTTCATTCAGTCTGTAAGTGAAATTTGATCTCTTAACAGGTGTTTTTGTGAAAATGGCTCCATCAAGAAGTATACTGAGAAAAGAGCATGAAGAGTTCTTTCAATTAAAGAGAAAATAGAACTGATTAACGAATATCACAAGAACACATCCGTTCATTTTTTATCTGAAAAGTATGGTGTTGGCAAACAAACTGTACGCGACTTAATAAAAAACGAAGAAAACATTTTGAAATATGGATCGGAAAGTGATTCAATGCACGGTTTAAAAAATAGACCTACACTGAAAAAATCCGAAAATCCAAAGGTTGATTTTGCAACATATGAATGGTTTCGACAAGAAAGATTTGAGGGATGTCCCATTACAGGTAAGATAACTCAAATCCACCCATTTTATGAACACAAACTGAAAATTTCCTGTTATTTCTAGGCGAAATGATTACTGATAAGGCAAAATATTTTCATGGTAAATTAAACATAAATTCCGAGTGCAAGTATTCATCTGGTTGGCTGGAAAAATTCAAAAATCGGCATGGAATTCGTAGGCTGAAATCAACAGGAGAAAGGGAGTGTACTGATTATGTGTCTGCAATGATGTTTGTGGAAGACTTAAACGAATACATTAAAAATGAACAACTTACAACTGAACAAATTTTCTATTTTGGAAGTGTTTGCCCCAAAATTCGTTGGGGAGTGGTGATAAATATTCTATTGAGGGGTACAACGAGTCCAAGAAAAGAACCACAGCTTTACTTTGTGCAAATGCAGCTGGGAATCACAAGTGTAAATTGATAATAGGAAAAAGTGCTAATCCAAGATGTTTAAAAAATGTTAAATACATTCCTGTAGTTTATAATAAGAGAGCTTGGGCAATACAAGAGCTATTTCTGGAGTGGCTTAACAAAAATTTTGTACCAGAGGTAAGAGAACATTTAGAAAGGCACAACAGCACACCCGGATGTAAATGCAATGATATCTGATAATGTTACAGTAAAATATCTACCACCGAATTGAAAATCCTTGATTCAGCCTATGGAGCAAGGGGCCATTCGGAGTTTCAAATGCCAGTAGCGTAAATTTATCGTGCAAAAACTTGTGGATTCTAATAGTCGACACGAATTTGTTAAATCCTTGAACATTAAGTCAGATTTGTGGACAGCAGCGACTTCGTGGGATTCTGTAACCCCACGGCCATTCGGAGTTTCAAATGCCAGTAGCGTAAATTTATCGTGCAAAAACTTGTGGATTCTAATAGTCGACACGAATTTGTTAAATCCTTGAACATTAAGTCAGATTTGTGGACAGCAGCGACTTCGTGGGATTCTGTAACCCCACGTGTTTTAAATAAAGTTTGTATAGCGGGTGTTGTGCATGTTGATGATCACTAATGTTCGCTGGGTTGTGATCAGCTGTTATTATTTTGATTTCAGATGGGTGAGAATGAGACACGAGAAACAATGAAATAAACAATAACATAATGAGAAATATCAAAATAAAAAATAGTATAATGACGAAGTAAACAATAACAATGATATGATATTTTGCAATAACGGTTACTTGCCAAAATTTATGTTACCCTGGTAGTTCAGCCAAATAAAACAGCACTATTTTGGCCGAAATGAAGGCCAAAATAGGGCAATGATCACTCAAGGCCAAGTCTATAGTGGCTATTGACCCCAGAGAACCGTTTTCCCTAACGTTAATGTCGTTAAATATATGTTTTATATGTAAAAATGGGAAAACTGGTTCGATGAGGTATATAGGTTAGTGATAAAATAGAATGGTTAACAAAGAAAAAAAAATAAGTTCAAGGTCAAGGTATTGTAGGTTGTTGACCCAACATAAACTGGTTTACGTTAAGCTAGGTGGTTAGAGCAGAAAAGCTTATATTATAAATATTATGCATATTAGATAAAATGAGATGATAAAACAAGTAAGAGTGTTAAATTCGGCTATGCCGAATCTTTGATACCCTCCACCTAGGTTTTCTTGCACTATTTGTAACAAATGTAAATAAAATATATGAAAATGTAAACAATTTGATCAATTTGGTAATTTATTACAACAAATACTCTGAATTTTTAGCATTTACGTTTAACAATTTTAAAGTCAATAGAAGATAGTAAACAAAATACATTTTTAAATTTCGGATCTTTTTCGAAATACTTGACCATGTCTTATATATTAAAAGCATTAGCGTTAATCAGTTTTATTTTTTCGATCTTATTACATCAGTTTGTCATTCCATTTGTAACGCATCGATAAATGGATTTGCGTCTATGTGTTTAATGCAAAGGATTTCTTACTTTTGTCGAATTGTAGGGATTTTTTGCAAGTTTTTTTTTTAACAACTTAATATTATATATATTTCAATTTCTAACTTTAAAATTAAAAATATATATCTTTTTTTAAATCTGGTAATAACTCATTAATGTAGAGAAAGTAAATACGTGGCTTCTTTAAGGTGCTATTACATGATGTGTTTTTTACATATGTACTGTCACTTTTTTTATCCATATGAAATTCCTCATGTCTGTCAAAACTGGCTTTTACATACGATTCATAATTTTTGCTATCACACGTACATATATATTTCCGTATGACATAACCTCTAAATGTAAACAACAGCTAATTTAATTTGTGAATTTACAAAAATTTATTGTTAAAAAAAGTAATATATTTTTTAATTGTTAATTAATATTAAACAATTTATTTTTCTTTCAATATTAATCTCTATAATTTACTCTGTTTTTCTTTCGCCACAAGCAATGTTGTATTTTCATATGTTTGACATGCAAAAATAGAACCTGTTCTAATTGAAAAATGTACATGTGACTTCCTCATGTATTGTACATAAACAATGTTTCATATGTATCACACGATGTGTACAACTTTTTTTGTGGGAAAATTTGACAGTACATATGTAAAAAACACATCATGTAATAGCACCTTTAATAAGAATGACAAGTAAAAAACACTTTTGTGCAGTTTACTTGTTTTGTGCATTTTTTTAATACATATGTACATAAGTACGCCATCTTTGTAGATCTCTTCGATTATATTAAGTAAGTTTGTAAATAAAAAGAATATTAAAATATAAATGTGAACATAATTGATTTTAGAAAAATTTCCGATTCGTTTTTCGATGATGCTGAAAACACATCAAAGAAATACAGAAAACAAAGGTTTTACTCAAGTTAGTTGAGAGACGAAAAGCTAACGGGATGGAACAGGTCAAAGATGACGACTTTAAATACAGATGCAAGGCTTGTGAAAACATATTAAATTGCGATAAATCAGATCTAAGTATACATGCTAATAACCAATGTCTTAAAAGAAAATATCTTTTAAAACCAACAACCAAAATTCTGTTTACGTTATAAGATCCCATTTGCAAGCCACTTTAATTAATTGTGTAAATTTTAAATGCACATCTAGCCATATATAAGATGAATTATACAGAATAGTAAAAATATTTCTTTTATATCTGTTGGTTTTTTATGTTGTTTTTATGTAATTCTAATGATATTCTTATCTTATTTTTTATGATACTTTCTTCGTTTTTATGTTATTTTTGGATTATTGAAATTGAAAATTAACAAATTAAAAACAATTTATTTTTTTTTGAAAAATTGAAAAAAGTAGTGTAGGGAAAAATGTAGAGAGAAAAAAGTGGGTGTAGGGAAAAAAGGGATTTTTTTCATTAGCGTAGAGATTTCTGTAAAAATCTCCTGGCATCACTGGTACATATTAAAAAACAGTGTAAGATTTCACAAAACAATGCGACGTATAACTGCTTCGTTCAAATGCTTTCGTAAGACTAAATGAAATTTTTACTTATGCATGAAACACATAGACACAGAGGCTACACGAACACACGGATACAAATGCTGCTGGCTGCAATAGTAGTCGTGTAGTCAACTACTTAATTTTTTTGAAAATGACAGCAACATATAACAACAATATAAACAGCTGTTTTTATACAAAAGCATTTTTATTTCAGTAGTGCCAATTATATTTTTTTTTACTTTATTAAAATAGAAAAACATGTATGATTCTATATAAAATTGTCTTAAATATATTACTTATTTATAATGCATTATTATAACGTAAAAATAAATAAATAAATTTGCTTATTAATAGAATTATTATAGCGATTAATTTTTCAACAAAATAAAATATTTCATAGCACTAATTTCTTTTACATATTTTGTTATATTGTCAACACTATTTTTATTTTGTAGCCAACAAAAATAGAAATTAGCCTAAGTTGACTACAGCAGCAAAAGTGGTCATGTAGTCGTGTAGCTGTGTTGGTGTCAAAATAATTGTTTTCATATAAACGTGTGTATTTTATTTTTGACAGGCTGTAGTCGTGTAGCCGCTGTCGTCTATGTGTTTCATGAGAGAGTTCGGCTTACTGGTGCCATTATGTATATGTGTGTGTAAACAAAAATATACGATATCCCACTAATCATTTCAAAGATTGTTTTAACAAAAATCATCTTACTGTGTCTTCTTCGAGCACTTTTGATGATTACAAACTGTTTAATCACATGCGTTAATAGAAAAAGATTAAGAAATGATTTTTTCTTGCGCTTAAAAAGTGATTTATAGAAAAATGACATTAAATATGACTCAAAAATAAGTCGGAATTAATCAGAAAATTGGATAAAAAAGGTTCTCAAGATGAGTCGGGGGTAAGGTAATATTTCCTCCCAACAAAAGAATATTTTGTGATCAGCAAAAGAGCGCATTTATGACTGTTTTAATAGCACAGATGAGTCAAAAAAGACTCCACATGATCACTTATTGCATAAAATGTTTATTGGGTATTAAGTAAAACAAATCTGCACACAATTTCAATTCTATTTCGTTCACAATGATACGATCACTAGCTAGCAGTAAAATAAGAAAATAGTATTATAATACAGCGTAATGATGAATTGTACTTCTCAATTAGTTTATTTTTAATGTGCCATAAGAAATTCGGTTTGTGCTAACAAATGAATGAATACATGCTTCCCAGGGCGAAGCTTGATCATTGCACTGTGATTGAGTTGAGCTCCGCGACTATTCCTGATGTGGATAGCTCGTGTCTACAATTTTTGGTAGTTGGGAATGGCGTTTGTGCAAAGGAAAGCATGACCCAGGGCGAGGCTTGATCATTGCACTTTGATTGAGCTGAGCTCCGCGATTATTCCTAATGCGAATAACTCGTGCATTAAATTCTCGGTAGTCCGGGAATGGCGTTTGCCCGCGCCAAACATTAAATAATAAATTTTAAAAATGTACTATTATTAAATATTATTGACATCTATATTATATTGTTATCATTTTTAAACACTACTAATTTTTTACAGGGTAGATATTTTATGGTTTCAGTACTACTTTTGAATGCAAGAATGTATGTACTAAAAGTAAAACCCTTAAAATCATACTATTTTTTGCAACCCTAAAAATTGCAGTATTTTGTATAAATAAAATAATTTATATTTATATTATTTTTAATATGCGCTTATTATCGATTTACATACATATACAGAATATATGAATGTTATTTATAGTATTTTGATATTTGCAACAGTAGTATGTATCAATCTGTAATATTTTGTGATCTTATAAAAATCGCAGAATATTGATATTGATTTTATATAGTTTCATTTATTAATTAACTAACTTAAATATTACACCATAAAATGTTGATATTGGTGAATTTTTATATTATTACCACAACGACCATAAAAACAACAAGTAGAGCTGTGACAAAATACAAAATTTAGAATGACAGTATAGGAAAACATCATATTTTTGTATCTTTTCAGTGATTTCTCGGCACCTATGAAACCTATTGTCACGATTTAAAAAACAGAAACCTTCTCATGATGTTGGTGTATCATTCTCACTAACAACAGGCGCCCTAGCTATCCTATTGAGAACGCTATCGTGACAAGAACAACAGAGGCAAATCATATATTTTCAAGACTTTTTTTATTCCATCGTTCAATTCTCGGGACCAGATAAGCCGATTTGGACGATTTTAAATAGCAAACTTCTCAGGATGTTAGTGAATCATTTTTTATACCAACGAGCAACCTAGTTGCCCGATTGAAGCCGTCATCGTGATTTCCACAGACGGACAGACGGACAGCCGGACAGCCGGACAGACGGACATCGCTATATCAACTCCGCTTGTTAGAAGGATCACAAATATATATATTTTATGGGGTCCAGATTTTTTTTTCTAATTATTACAAACGAAATGACAAACTTATATATACCCTCTGCACACTGGAGTGGAGGGTATAAAAAAAAAAAAATAGCGGTCAATGGATGTAATAGGCAGGATTTAGTTTAATGGAAGTTACATGACAGCTTAGCGATTTGAATTTGAGGATGACTACAGGCATTGTTACTGTGACTTCCGTAAGGTAGCAAAGTACTCGGTGTAGTGAAAAGTGGCAAAGTTAAATTAGTAAAGTGCAATTATAAAAATAGAAAGTGTTGTGAGCCTTAAAGTTTTTTTTTGCCAGTAACATCCTGCCAGGATATATATATCAAGGATCTTCCAAATTTAAATATTTTTATTCTAAGGGTAAGTCAGAGACTAGTGTGTAGGATTTATTGATAAATACATATGTATTTATTTGAATATTTTATTCGAAGGGAAAGGACTCACCAGTTTTGTTGCTGAAGGACTACGTGGATATAGTAGAAATACCAGGAAGGCAAAGTCCACCTGTGATCTGCTGGTGGTGGTCCAACCATTTGGGTATAGCCGAAAGGAAACATTTCAAGCAGCAAAGGGGAATCTCATGATTAAGGAAAACTTAATATTAATAAAGAAATCTTCAACAAAAAAACCGTGTGCTAAAATTTTTTTGGACAGCAGAATCAGTAAGCTGTAAAATAATAATTCAAATACGGAATGATAAGTGGGTGAGTCCTTTCCAATTAAATTTGTGCGAAATTTTAAGAATTTTGAAAACCGGAAAAAAAAACGCTAGTTTGGTGAGGAAATTAGAATTAAATGTTACACTTTTCACAATCTGAATTGTTCATCAAGATTTGCTATTAAATAAGTAACTATAATAGTTATTTTGATATAAGTGTAAAAAAAAAGGAAGAAAGAATTAAAAAAAAAAAAATATTTTAAATAAGTACAAATTATGATTATAAGTAAATGTAGTTTAAGAATAGTATTCGTGAGGAAGTTTTTTTGGTATTAATCGCAGTGCTATTTTAGAAAATAAGTTTTTTTTTGTGAGCCCAAAACCGTTCCCGTGTGCCCATTTTAGAGAGCTCTCTCACTTAGGTGCAGTAATAAAATTAAGTTGTCAAAGGCCAAATTTAAGGGTCAGGGAAGTCCTTAGTGTTTTTGGGAGTATAGTTAAGTTTTTTTTATTGTTAGTTAATTTTTTTTTGTTCGTATATTTATTACCTATATTCTTAGTGGTAGTTTTATAAAATATATTATCAGTTTGTTGTTCATACAGTTTTTTTTTATCGTTATCACATCAGAGCCATCTTCATTAATAAAATTTTTGTAAATTTAAATACAAATTTTTCTAATGTTGCCTTCTGGCTGAACATAAATAAGATAGTCTGGCTAAAGTGTTTCAGTGGTGTGTTAATTTGAGTATATGTAGGTGACCAGTGTTTATTTGTGGGGTAACATTTGAATCGTTACTTAATGTTACCATGGTAGGGTGGGCAACTAGGGGACATACAACGCCTTTTGTGCCAAGTAATATCTGTTAGTTCGAATATTGTCAGTCTTTATCCGTCCGTTTAAGCAATTTTCATAGAATGTGTTAAATACAATTTTCTTTGTTAGTATTGATTGTTAGTTTTTTTTGTGAGTTTGATTGTGAGTAAAGTTTGATTTTTTTTGTAGTATAAATTTTATTGTTTTTGATCGGTCGTACCCCCCCTGACGTCCTGAGCTAGGCAGTCAAAAATGATCAAAACAGAACGCTCTGGGGTATGCAACAATATGGCGCCCAAAGGATAATGTAAAAAAAAAAAAATAAAGGATTTAGAATTTTCAAGATATTTTTAAGCGATAGTGGTGAGTAGTGGCTTGGTCATGATTTGAAATTATAGGCCAACAGCATGAAAATCATTTAAGCATAGATATCTGTGAGAAAGAATAAAAATATATTCGTTGATTCTCTTCTTTCATGGCTTTCAAGGTATAGTGTCTTGACCATTATACGAGATAATAGGCCAATTGTTTGTACCCTTGAAAGTGATGAAACAACAAAATCAGACAAATACATCAATGGGTGGTTTTACATTTTTGTTTGTCTAGTCCGAGATTTTTTTTTTTTTGATATACTTCCCCGTGCAATAATAGTTTCAATAGCGTTAAGATGAAGGCCGTTGGCTAAGACCAATGTAGCTTCGTCTTAAGTAAAAGTAGTGACCTTTGTGATAAAATAAAACAAAAGTTTGCACTATTTTTTTTATTAAAATATATTTATTTATTAGGGAATTTTTGTAATATAGAATAGGATAAACAAATTGGGAATGGGTTAAGGCAATATTTGAGCTGTGATAATAGATATAGGAAACTAGAATTAAAATAAATTGATAAGAATTGATTTAAAATTGTTTATGGTCAACAATACATGTCTTCGTTAACACACCATTGTTTTATGTCCAATTGTTTTATCGGTATTTAAAGTGCGATTTATTATAAAAATTTATTGTTTCCTTAATTATTCTTATTGTTGTTTAAAACTTACATTATGTCAAGTGACAAGGCAAAAGGCCAACGGGCATTACAGTTCGACTCTAACCGTCCTTCGGGTAATCGAGTTGAACGTACTCCAGTGAAAAATATATATAGGGATCCCAATGTGCGTGATCTATCCGACACGATTTCTAAATCAGGATATCATAACACAAATTCACAAACTACTCATAGGAACGCCGAAACTGGAGTTAATAGTTTGCCGAATAGTTCTGCTTTATTAGAGCCTGTAAATCCGGGAAATACAGAATTAATAGACATAATAGAGAGATGGTACTCACAGTCAAGTACCCAATGAAGTAAAAAAAACTATAGAAAATGCTGTTAGACTAGCACAGGCAACCTGTGGGCAATCATTGAAAAATTAAATGACTCAATGGATGCAGGCAGTCATGAAAGAAAGTCTAGGTAAAATGATGGTTGATATAAATGAGGTCATAAAGCCGTTACAAAATCTAAACATCAATGCTAATGTAGTGAATCATTTTGAAAATAATTCGAGAACAAGTAGTGCATCAGGCAAAGAAAAGGTTATGGACTACATGGTTCCGAATACTTACCAGCCACAACAACTTCAAGGTGAAAGGTTTAGTAATAATGTAGAGGGACAAAACGCTCATAATCCTAATGTACAGTCAAGAAGAACGGGAAATCTGACTCAGCATTATAGGACAAGCCAGGGAAATGGTCAAAGGTTTTCTAATGCTCTTGCTAATGGACCAATATTTTCAAGCTATCAGCATAATATTAATGTAGAACCTGTAGAGGGGAATGTCCGCATCGATGAATGGGACGTAGTATTTGACGGGTCAAGTAGCATAAATATAGAAGATTTTGTATTCCGTGTGAAGTATTTGAAAGCGCATTATGGTATCCCATGGCCAGAGGTTATACGGGATTTCCATAGACTCTTAAAGGGACATGCTAGGGAATGGTTTTGGCTCTTTGTGAAAACACACAACAATCAGATAGATTGGCCAACCCTTCGGTGTAGTCTCTTAAAACAATAGCAGACAAGCAGTAGTGATTTCGAGGTGATGCGAGAGTTAGTCGAAAGGAAGCAACAGTCAGGTGAATCGACAGATTCATATTTTCACACAATGTTGACTTTACGCTCAAGACTTCGTAGTCCAATCCCAGAATACGAAATGATTAAAATATTAAAACGGAATTTAAAAGAAAGTATAGCTAGAATGATCTACCCGATGGCTATATACAGCATTGAACATCTAAGGGAAGAGTGTAGGGAAATAGAACTGCGTTTTCCAAAAAAAGAATTTAGGTCCATTACACAGCAACAAAACGCGCGATATCCGCCTCGAAGTCATGTAAATGAAATTTTTGAGGAAAACACATATAATAACTTTGATGAAGACCCAGATGTAGTTGTCGTAGAAGCAATTACTCAGCGTGAAAAGAAGGAGTTAAGATGCTGGAACTGCAAACTAGCTGGGCACACTTATATGGAATGCGAATAAACAAAACACAACATCTTCTGTTTCAAGTGTGGGTTGGAAAATACTGTGACTCCGAAATGTCCAAAATGCAATCCGGAAAACACACGAAGGAGCATGGCAAATGCGGGCGAGTCACGCTCCACTCAAATGTCCGCCATACCATAAGTGTTGGAACCAATAGTGAAGTGAATTGGCCTGTGAAGGAAGATATTAGTGTTATCATTTTAAATAGGATTAAGAAAGATAAAATAATACCCAATATTAGTAAAAGTAGAAGCCATAAGTCATACGAAGATAGGTTAAGGCATTATATAGAAGTTAGGAATAGAATATTTGATGATGATTTGCAAAATACAGAAGTGCTTACGCCAAAAGTTGAAAAAGCCAGAAACCGATACAAAAAACGAAGATGTACGAGAAAATTAGTTACGTCATCTGTAGATGCAGTAGATAATGATGATCCAGTTTTTCGACAGTATCTATAAAAAACAAAGAATTAAAAGGATTATTAGATACGGGAGCTTCGATGAGTCTGTTAGGTAAAAGTTGTTTTGAATTACTGAGAGGTTTAGGAGTTATAGCGAATAGATTTAATTCTATTGTGAAAACAGCTGCTGGTCGATCACACAAGGTTTGCGGAAAAATTACACTCCCGGTAAGTTTTCGTGGACAGGAACACTTGATAACATTTTATCTATGCCCATCGTTAGATCAAACTGCTTATTTCGGCATCGATTTTTGGCGAATATTCAGTTTAGCTCCCGATGTCTTAAATGTAGATGAAATAGACATAAAGAAAATAGCTTTAGATATGCCAACGGTAAATAAGCAGGAAATAGATCAACATAATTTAACTGATGAACAGCAACAACAATTTTTGCATGAAAAAAAAATACCGTTTCGTCTGTATGTGATTTGTTTAAATGTTTGTTTTGTGTTTTCAGTACACTTTAATAAAACACTTGATGTGATTTTTTTTGTTCACTCAATCATAAACTTTGAAATCAGTCTGGTCAAACCACTTTTTTTGTTCTTGTATTGATTTCACGTACTCTCGTCGTCATACATGAGTGAGCGTGTTTTCAATGCTAGAGAGTATTATGAATGAGTGTGAATGTCTCAATGAATGGTTGCGAGTTTTTTTGAAACAGGTTTTTATCTTGAGATAAATGAATGAATGAAGATATGTAGGTTGAATAGCAAGAAAATAATTTTGATTTAGGGAGTTGAATTTGAGAACTGAAAAAGAAAAGGTTGAGGAAAAACCTACATTAAATTAAAATTAAAATAAGATTAGTGTAGTAAAATAAAGTTAAAGTAAAGTTAAAACTAAAAATAAGACATAGTGTTAATAAAATAAAGTTAATTTTAAGCCAGAAAATTATTAATGTTTAAGAACTAAAGAAATTTAAAATAAAGAAAAACTTAATTTTAACTAATAAGTGACAAAACTAAAATAGCATAATTATCATTTAATTCTTAAATTATATTTCGTGGAGTGTTGAATGTAATCGATTAATTGGTGAAAATAAAACAATTAAACAAAATTTATAATTATTTTTTTAAAATACTACACTTAATGTATAAGACTCATTTAACAAAAAAAAAATATACTATATATTAATTAACTGAAATAAATAAAACCACAAAATTAAGGAATTAAATTAAAGTTCACCTCATAAACCAATCAAGCTTATACAACAAAGTCGCATAAATAGTTCTTTGGTGTTTACTCCTATCTCCATGTAAACATTTTGTATTGAAATCAGCAACAATATCATTACTAATGCAGCTATGGCCAATTTTTTTCAATGGCATATTGCGAGACACAACGACGGCGTCTGGCGGCAGCAGCTTCATCTACAACTACAACCATATGGCGGTAATGTTAACTTTATTATTAAAAAAAAAAAACTTTCTAGAAATATAAGGAAAATTTGTCTATATAAGTTAAGGTACGGAAGTCCAACCATGCCAAATTCCTGGCAAAATTAAAATATTTGCAAAATGAGCGCTACACGCGCAACAAAAAACATTAAAATTAAAATTATAAATTCATAGCGGACGCTATCTTGCATTTTGTTTAACATTCCGTTCACATGAAATGTGAACCCCAAAATATTTCTCTAAAAATGAGCGCTGCACGCGCAATAAAAAATTTAAAATATTTAACTTGCCCCAGGCGCTACCTTGCATTTTTGTTTTTACCTTTCGTTCACACGAAAGTGCATAATTGTTTTTATTTTTATTTGCATTTGAAGTTGTGGATCTCCTTAAATATGTTTTGAAAAATGATTAAAGAATTAGTTCAATTTCGGCATTCAACCCAGCTCGCATAGCGAGATAAATATTTTGTAAAAACATTTAAATAAATTTGAGTAATTTTAAAATAATAAACTTTACGAATAGTAAAATTAAATAAGTTTAAAATATTTAATATTAAAATATTAAAATAAAAGTTAAGTACCAGCATTAAATCGATGTTTTAATTTGTCGGAATTGGGCAGGTAATTAATTTATATAAATTTAAAAAAAAAATTTTTTTCTACATTAAAAACTTTTCCTAGACATAAAATTAAACTAAACATTTACTACATTAAGAAATTTTTTCTAATTATAAATTTAAACTAAATATCACATATTTTTTTTAGATATGAAAATTGCTAAAATTAAAATTGTGTAAAATTTAACATTAGAGCTAAAAAATTTTCTAAATTTAGATTAAAACTAAATTAAAAAGTCTTTTAATATAAAATCCAACTAAAAATTTTTTTTCGTATATTACGAAATGTTTCTAATTATAAGATTAAACTAAAAATTTTACTACGTTAAGAAATTTTATGAATTTAAGCTAAATAGAAATAAATTTTGCTAAAAATTAATTTTCCTACCTAAATAAATATTTATAATTATAAATTAAAATTTTTTATATGTAACATTTTACTAAAAGTAAAAGAAAAAAAAATTTTCTAATTAAATATTGTAAAATTAAAAATTTTCATAAAATTAAATTGTGGTAAAAATAAAAATTATGGTAAATAAAATAGTGCTAAGATTCAAAAATCGTTGAAACTAAAATTGTCATAAATTAAAATAATTTTCTTAAATATGCATAAAATTTTGCTAAAATTTAAAAATTCTCCTAAAATTAAAATTATGCTATACTTTAAAAATTTTCTAAAATTAACATTTTCCTAAAATTAAAATTTCCCTAAAATCAAATTGAGCTAAACTTAAAATTTTATAAAAAATAAAATAAATTTTGCTAATATAATTTAAATTTTAAAAACCCTTAAAATGAAGGGTAAATAAATATTATTAACCCAATGTAGAAACCAAACCAAACCAAATTTTTTTATCATTTATGTGGGTTACCTCCAATTAAGATGGAGTCGAGGTAACATGGTAGGGAGGGAAAAAGGGGCAGAACACCTCGTCCCCAATCCCAAGGTAAGTATGGCCATCCATCCATTTAGCGTCCGTTTTAATTGACAGTTTTTTTAAATCGCACGTGAACATCTGTAGTGCGGTTTCCCTGGGCCTGTGCAAGACCCCACCCATCCGGCGAGCTAGGCCCCACGCCAGCACGTGCGACCAGCAAAGGCTCAGGGAAACGGAAACGGAAATTCCACCACCGCCGTACCATTACAAAAACTAACCTTGAAAAACATAATATCCAGTTAAGTCCTGATTCAGTCCCATTCAAGGAACGCCATTATCCGGTTTCTCCAAAAGTTCAGGAGCTGCTGTACGAAGAAGTCGACAAAATGTTAGAGTTAGGTGTCATTGAAATGAGTGAAAGTCCGTGGAACAATAGGGTTACCCTTGTCTGCAAGCCTGGTAAAAATCGTCTATGTTTGGATGCCCGTAAGCTGAATGATCTTACCGTCAAAGACGCTTACCCAATACAGAATATCGAGGGAATTCTAAGCAGGATCGATGAGACGATTTACATCAGCAGTGTAGATCTTAAATTTGCTTTTTGGCAGATAGATTTGGAGCCAAAATGTAGAGAACTAACGGCCTTTACGATTTCCGGTAGGCCTCACTATCAGTACACCGTAATGCCATTCGGTCTATGTAATGCGGCTCAACGGCTATGCCGACTAATGGACCGAGTGATACCGCAAAATTTGAAGAACAATGTCTTTATTTATCTGGATGACTTACTCATTATATCCAAAGATTTCGAATCGCATGTGGAACTGTTAGAAGAGGTTGCAATATGTTTAAAAAAAAGCTAATTTAACAATTGGTATGGAAAAAGCGTATTTTGTTTTAAACAGTTACGGTACCTGGGATTTGTGATTGGAGGGGGGACCTTACGTACAGACCCGAAAAAGATTGAGACAATAGAGAATATTCCAATACCAAAGACCCCAAAACAGGTTAGAAGTTTCTTGGGAACAGCCGGATGGTATCGTCGATTCATCAACGACTTTGCAAGCATTTCAGCACCACTTAGTGACACCTTGAAAAAGGGTGTGAAATTTATGATGACAAAAGAATCGTTGGTAGCATTCAGAGAACTGAAGAGAGCGTTGACAACAGCTCCGGTTTTGGTACATCCCGATTTTAAGAGACCATATTTTATTCAATGTTATGCTTCACTTATTGGCGTTGGAGCTGTGCTCTTCCAGAAGGACGACGAAAATCTGGATAGACCAATAGCGTTCTTCTCGCAAAAACTGAACTACACAGTGACGGAAAAAGAGTGTTTAGCGGCTGTACTAGCGGTTAAAAGGTTTAGACCGTACGTGGAATTGATGCCATTCACAATTATAACTGATCATGCCAGCTTAAAATGGCTCATGACACTCAAAGATCTGAGTGGACGGCTAGCTCGCTGGTCTCGCAGCTACAAGCTTTTAATTTTCAAATAGAACATAGGAAAGGATCGGAAAATGTAATTGCTGATATGTTGTCACGATCAGTGGAGGATTTTACTGTGGAGGAAATAGAGTTATTAGATTTTGAAACTAGTGAATTTGATTCAGAGGATTATAAGGAAATAATAAAAACATACGAGGCAAATAAAATTCGCTTACCAGACCTTAAAGTAGACAATGGTATAATTTATAAGAAAACCTCGTTTGCTCGCGATGATAGTGGTCTGGAATGGAAATTGTGGGTACCAGATAATTTAATAACGACCATGAAAGCGAAAGCACATGATGTAGAAACCGCGTCTCATGGAGGAATAGCGAAGACACTGTCCCGTTTAAGACAATTTTATTTCTGGCACAAAATGGCATCATATGTGAAGACATACGTAAATAACTGTAAAATCTGTAAGGAAACAAAATCCTCAAATTTTGAAATGCGGCCAAGAATGGGAAATGAAGTAATTACTGACCGTCCTTTTCAAAAGTTGTATATAGATTTCTTAGGCAAATATCCGCGCTCAAAGTGTGGTAATGCTTATGTATTTGTTGTGTTAGATCACTTTTCAAAGTTCGTGTTTTTGAAACCAATGAAAGAAGCCACGTCAAAGCAGGTAGTAGACTTCTTAGTTAGGTATATATTTCACACATTTGGCACACCTGAAACCATTCACTCTGACAACGGTAAACAGTTTGTGTCACTAGAATTCCAGCAAATGATTTCAGCATGTAAAATTAACCACATTAAGACCGCCGTGTATTCCCCGCAATCGTACGCCTCAGAGAGGGTTAATGAATCCGTTCTTGCCGGCATAAGAGCTTATCTTGATGGTGATCACCGGGATTGGGATGTACATCTCACGGAGATAGAGTGTGTGTTACGAAGTGCGAGACACGAAGCTAGTGGTATGAGTCCGTATATGGCATTATTTGGTCAGCAAATGTTTGGTAGTGGTACCGATTATGCATTAGCCCGCAAGCTGAAATCATTAGGGGATGCTGAATTAGAAATAATGGGGAGGAATGATAAGCTGCAAGTGATAAGAGAAACAATTAAAAATAATTTACATAAAGCATATGAGACAGGTGAACGGCAATATAATAAGCGCAGCAGAGAGGTAAATTTTATACCTGGACAGGAAATATTTGTGAGAAACTTTGTGCAAAGCGATTTTAAGAAAAACTTTAATGCCAAATTCGCGCAAAAATTTAGAAAGTGTAGGGTACTAAATGACATTGGCAATAATATGTACGAGATTGAAACGCTTAAAGGAAACAAGTTGGGAATTTTCCGTTGGGAATTAGTCCGTGGTAATAGTTTTTAAATGAACAGCAATACTTACAAATATCGTGCAATATTTTTAGTTTAATTTTATTTTATTTGCCTGTGTGTGCTGTCCCGTTTATTAATTATTATTGAGATTATGTGCGGAGGTTTGTTTGTTTGTGAAGTTCTTATTTTTTTAAATTAGTAGTCTGTGATATTTTTTTATTCCAGTTGTAAATTCTTGTAGTGATAGTTGAATTCTAAACCGTATATAGAACCTGCGATATTTATTTTTGTACCTGAAAGAATAGATTTTTTTTAACAAAGTACCGTATTCTGAGCTAAAATGTTATAATTAAATGAATACTTCCCGTAAGAAGTTACTGCGCAGTAAACATCTACTTAGTTGTAGGATCCTTGTGGTGTACCTGTGATAGTGAAGGGGGGTAAAAACATATAGATACATTTTAGAATATTGTTTTTTTTTTAGAATTATCAAACTACCCTCGTATATCGAGCATATGTTATATAGGGGAATATGTCTTACGAAATAGGGTTAGACTCACCTTGTTTTTTTTGTCCTCAGCGAGCACCAGTATCTACATAATGACACTCAATATTATGTTGGTTTGAGATTGTGTTTCTACTGTTCATTCTTGCGGTCCATTCCGAACGCTGTAGGAGTAAGCTGTAAGGGACAAAAATAGATGGTTAAAAAGTTAAATATCGAATATATGTTGTTGTGGGAAACTGAAGAGGCATAAATGTGTTTTAAGCCAAATAACAGGTGCAAGGTTTTTGTTTACATATATACATGTTCTGGTGCCTATGTTTGTTAATGTTCTGCTGTCGAATGTTTTTTTTTTTTGTGTGCCACAAAATGTAGGTAGGTTAATTAGTTGTTTTGTGTTTTGTAGGAAGGATTGTGCAACTTTTATTTTATCCAAAAATATATTTCTGGAATCGGTTAATAGCTAACAGGAGAAAATAAAGTTTAGTGTTGCATTCGCAAAATCGTTAAAATCCAAACACGACTCGCCATTAATTGGATGATGGCACAATTAGGATGTAGTTGTCCAGGTTAACCTGAATGGTTGAATTTAGGGTCAATGCATCGTTTATTCAGTAAACAATGTTTTTGTCTTTACTGTAAATGTAAGGGCGTGTAATTTTTTGTTTACTACCTTCACCCGTTTACATATTAACACTTTTGAGGTGTGATGCGAACGGGGATCGAAGGCAGAGGTAGTCATGTGTATAAAATATCGGCACAGTAGGAAAAGTGAAATGACAAAACTAATCGGTCGGGAGTTGTAACCATTTATAACCCTTTGGAGATAATCGCCACTCACCAGTAAGAGTAAAGACACCAAAATAGGTCTATAAAGTAGGCGGTAGCTTCGGGCCGGTGATCCCCGTCGACAATTTTTCTAAAAATAGAAGAGAAGAGAAGAAAAACAATATGAGAAAGAAGGGATACTATTTAGCAAAATAGTTTTTTTTAGCCATCTATTTTTTTATTTGCACAGTAGTTTCGGTATAAACCAAGGTTCAGAAAATACACACATGAAACACACAATGTTCTGTTTAAAAGCAGCCAACACATATCTTTATTTTCATATCAATTATGCGCGTTTCTAAATTTTCTACGGTGCCCAACACAATCATGACTGTGTTCGTTTTAATATTTCGTTATTTACACGAACATTTTTCTATCACGTACTTTTTGTTTCGATCACACATAAACCACACAGATTCGAGTGTTGCTTTATTTGAAGTTCGTGTACTGGTACGTGTACTAAAAAAAAACAGAACATGTACAATAAACAGGTTCGAGTTCAGTTATATTTTAAGTCATGTTCTGGCTCGTGTACTAAGAAAAAACAGAACATGTACAATAAACAGGTTCGAGTTCAGTTATATTTTAAGTCGTGTTCTGGCTCGTGTACTAAGAAAAAATAGAACATGTACAATAAACAGGTTCGAGTTCAGTTATATTTTAAGTCGTGTTCTCGCTCGTGTACTAAGAAAAAATAGAACATGTACAATAAACAGGTTCGAGTTTAGTTATATTTTAAATTCGTGTTCTGGCTCGTGTACTGCGAAAAATTTAAAAATCAATTCGCGATCTGATACACCCCGATAAAAACGACGACAATTGTTTCAACCAAATTTATTAAAATTTTATTGACCCTTTTTTATGACTTACGTTGCAAATTGTTTACAATTGTCAAATATTTTAAAATTTTATTGGCCATTTTTTTGTGATTTACGTTGAAATTATTTACAATTGTTTTTATTGACTGGTTTTTATTTTAATAAAATATGGTAATAAAATACTTAAGACACAAAAACTATTTAGCATCATAAAAGTTACACTTGTTGGTTGTTAGGTTTTTGTGTTTGGCACCGAAGAAAATTTAAAAACGAACATAATTGATATGAAAATAAAAATATGTGTGTGTTGGTCTAAGTTATATTTGTTTACATACCTATATGTACGAGTTTTTTATTCAGTGTGTGTTTTTTTCTGAACTCTGGTATAAACCTAATAAGCTAACACACAGTAAATTTTAGTAATCGCAAATAGGTAGTGGCATGCACAACAATTGTAGGTCCACACACGAGAGCTTTACACATACACAATAGATGTTTTTTTTTGCGCAACACATCACGTCCTTAACCACAATAAGTTTCGATTTACACGAGCACTAATTTTCACCTACTCAATATTTTTCGCACACATTTTGCTTGCACACAATGGTTTGTTTGTTGAAGCGCGGCAATTATCTTTCTTTGAACGTTTTTTTTAACACACCGTAAATTTTTTTTGACTCACAATATAGTTTTTTTTTAAAACACATTAATTTCTGTAGGTAGTACCCACGCAATAACTTTAACATGTACCCAACGATTTTTATACCCTATACCACTATGTGGTTTGGGTATAATGACTTTGTGCTGCTGTTTGTAACAACCAAAAATATTTGACCTAGACCCATCTTTAATTATACCGATCGAATCAGAATCACTTTCTGAGCTGATTTAACAATGTCCATCCGTCCGTCCGTCCGTCCGTCTGTGTGTCCATGTAAAGCTTGTAATCAAACTGCAGGTCGCAAATATGAATATATTTTGATGAAATTTGGTATATAAGCTTTTGTCAGCCATGGGATGAACGCTATTGAAATTGGTGAGAATCGGTCCATGTTCAGACCCAGCCCCCATACAAATTACCCATATGAAATCGACATAAATTGCCATAAGATCCAAATTGTCATATAGATCTTACTCAAATTGGGTTTGTATGCGTTCATTACATCCATTAATGAGTATTCCAAAAATGATCCCTTTGACCCCATATAGAGCTGCTTCCCGATCTTCACTTAAATCTATTAAAAAACAAAAATATTGCACTGATTCTTCTCAAATTTTGTTTGCATATATTTTTGCTAAATACAAGAGACTTTACCAAACATGATCAGGATCGGTCCATTTTTGGACCAAGTCCCTATATAGATATAGCATCCGATATGAACTTTTTCATATCTGCAGCCAAAAAAATTAATAAAAATCCCACTCAAATTTGGTTTTTGCTTATTTTCTATGTCCAGATAGTTGGGCCTAAGCGATAGGGTCTCTAAACGCATGGTATAGGGTATCGTATAGTCGGTCTAGACCGACTATAATTTTCTTACTTGTTCTTGTTCACATATGCTCGCACAGTAAATTGTTTTTTTTACCATAGTAATTCTGTTGTTACGCATGATATTTTTATGTTTACACACAATAATTGTCTTTTTACACACGATAATTTTTCGTACGCGCACAATGAATTTTTGTTTTACAAAATATATTTTGTTTCTCCACCATACATTTTTATACCCTCCACTCCAGTGTGCAGAGGGTATATATAAGTTTGTCATTCCGTTTGTAATAATTAGAAAAAAAAATTTGGACCCCATAAAATATATATATTTGTGATCCTTATAACAACCGGAGTTGATATAGCGATGTCCGTCTGTCCGTCTGTCCGTCTGTCCGTCTGTCCGTCTGTCCGTCTGTGGAAATCACGATGACGGCATCAATCGGGCAGCTAGGGTGCTCGTTGGCATAAAAAATGATTCATTAACATCCTGAAAAGTTTGCTATTTAAAATCGTCCAAATCGGTCAATTAGGGCCCGAGATTTGAATGAAGAACTAAAAAAAGTCTTGAAAAAATATAATTTTCTATGTTGTTCTTGTCACGATCACGCCCTCAATAGGATAGCTAGGGTGATAATTTTTAGTGAGAATGATTCACCAAATTCATGGGAAGATTTCTACTTCAAAAATCATTAAAATCGGTGGAACAGGTCCAGGTAAATCTATGAAAAATTAAAAAAAAAATGAAAAACATGATGTTTCCATATTGTTCCTGTTGTTATTCTAAATGTTGCATTGTTGTCATAGCTGGACTTGTTGTTTTTGTGGTCGTTGTGGTAATAATATAATAAAAACAAACCCTTTGTACATTTTTTTGTGAACTCTGGTAGAAAATTTTAAAAGTTTCCATTGTTTTGGCATCACTAAAAAAATTTGTTAGATCATTTCTGTCATTGCCACGAGCCTGCATGCAAAATTTCAGATCGATTGGCTGACGGGAAAGGGGCTAAAAATCGATCCAAAATTTTGTCGACAAGCAGACACTACCAGTTAATATAAAGGCAGTAAGTAAAGGGAGTAAAAGTTCACCAATAATTTAAAAAACAAATTTTTATGTATTAATTTATTTAAAGAAAAAAATAATTAAATGAAATAGTAATAATAATAAAAAAAAATAATATACAATACAAAAAAAAAAAGAATATATAAATAAAATAAAATAAAATAAAGATAAATGCATTCATAGCATTATAATACATATAAAAGGTCAATGTTTTCTACCCGTAATCGTAACGAGTCAGTTGTTTTTTTTTACATGAAAATCATTTAAAACAGTTACCGAACGTAACCGGAACGTCCCAATACTTTTCATGTGAAAAAAAGGCTGACACGTTACGTAACAGTTACATGTCGCTAACTTGTTCTTTACACAGGCTACTGCTTTTGCAGCCAACTTCAAGTCTATTTATATAGTTTCGTAAGCATAACTGATAAAATTGTTTCTATTATTTTTTGCTGTAAGTAATAAATTATAAATATACTGAATTTGCAAACTAAAATGGATACATATATTGGAGGTGCTTTAATACAAAAGAGTTAACGAAACAAAATAAAAAAAAAACAACTCTACAACAGCAACAATGGCAGTCATATGTTCTTCAAATAGAAAAAAAAAAACTGCAAGTGTGTTTTGTTGGCTACAAAACAAAAATAGTGTTGACAATATAACAAAATATGTAAAAGAAGTTAGTGCTATGAAATATTTTATTTTGTTTAAAAAAAAAATCGCAAAATGAAAGGCTATAATTCCATTAATAATCAAAAGGCGTTAAACTAATTTATTTATTTTTACGTTGTACTAATGCATTTTAAATAAGTAAAAGTAATTGTATATTTAAATAAAAAGCATTTGTATTATATGTTGCTGTCGTATTCAGAAAAATCAAGTAGCTGACTATACGACTACAAATGCTGCTGCCAGCAGTCGTCTATGTGTTTCATTCATGATGTTGCATTTTTTTGCGAGCAATACTTACATATATTCTAAATAAAGAAATAATAGTTCTTTTCATACTGCGAAATCTATACAAATATATGTACAAATACTATATGTCAAATTTCAAATTTGCAATAATTGATACATTTTTGAAAGAAAATTGTATAATATGAAATGTCTTTAATTTATTTCATAGAAAACAATTTTTTGAGGTGCGTGGATTTTCCATATTTACTGTTTTACTATTTTCGTAATGAGGTTAAATGAGTTAAAAAGAATTTAATATATTTGAAAATATTAGGTGAGGATCCTCAAGATGTAATATACGATCGGTCTAAAACTTTTCACTTAGAGCCACAGTTAAATTCGAAACAACAAAAACCCATATATTTTGTGCATAAAGTTTAATATTAAATGTGCTTTTCTGAAATGCCTATATATTTTTTCTCATTCATTTCTGACCATCTTCAATGTAAATTTACCAAAGTTTTTTTTATTGCAATATGTATATAAAACTTAAAAATTTAATATTTTTTATTGTGTATTAACTTATTATTCTGCGATTTTCATTACATCACAAAATATTACAAATTGGCACTACTGTTTCAAAAACAGAAAACTTCTAAATCAGTTGAAAACAGTTGATCTGTAAAACTGTGTGTGAAATTGTGTCAAATAAAATTACAAATATTAATAAATATAATAATACATATATATATATATTATTAATTTTGTTAAGAATTAGCACAAAATTGATTTTCCATTTTGCATTTCATTTATAAAGAATTCTGCCATATTTTGTTAAAGGGAAAATCCATTTTTGTTATATTAAAAAAAACAGACTTGCATTTAATTTTTCCGTGACTGCCTCAATAATTGCGTAGATGCCACCAAAATATTTTTTCTAATTAAAACAGTTGATCTGTAAAACTGTGTGTGAAATTGTGTCAAATAAAATTACAAATATTAATAAATATAATAATACATATATATATTTTATTAATTTTGTTAAGAATTAGCACAAAATTGATTTTCCATTTTGCATTTCATTTATAAAGAATTCTGCCATATTTTGTTAAAGGGAAAATCCATTTTTGTTATATTAAAAAAAACAGACTTGCATTTAATTTTTCCGTGACTGCCTCAATAATTGCGTAGATGCCACCACAATATTTTTTCTAATTAAATATTAACTAATATCTAACTAGAATTATGATTTATTCTGACTAAAAAGTTCCAATTAAAAGTTATTCATCACAATTATGAATATTCTCAAGGAATTTCTTTCTCACGGAAAATACATTTCTCGAGAAAAAAATTCCTCCAATTATAAATTCCGCGTGAACAAAAAATGATTAACTGGCATCATCGAATTTCGAAGCCACTTGCTTTGCTTATTGACAATTTATTTTCTATTTTTTGTGTGTGTGCAAGCGACCCTGCAATAAATGTCCCACTAAACATTTTTGTTTGCTATCAAGTTGAGGTGCATTTGAGATCAAATACATTTTTCAAATCTCCAACGTTAATTCTCAAATGCCCTCAATAGTTCGAATATAGTCTTCTCAACTTAAAAGGCACATTTTTTATATGGCGATTTTCATAGTTATCAAATTGAGAAATTTGTGATTCTCAACTTGATAGCAAAGAAATATTTCCAATCGGTATCAAATGGAAGGTACGGAATTGCCATATTAAAAAATATTATACTAATTTTAGAAATGAAAACAATTACTTTTTTTAATGTTTCAATTTTCAATTTAATTTCATTATATATTTAACATTACTATGTACATATTTAACATTAAATGTACATATTATGTACATTTTTTAAAATCTAGAATTAAAAATAAATGAATTAATTAGTTGTACATTTTTTGAAAAATTTGACAAAAAGCAGAAATAATTAAAAATATATCAATGATTTATTTGTACTTTTTTGGCATTTTTTAATTTAATTTATTATTTATGACATATTTAAATAATATCTCAGACTTAACACAAATCGTATTCAAGTTGAAAAAATGTTTGGTCTCAAGTGGAGAAAAGTGTTGGATATCCAATTGAGAGTAAAAATGTTTCCCAAAGATTGGAAAAAATGTTAAGTCTCAACTTGATGTCAAGTTGAAAGCAAACAAGGAGAAAAATTGTTCAACCCAAGTTGAGAATTACATTTCACATCAATTTAAGAACTTAACTTTTCTCCAACATTGGCGAAATAATATTTCAATGCATACTGGGGAATGACCGAAACTAACACATAAACAGTTTTTTCCTATTTGAAAAACATATGACTCATTGTTGCTGTTGTAGAGTTGTTATACCCTCCACTCCAGTGTGCAGAGGGTATATATAAGTTTGTCATTCCGTTTGTAATAATTAGAAAAAAAATTTTGGACCCCATAAAATTTATATATTTGTGATCCTTATAACAACCGGAGTTGATATAGCGATGTCCGTCTGTCCGTCTGTGGAAATCACGATGACGGCATCAATCCGGCAGCTAGGGTACTCGTTGACATAAAAATGATTCACTAACATCCTGAGAAATTTGCTATTTAAAATCGTCCAAATCGGTCGATTAGGGCCCGAGATTTGAATGAAGAACTAAAAAAGTCTTGAAAAAAAAATAATTTTCTATGTTGTTCTTGTCACGATCACGCCCTCAATAGTGCAGCTACAGTGATCATTTTTAGTGAGAATGATTCACCAAATTCATGGAAAGATTTCTACTTCAAAAATCATTAAAATCGGTGGAACAGGTCCAGGGAAATCTCTGAAAAAGTAAAAAAAAATAAAAAAAAACATGATATTTCTATATTGTTCTTGTTGTTATTCTAAATGTTGCATTGTTTTCATAGCTGGACTTGTTGTTTTTGTGGTCGTTATGGTAATAATATAACAAAAACAAACCCTTTGTACATTTTTTTATCAACTCTGGTAGAAAAATTTAAAAGTTTCCATTGTTTTGGCATCACTAAAAAAATATGTTAGATCATTTCTGTCATCGCCACAAGCCTGCCTGCAAAATTTCAGATCGATTGGGTCACGGGAAAGTGGTTAAAATCGATCCAAAATTTTTTCGACAAGCAGACACTACGAGTTAATATAAAGGGAGTAAAAATTCACCAACATCTAAAGCAAATAATGCTAAAATACCTAGTTGTTAATAAAAAAAACAATTGGGCAATTCACAATGGGTAATGTATCGTTGTATCTCTTGTATCGTGTATCACTTTACAATAGTGTAAAATTGTTGTTGGTAATTTTCACTGAAAAATCTGATACACGATCCAACTTCATTTGCTATGTTTAGTAAATGTTGTATATTGTATCATAACATATCAGTTCCAAGTGAATGCCAGTTTTTATGAAAAAGAAAAAACAAATACATACAATATTATCAGCATAAATAATTATAAAATAAAATATGGCAAATAACGCAAATACATCGATAAGTTTATTTATATAAAAATTAATGTTTATATTTTTAGTATGTATTTTCTCTTTCAGTACCAACCAAAACATTTAACATTTTTTTTTCATTATAAATTAAAATGCAAGAGGTACGTAACTAAAACTCCAGGGTACATCTCACGACCAAAAAGCAAACACTGACAAGTGTTTTCTCTTATACAAAATAGCAGAAGCGACGAAGCGATCTTTCCTCGTTGGATCGAAAATTACTAAAGAAAGCGTTTTACAATATGAAAATACAACTGAGTGTTCACAACAAATGATTGTATTGTGTATTTCAATACAACATACAATATACAACACCTGTTGTGAATTGCCCAAATGTAAATTTAGCAAAAAAATTTATGTATTAATTTATTTAAAGAGAAAAACACAAAAATAACGTTTGATGTTGTATTTTTTGTGTGTAATATTTAAATATACATACATACACATATTATATAATACAAATAATGTACATATATTATATATATGTATGTATGTATATTCATAGTAACTGCATGTTAGAAATAAATCGGTTATTTTATTTACATAAAATTCTGCAGTATTTTGTTGTGGGGAAAATACATTTCTTTTGTATAACAGAGTGTCACTTCATTTTGCTCAGCGTGACTATGCCACAGTAGATGCCGCCATAATTTTTGTTTGTTCTAATTAGCTTTGCAATAGTTATTTATATTTTAACATGAATGTTAATATTTTCAACCAGATATCATACAGAACAATGTTAAGAGTATACACGGGTTGGTCTTTTATTTCATACGTTTTTTCATTATTCTTTTACAAATATGAACATAAGTTTGGCATATTACCCACCAATCTCACATCACACTGCAAGTTCGAAAAACTCAATACACTCACATTTTTTTTACTAATACACACACATTTTCCGCAGTGGTCACACTAATGGCACCAAATTTTTCGTGCGAATAGTGGCAGACACTAACGATGATTAATGTTACCCTGTTATAAATTTAATGCAAATTTACTGGATTCTGTAAAATTGTAATTAAAGTTTTAACTTGTTAAATCTATTATAATGATTTATTTTTTGAAATGCGCATACAAAAACGCAAGTTTGTTAATTATAGAGCATAAATATTATTAACTATTATTAAAATAATACTAATAATAATAAATGTAAACATTTTCCCTCAAACATGTGCCTGTATAATAAACTTGGTAACTCTACTTAAAATAAAATAAGAGAGAGAAGTATACAAATGTTTTCAAGTTTACGCTTCGACAACATTTTAAAAATGAGATTGCAGTCAGATGTTTGAGCATAAAATTTAATGGCGATGGATTCGACTAATTCGAACAATTTTTCGTTGATAATACGTACACAACGATTTTACAATTTCAGTGTGATGTGAGATTGGGGGGTTAACTTTTTGTTGTCTTTACAAAATAGAGTTACCGAGTTCGTCAATGAGTTGTTTGCTTACAAAACAGTTCTACATAGTTATATAGAATTATTATTCTGCTTTACCTATAAAATATCTGATTGCGATTACATCTAATTTTTAAAAATTGTTTATAATTAATAAAGCATTATTATTCACATAAATACAAAATTTCACTTTTTAAATTTTCCATTCAAATTTAAGAAAATATCAATTATAATAAAAACTGAAAATAAAATTTCCAATTATAAATTAGAAAATATTAATTGAGTTTCAGAAAATCATATCAAAACGTCGGAAATAATAATTTTAAATTTAGAAATATCTTTACATTTAAAAATGTTTACATTTAAAAAAAATATTGCCATTCAGGAGATATTAATAACTTTTCAGTACCGCGATTCAGTAACTTCTTTTAACGATAGTCGAATTGTAAAAAAAAAGAAAATTGAAAAATTATCAGTAAAATTTTGAAACGATATTCGCTATTGTTAAAGTCAGCTGTTGTTGTTATCTAAACGACAACCATTTTTGTGTTGTTTATCCAATCGATAAAAACTTAAATTTTTAGGTTGAAATGTCGTCATACATAAATAAAAATCATGATATAGTGAAAATATTTTGCTTTAATTAAAAAACTTTTTTATATAAATAAAAAAATTAAATATAACCAAAATGCATGCCGATCAGCAACCACGATGACCAAAAAGCAAACACCGAAATAAATCCGAAATAATAGAAAAGAAGAAAACCAACCCAAAGAATTTGCTGAAATAATTTGGTATTAAGTTTAACAAATTGTTTACTTTTTCATTTACATTTATTATCAAGACTCAAACCGAGGTGGAGGGTATCAAAGATTCGGCACAGCCGAATTTAACACTCTTACTTGTTTTGGTTACATACATACGTATTTTTTTTCATTCACGCAATAGATTTTTATTTAACGCGAAATATGTTTTTTTTTATCATACACAATAAGTTTGTTTTTTTTCACGAGACATTTTTTTTAAACGCGAAATTTTTTTTTTTGTATAACGCACAATAGTTAATTGTTTTTATGCACACAATTTTTAGTTACACAATAAGTTTTGTTTCGCTACACATTTTTTTTGTTTATATAAAACACGAATTTTGTTTTGCTTAAGCTGCGTTCACACTACGTGTTTTGCTCGTGTTTTTCTTATATTTTTAGCACGTGTAATTTGTACACATAGTGTGAACCCTTTCAAACATTGTTTATGTACAACACATTTTGCAAGACATATGTAAATTTTTCAATTAGAGCAAGTTCTATTTTGCCAAGATAAACATATGAAAATACAACACTGCTTGTGGCGAAAGAAAAACAGAGTAAATTATAAAGATTAATATTGAGAGAAAAATAAATTGTTTAATATTAATTAACAATTAAAAAATATATAAAATAAATAACTTTATTTTTAACAATAATTTTTTGTAAATTCTCAAATTAAATCAGCTGTTGTTTACATTTAGAGGTTATGTCATACGGAAATACATAAGTACGTTTGAACGCAAAAATTATGAATCGTATGTAAAACGGCAATTTTGACACACACACGGAATTACGTATGGATCGTAAAACTGAATTTACATATGGAAAATACACATAGTGTAAACACACCTTTACCAAATTTTCACGCTAAAATAAAGTCCAGTCGTCTGCCTTTACTTCCGCCATTAATATTTGCGTCGACATGGAGCTCTGTATAATATTATTCTAGGAAATGTTAGGAAAGCACTATATATGCAACAGAGATGCCACGCGTATTTTCTAGTGTGGAAATAAATATTGTTACACGGAACAGTTTCTTTTTGGGAAGGTGATTCAGTTATGTTAGTTACCAAAGTATTTTGAAAATAGTAGAATCGTACACGGTAAAATTTGTGTTTGTTGTTACAATGATTATTTTAACGACACCAATGTTTTGTGTAGCCGCACATTGGATTTTTTTGGCATTGTAGATTTTGGGTGAATGCAATAAATTTTTTTAGCAATATATTTTTTTTTTACACACACACAATAAATTTGATTCGAACACACCATTTTTTCATACATAATAGTCTTAATTTGTGTCCCGCACAATCGTTAGTTTCATGCTTGAGAAATTCTTCGAACAAGTTTTTGGTCCACTCAATAGTTTTTTTAGACTCAATAATTATACCCTATACCACTATGTGGTTTGGGTATAATGACTTTGTGCTGCTGTTTGTAACAACCAAAAATATTTGACCTAGACCCATCTTTAATTATACCGATCGGATCAGAATCACTTTCTGAGTTGATTTAACAATGTCCGTCCGTCCGTCCGTCCGTCCGTCTGTGTGTACATGTAAAGCTTGTAATCAAACTGCAGGTCGCAAATATGAATATATTTTGATGAAATTTGGTATATAAGCTTTTATCTACCATGGGATGAACGCTATTGAAATTGGTGAGAATCGGTCCATGTTCAGACCTAGCCCCCATACAAATTACCCCTATGAAATCGACATAAATTGCCATAAGATCCAAATTGTCATATAGATCTTACTCAAATTGGGTTTTGTATGCGTTCATTACGTCCATTAATGAGTAGTCCAAAAATGATACCTTTGGCCCCATATAGAGCTGCTTCCCGATCTTCACTTAAATCTATTAAAAAACAAAAATATTGCACTGATTCTTCTCAGATTTTGTTTGTATATATTTTTGCAAAATACAGGAGACTTTAGCAAACATAATCAGGATCGGTCCATTTTTGGACCTAGTCCCCATATAGATATAGCATCCGATATGAACTTTTTCATATCTTCAGCCAAAAAAATTAATAAAAATCAGACTCAAATTTGGTTTTTGCTTATTTTCTATGTCCAGTTAGTTGGGCCTAAGAGATAGGGCATGGTATAGGGTATCGTATAGTCGGTCTAGACCGACTATAATTTTCTTACTTGTTTTTTTTTTGGGTTTTTATGGCAAACACAATTTTTGTTTAAATATATACTAGGTTCACGCGGTAAAATCAAGTCCGGCAGTTTTAATTTCCGCCGGTTAAATTGGCGGCTGTTAGGATCTTTTATGTTAGGAAACGTTCGGAAAGTAGTAAATATGTAACGAAGATGCCACACTTATTTTCTTGTGTGAAAATAAACATATCTACACGGAGCAAAATTTTTAGTTTTTATTTGGTTTAATTAACAAATTATTTTAGGGAAAAAGAAAAAAGAATGTTTTTGATTGTCAGGTATTTATATTTTTTTTTAAATATTGAGGGTGTGTGTGATATTTATGTTTACGCGTTTTGTTGTGCCCGGCTAGTATTGTCGGTGAGCATGAGACTTTATATCTCAGGGTGTGGGCGTTTGCCTACTTTGGGCTTTGGAAAGATAACTGAGTTTTACCCGCTCTTTCACTTTTCTGCCTACAAGCGTGGAAAATCGTAAGATTTGTAGCGGGTGTTGTGCTGGTTGATGATCACTAATGTTCGCTGGGTTGTGATCAGCTGTTATTGTTTTGATTTCAGATGAGTGAGAATGAGACACGAGAAACCATGAAATAAACAATAACATAATGAGAAATATCAAAATAAAAAATAGTATAATGACGAAGTAAACAATAACAATGATATGATATTTTGCAATAACGGTTACTTGCCAAAATTTATGTTACCCTGGTAGTTCAGCCAAATAAAACAGCACTATTTTGGCCGAAGTGAAGGCCAAAATAGGGCAATGATCACTCAAGGCCAAGTCTATAGAGGCTATTGACCCCAGAGAACCGTTTTCCCTAACGTTAATGTCGTTAAATATATGTTTTATATGTAAAAATGGGAAAACTGGTTCGATGAGGTATATAGGTTAGTGATAAAATAGAATGGTTAACAAAGAAAAAAAAATAAGTTCAAGGTCAAGGTATTGTAGGTTGTTGACCCAACATAAACTGGTTTACGTTAAGCTAGGTGGTTAGAGCAGAAAAGCTTATATTATAAATATTATGCATATTAGATAAAATGAGATGATAAAACAAGTAAGAGTGTTAAATTCGGCTATGCCGAATCTTTGATACCCTCCACCTAGGTTTTCTTGCACTATTTGTAACAAATGTAAATAAAATATATGAAAATGTAAACAATTTGATCAATTTGGTAATTTATTACAACAAATACTCTGAATTTTTAGCATTTACGTTTAACAATTTTAAAGTCAATAGAAGATAGTAAACAAAATACATTTTTAAATTTCGGATCTTTTTCGAAATACTTGACCATGTCTTATATATTAAAAGCATTAGCGTTAATCAGTTTTATTTTTTCGATCTTATTACATCAGTTTGTCATTCCATTTGTAACGCATCGATAAATGGATTTGCGTCTATGTGTTTAATGCAAAGGATTTCTTACTTTTGTCGAATTGTAGGGATTTTTTGCAAGTTTTTTTTTTAACAACTTAATATTATATATATTTCAATTTCTAACTTTAAAATTAAAAATATATATCTTTTTTTAAATCTGGTAATAACTCATTAATGTAGAGAAAGTAAATACGTGGCTTCTTTAAGGTGCTATTACATGATGTGTTTTTTACATATGTAATGTCACTTTTTTTATCCATATGAAATTCCTCATGTCTGTCAAAACTGGCTTTTACATACGATTCATAATTTTTGCTATCACACGTACATATATATTTCCGTATGACATAACCTCCAAATGTAAACAACAGCTAATTTAATTTGTGAATTTACAAAAATTTATTGTTAAAAAAAAGTAATATATTTTTTAATTGTTAATTAATATTAAACAATTTATTTTTCTTTCAATATTAATCTCTATAATTTACTCTGTTTTTCTTTCGCCACAAGCAATGTTGTATTTTCATATGTTTGACATGCAAAAATAGAACCTGTTCTAATTGAAAAATGTACATGTGACTTCCTCATGTATTGTACATAAACAATGTTTCATATGTATCACACGATGTGTACAACTTTTTTTGTGGGAAAATTTGACAGTACATATGTAAAAAACACATCATGTAATAGCACCTTTAATAAGAATGACAAGTAAAAAACACTTTTGTGCAGTTTACTTGTTTTGTGCATTTTTTTAATACATATGTACATAAGTACGCCATCTTTGTAGATCTCTTCGATTATATTAAGTAAGTTTGTAAATAAAAAGAATATTAAAATATAAATGTGAACATAATTGATTTTAGAAAAATTTCCGATTCGTTTTTCGATGATGCTGAAAACACATCAAAGAAATACAGAAAACAAAGGTTTTACTCAAGTTAGTTGAGAGACGAAAAGCTAACGGGATGGAACAGGTCAAAGATGACGACTTTAAATACAGATGCAAGGCTTGTGAAAACATATTAAATTGCGATAAATCAGATCTAAGTATACATGCTAATAACCAATGTCTTAAAAGAAAATATCTTTTAAAACCAACAACCAAAATTCTGTTTACGTTATAAGATCCCATTTGCAAGCCACTTTAATTAATTGTGTAAATTTTAAATGCACATCTAGCCATATATAAGATGAATTATACAGAATAGTAAAAATATTTCTTTTATATCTGTTGGTTTTTTATGTTGTTTTTATGTAATTCTAATGATATTCTTATCTTATTTTTTATGATACTTTCTTCGTTTTTATGTTATTTTTGGATTATTGAAATTGAAAATTAACAAATTAAAAATAATTTATTTTTTTTTGAAAAATTGAAAAAAGTAGTGTAGGGAAAAATGTAGAGAGAAAAAAGTGGGTGTAGGGAAAAAAGGGATTTTTTTCATTAGCGTAGAGATTTCTGTAAAAATCTCCTGGCATCACTGGTACATATTAAAAAACAGTGTAAGATTTCACAAAACAATGCGACGTATAACTGCTTCGTTCAAATGCTTTCGTAAGACTAAATGAAATTTTTACTTATGCATGAAACACATAGACACAGAGGCTACACGAACACACGGATACAAATGCTGCTGGCTGCAATAGTAGTCGTGTAGTCAACTACTTAATTTTTTTGAAAATGACAGCAACATATAACAACAATATAAACAGCTGTTTTTATACAAAAGCATTTTTATTTCAGTAGTGCCAATTATATTTTTTTTACTTTATTAAAATAGAAAAACATGTATGATTCTATATAAAATTGTCTTAAATATATTACTTATTTATAATGCATTATTATAACGTAAAAATAAATAAATAAATTTGCTTATTAATAGAATTATTATAGCGATTAATTTTTCAACAAAATAAAATATTTCATAGCACTCATTTCTTTTACATATTTTGTTATATTGTCAACACTATTTTTATTTTGTAGCCAACAAAATAGAAATTAGCCTAAGTTGACTACAGCAGCAAAAGTGGTCATGTAGTCGTGTAGCTGTGTTGGTGTCAAAATAATTGTTTTCATATAAACGTGTGTATTTTATTTTTGACAGGCTGTAGTCGTGTAGCCGCTGTCGTCTATGTGTTTCATGAGAGAGTTCGGCTTACTGGTGCCATTATGTATATGTGTGTGTAAACAAAAATATACGATATCCCACTAATCATTTCAAAGATTGTTTTAACAAAAATCATCTTACTGTGTCTTCTTCGAGCACTTTTGATGATTACAAACTGTTTAATCACATGCGTCAATAGAAAAAGATTAAGAAATGATTTTTTCTTGCGCTTAAAAAGTGATTTATAGAAAAATGACATTAAATATGACTCAAAAATAAGTCGGAATTAATCAGAAAATTGGATAAAAAAGGTTCTCAAGATGAGTCGGGGGTAAGGTAATATTTCCTCCCAACAAAAGAATATTTTGTGATCAGCAAAAGAGCGCATTTATGACTGTTTTAATAGCACAGATGAGTCAAAAAAGACTCCACATGATCACTTATTGCATAAAATGTTTATTGGGATTTTATTCACTATCTGTAGAAACAGTTTTTGAAGTAAAACAAATCTGCACACAATTTCAATTCTATTTCGTTCACAATGATACGATCACTAGCTAGCAGTAAAATAAGAAAATAGTATTATAATACAGCGTAATGATGAATTGTACTTCTCAATTAGTTTATTTTTAATGTGCCATAAGAAATTCGGTTTGTGCTAACAAATGAATGAATACATGCTTCCCAGGGCGAAGCTTGATCATTGCACTGTGATTGAGTTGAGCTCCGCGACTATTCCTGATGTGGATAGCTCGTGTCTACAATTTTTGGTAGTTGGGAATGGCGTTTGTGCAAAGGAAAGCATGACCCAGGGCGAGGCTTGATCATTGCACTTTGATTGAGCTGAGCTCCGCGATTATTCCTAATGCGAATAACTCGTGCATTAAATTCTCGGTAGTCCGGGAATGGCGTTTGCCCGCGCCAAACATTAAATAATAAATTTTAAAAATGTACTATTATTAAATATTATTGACATCTATATTATATTGTTATCATTTTTAAACACTACTAATTTTTTACAGGGTAGATATTTTATGGTTTCAGTACTACTTTTGAATGCAAGAATGTATGTACTAAAAGTAAAACCCTTAAAATCATACTATTTTTTGCAACCCTAAAAATTGCAGTATTTTGTATAAATAAAATAATTTATATTTATATTATTTTTAATATGCGCTTATTATCGATTTACATACATATACAGAATATATGAATGTTATTTATAGTATTTTGATATTTGCAACAGTAGTATGTATCAATCTGTAATATTTTGTGATCTTATAAAAATCGCAGAATATTGATATTGATTTTATATAGTTTCATTTATTAATTAACTAACTTAAATATTACACCATAAAATGTTGATATTGGTGAATTTTTATATTATTACCACAACGACCATAAAAACAACAAGTAGAGCTGTGACAAAATACAAAATTTAGAATGACAGTATAGGAAAACATCATATTTTTGTATCTTTTCAGTGATTTCTCGGCACCTATGAAACCTATTGTCACGATTTAAAAAACAGAAACCTTCTCATGATGTTGGTGTATCATTCTCACTAACAACAGGCGCCCTAGCTATCCTATTGAGAACGCTATCGTGACACGAACAACAGAGGCAAATCATATATTTTCAAGACTTTTTTTATTCCATCGTTCAATTCTCGGGACCAGATAAACCGATTTGGACGATTTTAAATAGCAAACTTCTCAGGATGTTAGTGAATCATTTTTTATACCAACTAGCAACCTAGTTGCCCGATTGAAGCCGTCATCGTGATTTCCACAGACGGACAGACGGACAGCCGGACATCGCTATATCAACTCCGCTTGTTAGAAGGATCACAAATATATATATTTTATGGGGTCCAGATTTTTTTTTCTAATTATTACAAACGAAATGACAAACTTATATATACCCTCTGCACACTGGAGTGGATGGTATAAAAAAAAAAAAATAGCGGTCAATGGATGTAATAGGCAGGATTTAGTTTAATGGAAGTTACATGACAGCTTAGCGATTTGAATTTGAGGATGACTACAGGCATTGTTACTGTGACTTCCGTAAGGTAGCAAAGTACTCGGTGTAGTGAAAAGTGGCAAAGTTAAATTAGTAAAGTGCAATTATAAAAATAGAAAGTGTTGTGAGCCTTAAAGTTTTTTTTTGCCAGTAACATCCTGCCAAGATATATATATCAAGGATCTTCCAAATTTAAATATTTTTATTCTAAGGGTAAGTCAGAGACTAGTGTGTAGGATTTATTGATAAATACATATGTATTTATTTGAATATTTTATTCGAAGGGAAAGGACTCACCAGTTTTGTTGCTGAAGGACTACGTGGATATAGTAGAAATACCAGGAAGGCAAAGTCCACCTGTGATCTGCTGGTGGTGGTCCAACCATTTGGGTATAGCCGAAAGGAAACATTTCAAGCAGCAAAGGGGAATCTCATGATTAAGGAAAACTTAATATTAATAAAGAAATCTTCAACAAAAAAACCGTGTGCTAAAATTTTTTTGGACAGCAGAATCAGTAAGCTGTAAAATAATAATTCAAATACGGAATGATAAGTGGGTGAGTCCTTTCCAATTAAATTTGTGCGAAATTTTAAGAATTTTGAAAACCGGAAAAAAAAACGCTAGTTTGGTGAGGAAATTAGAATTAAATGTTACACTTTTCACAATCTGAATTGTTCATCAAGATTTGCTATTAAATAAGTAACTATAATAGTTATTTTGATATAAGTGTAAAAAAAAAGGAAGAAAGAATTAAAAAAAAAAATATTTTAAATAAGTACAAATTATGATTATAAGTAAATGTAGTTTAAGAATAGTATTCGTGAGGAAGTTTTTTTGGTATTAATCGCAGTGCTATTTTAGAAAATAAGTTTTTTTTTGTGAGCCCAAAACCGTTCCCGTGTGCCCATTTTAGAGAGCTCTCTCACTTAGGTGCAGTAATAAAATTAAGTTGTCAAAGGCCAAATTTAAGGGTCAGGGAAGTCCTTAGTGTTTTTGGGAGTATAGTTAAGTTTTTTTTATTGTTAGTTAATTTTTTTTTGTTCGTATATTTATTACCTATATTCTTAGTGGTAGTTTTATAAAATATATTATCAGTTTGTTGTTCATACAGTTTTTTTTTATCGTTATCACATCAGAGCCATCTTCATTAATAAAATTTTTGTAAATTTAAATACAAATTTTTCTAATGTTGTCTTCTGGCTGAACATAAATAAGATAGTCTGGCTAAAGTGTTTCAGTGGTGTGTTAATTTGAGTATATGTAGGTGACCAGTGTTTATTTGTGGGGTAACATTTGAATCGTTACTTAATGTTACCATGGTAGGGTGGGCAACTAGGGGACATACAACGCCTTTTGTGCCAAGTAATATCTGTTAGTTCGAATATTGTCAGTCTTTATCCGTCCGTTTAAGCAATTTTCATAGAATGTGTTAAATACAATTTTCTTTGTTAGTATTGATTGTTAGTTTTTTTTGTGAGTTTGATTGTGAGTAAAGTTTGATTTTTTTTGTAGTATAAATTTTATTGTTTTTGATCGGTCGTACCCCCCCTGACGTCCTGAGCTAGGCAGTCAAAAATGATCAAAACAGAACGCTCTGGGGTATGCAACAATATGGCGCCCAAAGGATAATGTAAAAAAAAAAAATAAAGGATTTAGAATTTTCAAGATATTTTTAAGCGATAGTGGTGAGTAGTGGCTTGGTCATGATTTGAAATTATAGGCCAACAGCATGAAAATCATTTAAGCATAGATATCTGTGAGAAAGAATAAAAATATATTCGTTGATTCTCTTCTTTCATGGCTTTCAAGGTATAGTGTCTTGACCATTATACGAGATAAGAGGCCAATTGTTTGTACCCTTGAAAGTGATGAAACAACAAAATCAGACAAATACATCAATGGGTGGTTTTACATTTTTGTTTGTCTAGTCCGAGATTTTTTTTTTTTGATATACTTCCCCGTGCAATAATAGTTTCAATAGCGTTAAGATGAAGGCCGTTGGCTAAGACCAATGTAGCTTCGTCTTAAGTAAAAGTAGTGACCTTTGTGATAAAATAAAACAAAAGTTTGCACTATTTTTTTTATTAAAATATATTTATTTATTAGGGAATTTTTGTAATATAGAATAGGATAAACAAATTGGGAATGGGTTAAGGCAATATTTGAGCTGTGATAATAGATATAGGAAACTAGAATTAAAATAAATTGATAAGAATTGATTTAAAATTGTTTATGGTCAACAATACATGTCTTCGTTAACACACCATTGTTTTATGTCCAATTGTTTTATCGGTATTTAAAGTGCGATTTATTATAAAAATTTATTGTTTCCTTAATTATTCTTATTGTTGTTTAAAACTTACATTATGTCAAGTGACAAGGCAAAAGGCCAACGGGCATTACAGTTCGACTCTAACCGTCCTTCGGGTAATCGAGTTGAACGTACTCCAGTGAAAAATATATATAGGGATCCCAATGTGCGTGATCTATCCGACACGATTTCTAAATCAGGATATCATAACACAAATTCACAAACTACTCATAGGAACGCCGAAACTGGAGTTAATAGTTTGCCGAATAGTTCTGCTTTATTAGAGCCTGTAAATCCGGGAAATACAGAATTAATAGACATAATAGAGAGATGGTACTCACAGTCAAGTACCCAATGAAGTAAAAAAAACTATAGAAAATGCTGTTAGACTAGCACAGGCAACCTGTGGGCAATCATTGAAAAATTAAATGACTCAATGGATGCAGGCAGTCATGAAAGAAAGTCTAGGTAAAATGATGGTTGATATAAATGAGGTCATAAAGCCGTTACAAAATCTAAACATCAATGCTAATGTAGTGAATCATTTTGAAAATAATTCGAGAACAAGTAGTGCATCAGGCAAAGAAAAGGTTATGGACTACATGGTTCCGAATACTTACCAGCCACAACAACTTCAAGGTGAAAGGTTTAGTAATAATGTAGAGGGACAAAACGCTCATAATCCTAATGTACAGTCAAGAAGAACGGGAAATCGGACTCAGCATTATAGGACAAGCCAGGGAAATGGTCAAAGGTTTTCTAATGCTCTTGCTAATGGACCAATATTTTCAAGCTATCAGCATAATATTAATGTAGAACCTGTAGAGGGGAATGTCCGCATCGATGAATGGGACGTAGTATTTGACGGGTCAAGTAGCATAAATATAGAAGATTTTGTATTCCGTGTGAAGTATTTGAAAGCGCATTATGGTATCCCATGGCCAGAGGTTATACGGGATTTCCATAGACTCTTAAAGGGACATGCTAGGGAATGGTTTTGACTCTTTGTGAAAACACACAACAATCAGATAGATTGGCCAACCCTTCGGTGTAGTCTCTTAAAACAATAGCAGACAAGCAGTAGTGATTTCGAGGTGATGCGAGAGTTAGTCGAAAGGAAGCAACAGTCAGGTGAATCGACAGATTCATATTTTCACACAATGTTGACTTTACGCTCAAGACTTCGTAGTCCAATCCCAGAATACGAAATGATTAAAATATTAAAACGGAATTTAAAAGAAAGTATAGCTAGAATGATCTACCCGATGGCTATATACAGCATTGAACATCTAAGGGAAGAGTGTAGGGAAATAGAACTGCGTTTTCCAAAAAAAGAATTTAGGTCCATTACACAGCAACAAAACGCGCGATATCCGCCTCGAAGTCATGTAAATGAAATTTTTGAGGAAAACACATATAATAACTTTGATGAAGACCCAGATGTAGTTGTCGTAGAAGCAATTACTCAGCGTGAAAAGAAGGAGTTAAGATGCTGGAACTGCAAACTAGCTGGGCACACTTATATGGAATGCGAATAAACAAAACACAACATCTTCTGTTTCAAGTGTGGGTTGGAAAATACTGTGACTCCGAAATGTCCAAAATGCAATCCGGAAAACACACGAAGGAGCATGGCAAATGCGGGCGAGTCACGCTCCACTCAAATGTCCGCCATACCATAAGTGTTGGAACCAATAGTGAAGTGAATTGGCCTGTGAAGGAAGATATTAGTGTTATCATTTTAAATAGGATTAAGAAAGATAAAATAATACCCAATATTAGTAAAAGTAGAAGCCATAAGTCATACGAAGATAGGTTAAGGCATTATATAGAAGTTAGGAATAGAATATTTGATGATGATTTGCAAAATACAGAAGTGCTTACGCCAAAAGTTGAAAAAGCCAGAAACCGATACAAAAAACGAAGATGTACGAGAAAATTAGTTACGTCATCTGTAGATGCAGTAGATAATGATGATCCAGTTTTTCGACAGTATCTATAAAAAACAAAGAATTAAAAGGATTATTAGATACGGGAGCTTCGATGAGTCTGTTAGGTAAAAGTTGTTTTGAATTACTGAGAGGTTTAGGAGTTATAGCGAATAGATTTAATTCTATTGTGAAAACAGCTGCTGGTCGATCACACAAGGTTTGCGGAAAAATTACACTCCCGGTAAGTTTTCGTGGACAGGAACACTTGATAACATTTTATCTATGCCCATCGTTAGAGCAAACTGCTTATTTCGGCATCGATTTTTGGCGAATATTCAGTTTAGCTCCCGATGTCTTAAATGTAGATGAAATAGACATAAAGAAAATAGCTTTAGATATGCCAACGGTAAATAAGCAGGAAATAGATCAACATAATTTAACTGATGAACAGCAACAACAATTTTTGCATGAAAAAAAAATACCGTTTCGTCTGTATGTGATTTGTTTAAATGTTTGTTTTGTGTTTTCAGTACACTTTAATAAAACACTTGATGTGGGTTTTTTGTTCACTCAATCATAAACTTTGAAATCAGTCTGGTCAAACCACTTTTTTTGTTCTTGTATTGATTTCACGTACTCTCGTCGTCATACATGAGTGAGCGTGTTTTCAATGCTAGAGAGTATTATGAATGAGTGTGAATGTCTCAATGAATGGTTGCGAGTTTTTTTGAAACAGGTTTTTATCTTGAGATAAATGAATGAATGAAGATATGTAGGTTGAATAGCAAGAAAATAATTTTGATTTAGGGAGTTGAATTTGAGAACTGAAAAAGAAAAGGTTGAGGAAAAACCTACATTAAATTAAAATTAAAATAAGATTAGTGTAGTAAAATAAAGTTAAAGTAAAGTTAAAACTAAAAATAAGACATAGTGTTAATAAAATAAAGTTAATTTTAAGCCAGAAAATTATTAATGTTTAAGAACTAAAGAAATTTAAAATAAAGAAAAACTTAATTTTAACTAATAAGTGACAAAACTAAAATAGCATAATTATCATTTAATTCTTAAATTATATTTCGTGGAGTGTTGAATGTAATCGATTAATTGGTGAAAATAAAACAATTAAACAAAATTTATAATTATTTTTTTAAAATACTACACTTAATGTATAAGACTCATTTAACAAAAAAAAAAAAAATATACTATATATTAATTAACTGAAATAAATAAAACCACAAAATTAAGGAATTAAATTAAAGTTCACCTCATAAACCAATCAAGCTTATACAACAAAGTCGCATAAATAGTTCTTTGGTGTTTACTCCTATCTCCATGTAAACATTTTGTATTGAAATCAGCAACAATATCATTACTAATGCAGCTATGGCCAATTTTTTTCAATGGCATATTGCGAGACACAACGACGGCGTCTGGCGGCAGCAGCTTCATCTACAACTACAACCATATGGCGGTAATGTTAACTTTATTATTAAAAAAAAAAAAAACTTTCTAGAAATATAAGGAAAATTTGTCTATATAAGTTAAGGTACGGAAGTCCAACCATGCCAAATTCCTGGCAAAATTAAAATATTTGCAAAATGAGCGCTACACGCGCAACAAAAAACATTAAAATTAAAATTATAAATTCATAGCGGACGCTATCTTGCATTTTGTTTAACATTCCGTTCACATGAAATGTGAACCCCAAAATATTTCTCTAAAAATGAGCGCTGCACGCGCAATAAAAAATTTAAAATATTTAACTTGCCCCAGGCGCTACCTTGCATTTTTGTTTTTACCTTTCGTTCACACGAAAGTGTGACGCTGGTTATGCTGACAAGCATAATTGTTTTTATTTTTATTTGCATTTGAAGTTGTGGATCTCCTTAAATATGTTTTGAAAAATGATTAAAGAATTAGTTCAATTTCGGCATTCAACCCAGCTCGCATAGCGAGATAAATATTTTGTAAAAACATTTAAATAAATTTGAGTAATTTTAAAATAATAAACTTTACGAATAGTAAAATTAAATAAGTTTAAAATATTTAATATTAAAATATTAAAATAAAAGTTAAGTACCAGCATTAAATCGATGTTTTAATTTGTCGGAATTGGGCAGGTAATTAATTTATATAAATTTAAACAAAAAAATTTTTTTCTACATTAAAAACTTTTCCTAGACATAAAATTAAACTAAACATTTACTACATTAAGAAATTTTTTCTAATTATAAATTTAAACTAAATATCACATATTTTTTTTAGATATGAAAATTGCTAAAATTAAAATTGTGTAAAATTTAACATTAGAGCTAAAAAATTTTCTAAATTTAGATTAAAACTAAATTAAAAAGTCTTTTAATATAAAATCCAACTAAAAATTTTTTTTCGTATATTACGAAATGTTTCTAATTATAAGATTAAACTAAAAATTTTACTACGTTAAGAAATTTTATGAATTTAAGCTAAATAGAAATAAATTTTGCTAAAAATTAATTTTCCTACCTAAATAAATATTTATAATTATAAATTAAAATTTTTTATATGTAACATTTTACTAAAAGTAAAAGAAAAAAAAATTTTCTAATTAAATATTGTAAAATTAAAAATTTTCATAAAATTAAATTGTGGTAAAAATAAAAATTATGGTAAATAAAATAGTGCTAAGATTCAAAAATCGTTGAAACTAAAATTGTCATAAATTAAAATAATTTTCTTAAATATGCATAAAATTTTGCTAAAATTTAAAAATTCTCCTAAAATTAAAATTATGCTATACTTTAAAAATTTTCTAAAATTAACATTTTCCTAAAATTAAAATTTCCCTAAAATCAAATTGAGCTAAACTTAAAATTTTATAAAAAATAAAATAAATTTTGCTAATATAATTTAAATTTTAAAAACCCTTAAAATGAAGGGTAAATAAATATTATTAACCCAATGTAGAAACCAAACCAAACCAAATTTTTTTATCATTTATGTGGGTTACCTCCAATTAAGATGGAGTCGAGGTAACATGGTAGGGAGGGAAAAAGGGGCAGAACACCTCGTCCCCAATCCCAAGGTAAGTATGGCCATCCATCCATTTAGCGTCCGTTTTAATTGACAGTTTTTTTAAATCGCACGTGAACATCTGTAGTGCGGTTTCCCTGGGCCTGTGCAAGACCCCACCCATCCGGCGAGCTGGGCCCCACGCCAGCACGTGCGACCAGCAAAGGCTCAGGGAAACGGAAACGGAAATTCCACCACCGCCGTACCATTACAAAAACTAACCTTGAAAAACATAATATCCAGTTAAGTCCTGATTCAGTCCCATTCAAGGAACGCCATTATCCGGTTTCTCCAAAAGTTCAGGAGCTGCTGTACGAAGAAGTCGACAAAATGTTAGAGTTAGGTGTCATTGAAATGAGTGAAAGTCCGTGGAACAATAGGGTTACCCTTGTCTGCAAGCCTGGTAAAAATCGTCTATGTTTGGATGCCCGTAAGCTGAATGATCTTACCGTCAAAGACGCTTACCCAATACAGAATATCGAGGGAATTCTAAGCAGGATCGATGAGACGATTTACATCAGCAGTGTAGATCTTAAATTTGCTTTTTGGCAGATAGATTTGGAGCCAAAATGTAGAGAACTAACGGCCTTTACGATTTCCGGTAGGCCTCACTATCAGTACACCGTAATGCCATTCGGTCTATGTAATGCGGCTCAACGGCTATGCCGACTAATGGACCGAGTGATACCGCAAAATTTGAAGAACAATGTCTTTATTTATCTGGATGACTTACTCATTATATCCAAAGATTTCGAATCGCATGTGGAACTGTTAGAAGAGGTTGCAATATGTTTAAAAAAAAGCTAATTTAACAATTGGTATGGAAAAAGCGTATTTTGTTTTAAACAGTTACGGTACCTGGGATTTGTGATTGGAGGGGGGACCTTACGTACAGACCCGAAAAAGATTGAGACAATAGAGAATATTCCAATACCAAAGACCCCAAAACAGGTTAGAAGTTTCTTGGGAACAGCCGGATGGTATCGTCGATTCATCAAGGACTTTGCAAGCATTTCAGCACCACTTAGTGACACCTTGAAAAAGGGTGTGAAATTTATGATGACAAAAGAATCGTTGGTAGCATTCAGAGAACTGAAGAGAGCGTTGACAACAGCTCCGGTTTTGGTACATCCCGATTTTAAGAGACCATATTTTATTCAATGTTATGCTTCACTTATTGGCGTTGGAGCTGTGCTCTTCCAGAAGGACGACGAAAATCTGGATAGACCAATAGCGTTCTTCTCGCAAAAACTGAACTACACAGTGACGGAAAAAGAGTGTTTAGCGGCTGTACTAGCGGTTAAAAGGTTTAGACCGTACGTGGAATTGATGCCATTCACAATTATAACTGATCATGCCAGCTTAAAATGGCTCATGACACTCAAAGATCTGAGTGGACGGCTAGCTCGCTGGTCTCGCAGCTACAAGCTTTTAATTTTCAAATAGAACATAGGAAAGGATCGGAAAATGTAATTGCTGATATGTTGTCACGATCAGTGGAGGATTTTACTGTGGAGGAAATAGAGTTATTAGATTTTGAAACTAGTGAATTTGATTCAGAGGATTATAAGGAAATAATAAAAACATACGAGGCAAATAAAATTCGCTTACCAGACCTTAAAGTAGACAATGGTATAATTTATAAGAAAACCTCGTTTGCTCGCGATGATAGTGGTCTGGAATGGAAATTGTGGGTACCAGATAATTTAATAACGACCATGAAAGCGAAAGCACATGATGTAGAAACCGCGTCTCATGGAGGAATAGCGAAGACACTGTCCCGTTTAAGACAATTTTATTTCTGGCACAAAATGGCATTATATGTGAAGACATACGTAAATAACTGTAAAATCTGTAAGGAAACAAAATCCTCAAATTTTATATATAAGAAGTTAAAGTCCTAATTTTTTGTTTTTTTTTTTATTTTTTTATTTAGTGCGATTTGACAATTCAGAATGTATGTATGTTTTATCATAGGAAATTTTTGTATGTATAAATGGACCCGATAGATGGCGCTGGGGTAAAGTCATTTCGAATATTCTTATTTACGGTGCGATTTTACTGAAACTAAGAATGTACATATATGTATGTTAGATGAAGCCAAAATTTTTTTGGTGGACCCGGTAGATGGCGCTGGCGTTCGGAAAATAATGAGTTGTCAAATTTATTTAAATTTTATAAGTTCCAAAATTCACAAACGTTTTTATATACAAATATTCTAACTAAAAAGGAAGGAAAAATTGCATTGGCTATTGCTTTGTCCGGAATAGCCGCAACATTATTGCATGGTGGTCGTACAGCTCATTCAGCACTCAAATCACCGTTAAAAAAACATTCCGGCATGGCAAAAGTTCTGCAAAAATGCAATATTATTATTTGGGATAAATATAACATGGCTTACAAACATTCCTTAGAAGCACCACATAGAACTTTAAAAGATTTGAAAGGCAATGAAAGACTTTTTGGTGGAGCTCTCATTTTATTATCCATGATCCAACGGCTGACCAGTTTTCAAAACAACTACTTGGTTAAGTGAAAGAACTATTTAAGCCGCAAAAAATTTCGTTGTCGATAATATTAATGTTATTATTCAGGACATGATTGATTCCGAAAGTGTTATTTCAAATCTATGGATAGTGTTGTTGAAGAAAATGAAGCAGTCCATTATCCACCAGAATTTTTGAATTCACTTGATGTGCCCGATCTACCTCCACATTTATTAAAATTAAAAGTTGGTTCTCCAATAATTTTGCTACGTAACCTCAACGCTCCGAGACTATATAATGGAACCAGGTTAATTGTTGAGAGAATAATACCAAATGTTATTGAGGCCACAATTCTCAAAGGCAAATTTAAAGGAGAACATGTCTTGCTGCCAAGAATTCCTACGATTCCTACCGACACACCGATAACATTCAAAAGATTGCAATTTCCGAACAGATTGGGCTTTACCATGACCATCAATAAATCTCAAGGACAATCATTGCAAATATGTGGTTTGGACCTCGAAAACAGTTGTTTTTCCCGTGTCGGAAAGCCAGTAAATTTATTAATTTACTGCCAGAATAAGGAAACTAAAAATATTGTTCACTCTTTTTAGAATTACAATGATAGAAATATATTGGTCATTCTTATACATACGTATGTTACAATAAATATTTATTTTAATTTTCATAAATAAAACATGGTTTTTTTTTTAACAGTTTTCATATTAACAAATGCACAAACGTTTTTTTATATAGATATATACAGATTCTAACTAAAATTAAAAATTCATTGAGGGCAAAACAACGTTTGCCGGGTCCAGCTAGTGTATTATATAAAAAGGAAAAATATTTTTACAAACAGAGACGGATATTCTTATAATATGGAGACTACTTATACAGTTGAACCTCGGTTAACGGGGCCTCTATTAACCGGGTATATCTGTTAACCGGCATGCTGTGTGTTTGATTTTATACCTCTGTTACCTCTATTATCCGTGCTCTTATTTTAAACCTATTATCCGTGCGGCATATACATACATACATGCAATAGCTTTTTTCAATTTAAGTGAATGTGCAAATAAAATTCAGGGATTCCCATTTTTTGTTTTTATGTATGTAATAAGTTTGTATCAAATTTCATTTTCATTCAGTCTGTAAGTGAAATTTGATCTCTTAACAGGTGTTTTTGTGAAAATGGCTCCATCAAGAAGTATACTGAGAAAAGAGCATGAAGAGTTCTTTCAATTAAAGAGAAAATAGAACTGATTAACGAATATCACAAGAACACATCCGTTCATTTTTTATCTGAAAAGTATGGTGTTGGCAAACAAACTGTACGCGACTTAATAAAAAACGAAGAAAACATTTTGAAATATGGATCGGAAAGTGATTCAATGCACGGTTTAAAAAATAGACCTACACTGAAAAAATCCGAAAATCCAAAGGTTGATTTTGCAACATATGAATGGTTTCGACAAGAAAGATTTGAGGGATGTCCCATTACAGGTAAGATAACTCAAATCCACCCATTTTATGAACACAAACTGAAAATTTCCTGTTATTTCTAGGCGAAATGATTACTGATAAGGCAAAATATTTTCATGGTAAATTAAACATAAATTCCGAGTGCAAGTATTCATCTGGTTGGCTGGAAAAATTCAAAAATCGGCATGGAATTCGTAGGCTGAAATCAACAGGAGAAAGGGAGTGTACTGATTATGTGTCTGCAATGATGTTTGTGGAAGACTTAAACGAATACATTAAAAATGAACAACTTACAACTGAACAAATTTTCTATTTTGGAAGTGTTTGCCCCAAAATTCGTTGGGGAGTGGTGATAAATATTCTATTGAGGGGTACAACGAGTCCAAGGAAAGAACCACAGCTTTACTTTGTGCAAATGCAGCTGGGAATCACAAGTGTAAATTGATAATAGGAAAAAGTGCTAATCCAAGATGTTTAAAAAATGTTAAATACATTCCTGTAGTTTATAATAAGAGAGCTTGGGCAATACAAGAGCTATTTCTGGAGTGGCTTAACAAAAATTTTGTACCAGAGGTAAGAGAACATTTAGAAAGGCACAACAGCACACCCGGATGTAAATGCAATGATATCTGATAATGTTACAGTAAAATATCTACCACCGAATTGTAAATCCTTGATTCAGCCTATGGAGCAAGGGGCCATTCGGAGTTTCAAATGCCAGTAGCGTAAATTTATCGTGCAAAAACTTGTGGATTCTAATAGTCGACACGAATTTGTTAAATCCTTGAACATTAAGTCAGATTTGTGGACAGCAGCGACTTCGTGGGATTCTGTAACCCCACGTGTTTTAAATAAAGTTTGTATAGCGGGTGTTGTGCATGTTGATGATCACTAATGTTCGCTGGGTTGTGATCAGCTGTTATTATTTTGATTTCAGATGGGTGAGAATGAGACACGAGAAACAATGAAATAAACAATAACATAATGAGAAATATCAAAATAAAAAATAGTATAATGACGAAGTAAACAATAACAATGATATGATATTTTGCAATAACGGTTACTTGCCAAAATTTATGTTACCCTGGTAGTTCAGCCAAATAAAACAGCACTATTTTGGCCGACATGAAGGCCAAAATAGGGCAATGATCACTCAAGGCCAAGTCTATAGTGGCTATTGACCCCAGAGAACCGTTTTCCCTAACGTTAATGTCGTTAAATATATGTTTTATATGTAAAAATGGGAAAACTGGTTCGATGAGGTATATAGGTTAGTGATAAAATAGAATGGTTAACAAAGAAAAAAATAAGTTCAAGGTCAAGGTATTGTAGGTTGTTGACCCAACATAAACTGGTTTGCGTTAAGCTAGGTGGTTAGAGCAAAAAAGCTTATATTATAAATATTATGCATATTAGATAAAATGAGATGATAAAACAAAAAAAAAAATAGCGGTCAATGGAAGTAATAGGCAGTAATAGATTTAGTTTAATGGAAGTTACATGGCAGCTTAGCGATTTGAATTTCAGGATGACTACAGGCATTGTTACTGTGACTTCCGTAAGGTAACAAAGTACACGGAGTAGTGAAAAGTGGCAAAGTTAAATTAGTAAAGTGTAATTATAAAAATAGAAAGTGTTGTGAACTTTAAATTTTTTTTTGCCAGTAACATCCTGCCAGGATATATATATCAAGGATCTTCCAAATTTAAATATTTTTATTCTAAGGGTAAGTCAGAAACTAGTGTGTAGGATTTATTGATAAATACATATGTATTTATTTGAATATTTTATTCGAAGGGAAAGGACTCACCAGTTTTGTTGCTGAAGGACTACGTGGATATAGTAGAAATACCAGGAAGGCAAAGTCCACCTGTGATCTGCTGGTGGTGGTCCAACCATTTGGGTATAGCCGAAAGGAAACATTTCAAGCAACAAAGGGGAATCTCATGATTAAGGAAAACTTAATATTAATAAAGAAATCTTCAACAAAAAAACCGTGTGCTAAAATTTTTTTGGACAGCAGAATCAGTAAGCTGTAAAATAATAATTCAAATACGGAATGATAAGTGGGTGAGTCCTTTTGAATTAAATTTGTGCGAAATTTTAAGAAATTTGAAAACCGGAAAAAAAAACGCGAGTTTGGTGAGGAAATTAGAATTAAATGTTACACTTTTCACAATCTGAATTGTTCAAGATTTGCTATTAAACAAGTAACTATAATAGTTCTTTTGATATAAGTGTAAAAAAAAGGAAGAAAGAATTAAAAAAAAAAAATTATTTTAAATAAGTACAAATTATGATTATAAGTAAATGTAGTTTAAGAGTAGTCTTCGTGAGGATTTTTTTTTTTGTATTTATCGCAGTGCTATTTTAGAAAATAAGTTTTTTTTTGTGAGCCCAAAACTCACTGAAGGAAATTTTCCCTAGTGGTATTTTTTGTGTTATCAGGCGGGTGTATTGTCACCGTTCCCGTGTACCCATTTTAAAGAGCTCTCTCACTTAGGTGCAGTAATAAAATTAAATTGTGAAAGGTCAAATTTAAGGGTCAGGGAAGTCCTTAGTGTTTTTGGGAGTATAGTTAAGTTTTTTTTTATTGTTAGTTAATTTTTTTTTATTCGTATATTTATTACCTATATTCTAAGTGGTAGTTTTATAAAATATATTATCAGTTTGTTGTTCATACAGTTTTTTTTTTATCGTTATCACATACATTTTAGAACCATCCTCATTAATAAAATTTTTGTAAATTTAAATACAAATTTTTCTAATGTTGTCTTCTGGCTGAACATAAATAAGATAATGTCTGGCTAAAGTGTGTCAGTGGTGTGTTAATGTGAGTATATGTAGGTGACCAGTGTTTATTTGTGGGGTAACATTTGAATCGTTACTTAATGTTACCATGGTAGGGTGGGCAACTAGGGGACATACAACGCCTTTTGTCCCAAGTAATATCTGTTAGTTCGAATATTGTCAGTCTTTATCCGTCCGTTTAAGCAATTTTCATAGAATGTGTTAAGTACAATTTTCTTTGTTAGTATTGATTGTTAGTTTTTTTGTGAGTTTGATTGTGAGTAAAGTTTGATTTTTTTTTTTGTAGTATAAATTTTATTGTTCTGCCCTCTTTTTGTTTTTGATCGGTCGTACCCCCCCTGACGTCCTGAGCTAGGCGGTCAAAAATGATCAAAACAGAACGCTCTGGGGTATGCAACATTTGGAATAACTTACTATCTCAAGATGATGAAAATGATTCAACTTTTAGTGTTGAGATATAATCAGATGTATTAGTACCACCTGGTTTTACAGCTGATGCTACCTCAAAGTGGATGGAGTGCGATGTTGATGTCGGACCGTTTGCTTTTGTATCTGACGATGATATCGTTAACATGGTTAATCAAACAGATGAATATGAGATTGAGTCAAATTCCGAGGAATCAGATGGAGGTAATACGGAAGAAACCCCCACATTAGCTCAAGCAATAGAGGCTAGTAGTGATCTGTTAGGGTTTTTAGAAAACTATATTGGTCGATATTTCAGAGCCAGACAAAATACAAGTGTATCGCATATAAAATCATTTACTTAAGGAGCAAATGAATTCTAAAAGACAAACTACTTTAAACGAATATTTTAAATGAATATAAATATGTATGTATTTATGTATGTATATGTATATGTACAGGGTTGCCCATATTCGACGGACCCATCTGGCAACGCCATAACTTTTGACAGAGATGTCAGATCGCTTAAAGACATACCGCGTTTGAAGCGTCAGTCGAAGCAGATTTTTACCATGCAACAATACACGCCACGCGAGCGCTCTGAAATAGTTGAAATTTACATTCAACAGAACAAGTCAATTGTGAAAACTCAACGTGCTTTTAAAATATTAAAAAATGTGAGAAGTGCGCCTTCTAAGAACACCATTAAGCGTTTATACGAAACATTTTCGACTGGTGAGGCTCTTTCTAATCCGAAGAGGCCAAATAAAAGTCGACCAAGGCGATCGGCCGAGAATATCGCTGCCGTAGGAGCCAGTGTTGAGAGGTCCCCAAGAACATCCCAAAAACGCCGTTCTCAGCAGTTGGGCATGGCTCGGTCCACTTTACAACGGATTATTCGCGTTGATTTGCATTTGTTCCCATACAAAATTCAATTGACGCAAACATTGTTGCCTGTGGACAAGCCTCGTCGATTGGAATGGGCCCAAAGAGTCATCGAAATGGCCGAAGATGACGAGCAATTTTGGAACAAAATTATCATGTCCGATGAAGCCCATTTCACATTGAATGGGACCGTAAATAAGCAAAATTGCCGTATTTACGCCACTGAAAATCCTCAGGAGATTCAAGAAGTGCCTCTTCATGACGAAAAAGCCACAGTTTAGTGCGGCGTTAGTGCGAAAACGGTCATTGGGCCGTTTTTCTTCCAAAATGAAAATGGCCTTGCTGTTACCATCAACCAAGAGCGTTATCGCGACATGATGACCAATTTTGTGATGCCAATTATTCGTCGAAAGCGTATGAGGCAGTTCTGGTTTCAACAAGACGGCGCTCCACCGCACACAAGTCGCATAACAATCGATTTTCTGAAGAATTTGTTTCCGGGCCGTTTGATGTCGAAAAGGGGTGATTTGGACTGGCCACCGCGTTCGCCCGATTTGACGCCGCCTGACTTCTTCTTGTGGGGATATTTGAAGTCAAAGGTTTACGTTAACCAGCCAAGGACCGTAGAAGAGCTCAAGGACAACATTCGTGAAGAAATAGCCGCTATTCCGGCCGAAATGTTGGCGAAAACGATGGAAAATGCTGCAAAAAGGGCATAATACGCCATCAACGCCAGAGGCGGCCATTTGAGAGATATCATATTCAAAAATTGATGTAAACAAATCTACTTGGAACAAATTAAATGATTAAGATTGCCAACCGCCAAATTTTTATTTTTTTCTTTGATTTTTTAAAAAAAAACATGGGTCCGTCGAATACGGGCAACCCTGTATATGAAAGTATATTATAAAAATAATAAGATATCTGTATTCATAAGTATGTTAATAGATGCAAATTTACATGTTCTTTTAAAAATAAATAAAAATAATAAAATTTGTGAATATTTAAAAAACCTCTTTTATCCGTGCTGAGCCCGGTCCCGAGCAACCCGGTTAATCGAGGTACAACTGTATATCAAATTCATTCATTATTAATTTTCGATATTTTAAAGATAATTCTAGGTATTTATACAATGCGTAGAAATTGGATCTATTTAAAATGTTCAGTACGTCGTTCATACTAAGTTGGATTTTACCAAATAGTCTTAATCTTAGATCTTTGTAAATTGGGCAAACACCTAAAAAGTGGTAGGTATTCTCCGATGCATTTAAATTACAGATTGTGCAGATATATTTGTGTTGTTCCTGAAGGATCTGGCAAAGGTGTAACGTTGTAGTTTAATTGGCAATAAAGATCATGGCTTAGTGAGTTCATTGCGTTTAATACATTTTCTTCACGTTCTTTTATTTCTAACAAACTTATTATCGAATTCCATTGTGTGCATAGTGGCTGATTAATATTATTAGGCGTAAAATTAAGGCGTTGACAAGGATTTGACCGCTCATTTGCCCAGTAGATGTTTTTATTTATAATTTCCTCAGCAAGAATACGTGGCAATCTGTGATGATTCATATTTAATACGTTATTTATGTAGGGAAAATGCAGCTTTAAAGTAAAGAGGTATAAAGAATTTAAACCAGTTTCTAGATAGATCATATAATTTGGAGTTGTAGTTGGTAAATAAAGCATTTTTTTTAACAAAAAAACGAAACAGCTTTTCCACTTCATCAAATTTTTCGTAACCCCAAACTTGTGCAGCATAACACATAATTGATCGGGAAGCAGCATGAAATATCTTTGGTTTATTAGACTTTGATATTTGGGGGTGGTTAATATATTTCGACCACGTTGTGTTGATTGCCAATTTTGATGCAGCCAATTTGTTTTTTAAATATATCTTGAAAGACAAGTTATACGTGATATCTACACCAAGGTATTTATAACTGTTTACGATATCGATGTTTTCATCTTGTAATGGTAGATTTCGTGTTTCTCCATATTTGCCATTTATAATGGTCGAAAATTATGGGAGAACGAAAACAACAAGAAAAAGGAAAAAAAGGTGTATGGTTCATGCAAGATAAGGGTTAACAATTTGGCCGCACGTTCAAATAGGCTATATCTCGTTGGATGGGGTGGGGTTCTTGGCCTATTGTTAATCCAGACACTACCAATAAACAAAAAAAAAGGAACGTGCTTTAAGCTGAGTCAAAATTGTGATATATATTCCAAAAAAGCGTGAAACGGGACGGACGGACAAAAGATGAAGTTAATAGACGGAAGCTAAATTTACAAAAAAAAAAATCGATCAGGACTCTTTCCCCTAACGTACACCACGGATTTGGATCCGTGGGTTTTAAAGATCCCAATGCCCTCACCAGCCGTGTTTCTTAGTCCAAAATAATATTTTTATAAGAAACCCACGATCACACTACAACAACTTACCATGTCTGGCCCTCTTTACAACTTAAAAAAAATTATTCCATGATAAATTTATTCTTTTGTTTCATGTCAGAATTTTTGTTTTTATTCACATTTTAGTCAAATCTTATATAAAAAAATATTATTTAAGTTTTAGAAAATTTATTTACAGTTTAGGAAAATTTTTGTTTAACCTCTAGAAAATTTTGTTTTGGTTAAATTTAAAAAAAATTAAAATCTTAGCAAAATTTAAATTTTATGTATTGGAAAAATTTTAAATTATAATATAGCAAAATTTTTAATTTTAGCAAAATTTAAATTTTAGGAAAATTTTTTTTTTTTTATTTTAGCGAAATTATATATTTAGCAGATTTTTTGTTTCATTTCTGACTGTACTTTTTCGTGTTCAATTTTTTTTTTTTTAACTTATGTACTAATTATTACACCCGTCAGGTTTGCAAACCGTTATATCTTCTTGACTACGTGTAACTGTATTCTTTTTTATACCCTCCACTCCAGTGTGCAGAGGGTATATATAAGTTTGTCATTCCGTTTGTAATAATTAGAAAAAAAATTTTGGACCCCATAAAATATATATATTTGTGATCCTTATAACAACCGGAGTTGATATAGCGATGTCCGTCTGTGGAATCAATCGGGTAGCTAGGGTACTCGTTGACATAAAAAATGATTCATTAGCATCATGAAAAGTTTGCTATTTAAAATCGTCCAAATCGGTCCATTAGGGCCCGAGATTTGAATGAAGAACTAAAAAAAGTCTTGAAAAAATATAATTTTCTATGTTGTTCTTGTCACGATCACGCCCTCAATAGGACAGCTAGGGTGATTATTTTTAGTGAGAATGATTCACCAAATTCATGGGAAGATTTCTGTTTCAAAAATCATTAAAATCGGTGGAGCAGGTCCAGGGAAATCTCTGAAAAAGTAAAAAAAATGAAAACATGATATTTCTATATCGTTCTTGTTGTTATTCTAAATGTTGCATTGTTGTCATAGCTGGACTTATTGTTTTTGTGGTCGTTGTGGTAATAATATAATAAAAACAAACCCTTTGTACATTTTTTTATCAACTCTGGTAGAAAAATTTAAAAGTTTCCATTGTTTTGGCATCACTAAAAAAATTTGTTAGATCATTTCTGTCATTGCCACGAGCCTGCCTGCTCGTGGGAAAGTGGTTAAAAGCGATCCAAAATTTTTTCGACAAGCAGACACTACACATAATAAAGACACTAATATACCACCAACATCTAAAGCAAATAATGCTAAAATACCTAGTTGTTAATAAAAAAAAAAAAACAATTGGGCAATTCACAATGGGTAATGTATCGTTGTATCTGTTGTATCGTGTATCACTTTACAATAGTGTAAAATTGTTGTTAATAATTTTCACTGAAAAATCTGATACACGATCCAACTTCATTTGCTATATTTAGTAAATGTTGTATATTGTATCATAACATATCAGTTCCAAGTGAATGCCAGTTTTTATGAAAAAGAAAAAACAAATACATAGAATTTTATCAGCATAAATAATTATAAAATAAAATATGGCAAGTAATGCAAATAACGCAAATACATCGATAAGTTTATTTATATAAAAATAAATGTTTATATTTATACCCTCCACTCCAGTGTGCAGAGGGTATATATAAGTTTGTCATTCCGTTTGTAATAATTAGAAAAAAAAATTTGGACCCCATAAAATATATATATTTGTGATCCTTATAACAACCGGAGTTGATATAGCGATGTCCGTCTGTCCGTCTGTGGAAATCACGATGACGGCATCAATCGGGCAGCTAGGGTGCTCGTTGGCATAAAAAATGATTCATTAACATCCTGAAAAGTTTGCTATTTAAAATCGTCCAAATCGGTCGATTAGGGCCCGAGATTTGAATGAAGAACTAAAAAAAGTCTTGAAAAAATATAATTTTCTATGTTGTTCTTGTCACGATCAAGCCCTCAATAGGATAGCTAGGGTGATAGTTTTTAGTGAGAATGATTCACCAAATTCATGGGAAGATTTCTACTTCAAAAATCATTAAAATCGGTGGAACAGGTCCAGGTAAATCTATGAAAAATTAAAAAAAAAATGAAAAACATGATGTTTCCATATTGTTCCTGTTGTTATTCTAAATGTTGCATTGTTGTCATTGCTGGACTTGTTGTTTTTGTGGTCGTTGTGGTAATAATATAATAAAAACAAACCCTTTGTACATTTTTTTTGTGAACTCTGGTAGAAAATTTTAAAAGTTTCCATTGTTTTGGCATCACTAAAAAAATTTGTTAGATCATTTCTGTCATTGCCACGAGCCTGCATGCAAAATTTCAGATCGATTGGCTCACGGGAAAGGGGCTAAAAATCGATCCAAACTTTTGTCGACAAGCAGACACTACCAGTTAATATAAAGGCAGTAAATAAAGGGAGTAAAAGTTCACCAATAATTTAAAAAACAAATTTTTATGTATTAATTTATTTAAAGAAAAAAATAATTAAATGAAATAGTAATAATAATAAAAAAAAAATAATATACAATACAAAAAAAAAAGAATATATAAATAAAATAAAATAAAGATAAATGCATTCATAGCATTATAATACATATAAAAGGTCAATGTTTTCTAACCGTAACCGTAACGAGTCAGTTGTTTTTTTTTACATGAAAATCATTTAAAACAGTTACCGAACGTAACCGGAACGTCCCAATACTTTTCATGTGAAAAAAAGGCTGACACGTTACGTAACAGTTACATGTCGCTAACTTGTTCTTTACACAGGCTACTGCTTTTGCAGCCAACTTCAAGTCTATTTATATAGTTTCGTAAGCATAACTGATAAAATTGTTTCTATTATATTTTGCTGTAAGTAATAAATTATAAATATACTGAATTTGCAAACTAAAATGGATATTGGAGGTGCTTTAATACAAAAGAGTTAACGAAACAAAATAAAAAAAAAAACAACTCTACAACATCAACAATGGCAGTCATATGTTCTTCAAATAGAAAAAAAAACTGCAAGTGTGTTTTGTTGGCTACAAAACAAAAATAGTGTTTACAATATAACAAAATATGTAAAAGAAGTTAGTGCTATGAAATATTTTATTTTGTTTAAAAAAAAATCGCAAAATGAAAGGCTATAATTCCATTAATAATCAAAAGGCGTTAAACTAATTTATTTATTTTTACGTTGTACTAATGCATTTTAAATAAGTAAAAGTAATTGTATATTTAAATAAAAATGCATTTGTATTATATGTTGCTGTCGTATTCAGAAAAATCAAGTAGCTGACTATACGACTACAAATGCTGCTGCCAGCAGTCGTCTATGTGTTTCATTCATGATGTTGCATTTTTTTGCGAGCAATACTTACATATATTCTAAATAAAGAAATAATAGTTCTTTTCATACTGCGAAATCTATACAAATATATGTACAAATACTATATGTCAAATTTCAAATTTGCAATAATTGATACATTTTTGAAAGAAAATTGTATAATATGAAATGTCTTTAATTTATTTCATAGAAAACAATTTTTTGAAGTGCGTGGATTTTCCATATTTACTGTTTTACTATTTTCGTAATGAGGTTAAATGAGTTAAAAAGAATTTAAAATATTTGAAAATATTAGGTGAGGATCCTCAAGATGTAATATACGATCGGTCTAAAACTTTTCACTTAGTGCCACAGTTAAATTCGAAACAACAAAAACCCATATATTTTGTGCATAAAGTTTAACATTAAATGTGCTTTTCTAAAATCTCTATATATTTTTTCTCATTCATTTCTGACCATCTTCAATGTAAATTTACCAAAGTTTTTTTTATTGCAATATGTATATAAAACTTAAAAATTTAATATTTTTTATTGTGTATTAACTTATTATTCTGCGATTTTCATTACATCACAAAATGTTACAAATTGGCACTACTGTTTCAAAAACAGAAAACTTCTAAATCAGTTGAAAACAGTTGATCTGTAAAACTGTGTGTGAAATTGTGTCAAATAAAATTACAAATATTAATAAATATAATAATACATATATATATATTTTATTAATTTTGTTAAGAATTAGCACAAAATTGATTTTCCATTTTGCATTTCATTTATAAAGAATTCTGCCATATTTTGTTAAAGGGAAAATCCATTTTTGTTATATTAAAAAAAACAGACTTGCATTTAATTTTTCCGTGACTGCCTCAATAATTGCGTAGATGCCACCACAATATTTTTTCTAATTAAAACAGTTGATCTGTAAAACTGTGTGTGAAATTGTGTCAAATAAAATTACAAATATTAATAAATATAATAATACATATATATATTTTATTAATTTTGTTAAGAATTAGCACAAAATTGATTTTCCATTTTGCATTTCATTTATAAAGAATTCTGCCATTGTTTGTTAAAGGGAAAATCCATTTTTGTTATATTAAAAAAAACAGACTTGCATTTAATTTTTCCGTGACTGCCTCAATAATTGCGTAGATGCCACCACAATATTTTTTCTAATTAAATATTAACCAATATCTAACTAGAATTATGATTTATTCCGACTAAAAAGTTCCAATTAAAAGTTATTCATCCCAATTATGAATATTCTCAAGGAATTTCTTTCTCACGGAAAATACATTTCTTGAGAAAAAAATTCCTCCAATTATAAATTCCGCGTGAACAAAAAATGATTAACTGGCATCATCGAATTTCGAAGCCACTTGCTTTGCTTATTGACAATTTATTTTCTATTTTTTGTGTGTGTGCAAACGACCCTACAATAAATGTCCCAATAAACATTTTTGTTTGCTATCAACTTGAGGTGCATTTGAGATCAAATACATTTTTCAAATCTCCAACGTTAATTCTCAAATGCCCTCAATAGTTCGAATATAGTCTTCTCAACTTAAAAGGCACATTTTTTATATGGCGATTTTCATAGTTATCAAATTGAGAAATTTGTGATTCTCAACTTGATAGCAAAGACATATTTCCAATCGGTATCAAATGGAAGGTACGGAATTGCCATATTAAAAAATATTATACTAATTTTAGAAATGAAAACAATGTACTTTTTTTAATGTTTCAATTTAATTTCATTATATATTTAACATTACTATGTACATATTTAACATTAAATGTACATATTATGTACATTTTTTAAAATCTAGAATTAAAAATAAATGAATTAATTAGTTCTACATTTTTTGAAAAATTCGACAAAAAGCAGAAATAATTAAAAATATATCAATGATTTATTTGTACTTTTTTGGCATTTTTTTAATTTAATTTATTATTTATGACATATTTAAATAATATCTCAGACTTAACACAAATCGTATTCAAGTTGAAAAAATGTTTGGTCTCAAGTGGAGAAAAGTGTTGGATATCCAATTGAGAGTAAAAATGATGTCAAGTTGAAAGCAAACAAGGAGAAAAATTGTTCAACCCAAGTTGAGAATTACATTTGACATCAATTTAAGAACTTAACTTTTTTTTTATCAACTCTGGTAGAAAAATTTAAAAGTTTCCATTGTTTTGGCATCACTAAAAAAATATGTTAGACCATTTCTGTCATTGCCACAAGCCTGCCTGCAAAATTTCAGATCGATTGGGTCACGGGAAAGTGGTTAAAATCGATCCAAAATTTTTTCGACAAGCAGACACTACGATTTAATATAAAGGGAGTAAAAATTCACCAACATCTAAAGCAAATAATGCTAAAATACCTAGTTGTTAATAGAAAAAACAATTGGGCAATTCACAATGGGTAATGTATCGTTGTATCTCTTGTATCGTGTATCACTTTACAATAGTGTAAAATTGTTGTTGGTAATTTTCACTGAAAAATCTGATACACGATCCAACTTCATTTGCTATGTTTAGTAAATGTTGTATATTGTATCATAACATATCAGTTCCAAGTGAATGCCAGTTTTTATGAAAAAGAAAAAACAAATACATAGAATATTATCAGCATAAAAAATTATAAAATAAAATATGGCAAATAACGCAAATACATCGATAAGTTTATTTATATAAAAATTAATGTTTATATTTTTAGTATGTATTTTCTCTTTCAGTACCAACCAAAACATTTAACATTTTTTTTTCATTATAAATTAAAATGCAAGAGGTACGTAACTAAAACTCCAGGGTACATCTCACGACCAAAAAGCAAACACTGACAAGTGTTTTCTCTTATACAAAATAGCAGAAGCGACGAAGCGATCTTTCCTCGTTGGATCGAAAATTACTAAAGAAAGCGTTTTACAATATGAAAATACAACTGAGTGTTCACAACAAATGATTGTATTGTGTATTTCAATACAACATACAATATACAACACCTGTTGTGAATTGCCCAAATGTAAATTTAGCAAAAAAATTTATGTATTAATTTATTTAAAAACACAAAAATAACGTTTGATGTTGTTTTTTTTGTGTGTAATATTTAAATATACATACATACACATATTAAATAATACAAATAATGTACATATATTATATATATGTATGTATGTATATTCATAGTAACTGCATGTTAGAAATAAATCGGTTATTTTATTTACATAAAATTCTGCAGTATTTTGTTGTGGGGAAAATACATTTCTTTTGTATTAACAGAGTGTCACTTCATTTTGCTCAGCGTGACTATGCCACAGTAGATGCCGCCATAATTTTTGTTTGTTCTAATTAGCTTTGCAATAGTTATTTCTATTTTAACATGAATGTTAATATTTTCAACTAGATATCATACAGAACAATGTTAAGAATATACACGGGTTGGTCTTTTATTTCATACGTTTTTTCATTATTCTTTTACAAATATGAACATATGTTTGGCATATTACCCACCAATCTCACATCACACTGCAAGTTCGAAAAACTCAATACACTCACATTTTTATACCCTCCACTCCAGTGTGCAGAGGGTATATATAAGTTTGTCATTCCGTTTGTAATAATTAGAAAAAAAAATTTGGACCCCATAAAATATATATATTTGTGATCCTTATAACAACCGGAGTTGATATAGCGATGTCCGTCTGTCCGTCTGTCCGTCTGTCCGTCTGTCCGTCTGTCCGTCTGTGGAAATCACGATGACGGCATCAATCGGGCAGCTAGGGTGCTCGTTGGCATAAAAAATGATTCATTAACATCCTGAAAAGTTTGCTATTTAAAATCGTCCAAATCGGTCAATTAGGGCCCGAGATTTGAATGAAGAACTAAAAAAAGTCTTGAAAAAATATAATTTTCTATGTTGTTCTTGTCACGATCACGCCCTCAATAGGATAGCTAGGGTGATAATTTTTAGTGAGAATGATTCACCAAATTCATGGGAAGATTTCTACTTCAAAAATCATTAAAATCGGTGGAACAGGTCCAGGTAAATCTATGAAAAATTAAAAAAAAAATGAAAAACATGATGTTTCCATATTGTTCCTGTTGTTATTCTAAATGTTGCATTGTTGTCATAGCTGGACTTGTTGTTTTTGTGGTCGTTGTGGTAATAATATAATAAAAACAAACCCTTTGTACATTTTTTTGTGAACTCTGGTAGAAAATTTTAAAAGTTTCCATTGTTTTGGCATCACTAAAAAAATTTGTTAGATCATTTCTGTCATTGCCACGAGCCTGCATGCAAAATTTCAGATCGATTGGCTGACGGGAAAGGGGCTAAAAATCGATCCAAAATTTTGTCGACAAGCAGACACTACCAGTTAATATAAAGGCAGTAAGTAAAGGGAGTAAAAGTTCACCAATAATTTAAAAAACAAATTTTTATGTATTAATTTATTTAAAGAAAAAAATAATTAAATGAAATAGTAATAATAATAAAAAAAAATAATATACAATACAAAAAAAAAAAGAATATATAAATAAAATAAAATAAAATAAAGATAAATGCATTCATAGCATTATAATACATATAAAAGGTCAATGTTTTCTACCCGTAATCGTAACGAGTCAGTTGTTTTTTTTTACATGAAAATCATTTAAAACAGTTACCGAACGTAACCGGAACGTCCCAATACTTTTCATGTGAAAAAAAGGCTGACACGTTACGTAACAGTTACATGTCGCTAACTTGTTCTTTACACAGGCTACTGCTTTTGCAGCCAACTTCAAGTCTATTTATATAGTTTCGTAAGCATAACTGATAAAATTGTTTCTATTATTTTTTGCTGTAAGTAATAAATTATAAATATACTGAATTTGCAAACTAAAATGGATACATATATTGGAGGTGCTTTAATACAAAAGAGTTAACGAAACAAAATCAAAAAAAAACAACTCTACAACAGCAACAATGGCAGTCATATGTTCTTCAAATAGAAAAAAAAAAACTGCAAGTGTGTTTTGTTGGCTACAAAACAAAAATAGTGTTGACAATATAACAAAATATGTAAAAGAAGTTAGTGCTATGAAATATTTTATTTTGTTAAAAAAAAAAATCGCAAAATGAAAGGCTATAATTCCATTAATAATCAAAAGGCGTTAAACTAATTTATTTATTTTTACGTTGTACTAATGCATTTTAAATAAGTAAAAGTAATTGTATATTTAAATAAAAAGCATTTGTATTATATGTTGCTGTCGTATTCAGAAAAATCAAGTAGCTGACTATACGACTACAAATGCTGCTGCCAGCAGTCGTCTATGTGTTTCATTCATGATGTTGCATTTTTTTGCGAGCAATACTTACATATATTCTAAATAAAGAAATAATAGTTCTTTTCATACTGCGAAATCTATACAAATATATGTACAAATACTATATGTCAAATTTCAAATTTGCAATAATTGATACATTTTTGAAAGAAAATTGTATAATATGAAATGTCTTTAATTTATTTCATAGAAAACAATTTTTTGAGGTGCGTGGATTTTCCATATTTACTGTTTTACTATTTTCGTAATGAGGTTAAATGAGTTAAAAAGAATTTAATATATTTGAAAATATTAGGTGAGGATCCTCAAGATGTAATATACGATCGGTCTAAAACTTTTCACTTAGAGCCACAGTTAAATTCGAAACAACAAAAACCCATATATTTTGTGCATAAAGTTTAATATTAAATGTGCTTTTCTGAAATGCCTATATATTTTTTCTCATTCATTTCTGACCATCTTCAATGTAAATTTACCAAAGTTTTTTTTATTGCAATATGTATATAAAACTTAAAAATTTAATATTTTTTATTGTGTATTAACTTATTATTCTGCGATTTTCATTACATCACAAAATATTACAAATTGGCACTACTGTTTCAAAAACAGAAAACTTCTAAATCAGTTGAAAACAGTTGATCTGTAAAACTGTGTGTGAAATTGTGTCAAATAAAATTACAAATATTAATAAATATAATAATACATATATATATATATTATTAATTTTGTTAAGAATTAGCACAAAATTGATTTTCCATTTTGCATTTCATTTATAAAGAATTCTGCCATATTTTGTTAAAGGGAAAATCCATTTTTGTTATATTAAAAAAAACAGACTTGCATTTAATTTTTCCGTGACTGCCTCAATAATTGCGTAGATGCCACCAAAATATTTTTTCTAATTAAAACAGTTGATCTGTAAAACTGTGTGTGAAATTGTGTCAAATAAAATTACAAATATTAATAAATATAATAATACATATATATATTTTATTAATTTTGTTAAGAATTAGCACAAAATTGATTTTCCATTTTGCATTTCATTTATAAAGAATTCTGCCATATTTTGTTAAAGGGAAAATCCATTTTTGTTATATTAAAAAAAACAGACTTGCATTTAATTTTTCCGTGACTGCCTCAATAATTGCGTAGATGCCACCACAATATTTTTTCTAATTAAATATTAACTAATATCTAACTAGAATTATGATTTATTCTGACTAAAAAGTTCCAATTAAAAGTTATTCATCACAATTATGAATATTCTCAAGGAATTTCTTTCTCACGGAAAATACATTTCTCGAGAAAAAAATTCCTCCAATTATAAATTCCGCGTGAACAAAAAATGATTAACTGGCATCATCGAATTTCGAAGCCACTTGCTTTGCTTATTGACAATTTATTTTCTATTTTTTGTGTGTGTGCAAGCGACCCTACAATAAATGTCCCACTAAACATTTTTGTTTGCTATCAAGTTGAGGTGCATTTGAGATCAAATACATTTTTCAAATCTCCAACGTTAATTCTCAAATGCCCTCAATAGTTCGAATATAGTCTTCTCAACTTAAAAGGCACATTTTTTATATGGCGATTTTCATAGTTATCAAATTGAGAAATTTGTGATTGTCAACTTGATAGCAAAGAAATATTTCCAATCGGTATCAAATGGAAGGTACGGAATTGCCATATTAAAAAATATTATACTAATTTTAGAAATGAAAACAATTACTTTTTTTAATGTTTCAATTTTCAATTTAATTTCATTATATATTTAACATTACTATGTACATATTTAACATTAAATGTACATATTATGTACATTTTTTAAAATCTAGAATTAAAAATAAATGAATTAATTAGTTGTACATTTTTTGAAAAATTTGACAAAAAGCAGAAATAATTAAAAATATATCAATGATTTATTTGTACTTTTTTGGCATTTTTTAATTTAATTTATTATTTATGACATATTTAAATAATATCTCAGACTTAACACAAATCGTATTCAAGTTGAAAAAATGTTTGGTCTCAAGTGGAGAAAAGTGTTGGATATCCAATTGAGAGTAAAAATGTTTCCCAAAGATTGGAAAAAATGTTAAGTCTCAACTTGATGTCAAGTTGAAAGCAAACAAGGAGAAAAATTGTTCAACCCAAGTTGAGAATTACATTTCACATCAATTTAAGAACTTAACTTTTCTCCAACATTGGCGAAATAATATTTCAATGCATACTGGGGAATGACCGAAACTAACACATAAACAGTTTTTTCCTATTTGAAAAACATATGACTCATTGTTGCTGTTGTAGAGTTGTTATACCCTCCACTCCAGTGTGCAGAGGGTATATATAAGTTTGTCATTCCGTTTGTAATAATTAGAAAAAAAATTTTGGACCCCATAAAATTTATATATTTGTGATCCTTATAACAACCGGAGTTGATATAGCGATGTCCGTCTGTCCGTCTGTGGAAATCACGATGACGGCATCAATCCGGCAGCTAGGGTACTCGTTGACATAAAAATGATTCACTAACATCCTGAGAAATTTGCTATTTAAAATCGTCCAAATCGGTCGATTAGGGCCCGAGATTTGAATGAAGAACTAAAAAAGTCTTGAAAAAAAAATAATTTTCTATGTTGTTCTTGTCACGATCACGCCCTCAATAGTGCAGCTACAGTGATCATTTTTAGTGAGAATGATTCACCAAATTCATGGAAAGATTTCTACTTCAAAAATCATTAAAATCGGTGGAACAGGTCCAGGGAAATCTCTGAAAAAGTAAAAAAAAATAAAAAAAAACATGATATTTCTATATTGTTCTTGTTGTTATTCTAAATGTTGCATTGTTTTCATAGCTGGACTTGTTGTTTTTGTGGTCGTTATGGTAATAATATAACAAAAACAAACCCTTTGTACATTTTTTTATCAACTCTGGTAGAAAAATTTAAAAGTTTCCATTGTTTTGGCATCACTAAAAAAATATGTTAGATCATTTCTGTCATCGCCACAAGCCTGCCTGCAAAATTTCAGATCGATTGGGTCACGGGAAAGTGGTTAAAATCGATCCAAAATTTTTTCGACAAGCAGACACTACGAGTTAATATAAAGGGAGTAAAAATTCACCAACATCTAAAGCAAATAATGCTAAAATACCTAGTTGTTAATAAAAAAAACAATTGGGCAATTCACAATGGGTAATGTATCGTTGTATCTCTTGTATCGTGTATCACTTTACAATAGTGTAAAATTGTTGTTGGTAATTTTCACTGAAAAATCTGATACACGATCCAACTTCATTTGCTATGTTTAGTAAATGTTGTATATTGTATCATAACATATCAGTTCCAAGTGAATGCCAGTTTTTATGAAAAAGAAAAAACAAATACATACAATATTATCAGCATAAATAATTATAAAATAAAATATGGCAAATAACGCAAATACATCGATAAGTTTATTTATATAAAAATTAATGTTTATATTTTTAGTATGTATTTTCTCTTTCAGTACCAACCAAAACATTTAACATTTTTTTTTCATTATAAATTAAAATGCAAGAGGTACGTAACTAAAACTCCAGGGTACATCTCACGACCAAAAAGCAAACACTGACAAGTGTTTTCTCTTATACAAAATAGCAGAAGCGACGAAGCGATCTTTCCTCGTTGGATCGAAAATTACTAAAGAAAGCGTTTTACAATATGAAAATACAACTGAGTGTTCACAACAAATGATTGTATTGTGTATTTCAATACAACATACAATATACAACACCTGTTGTGAATTGCCCAAATGTAAATTTAGCAAAAAAATTTATGTATTAATTTATTTAAAGAGAAAAACACAAAAATAACGTTTGATGTTGTATTTTTTGTGTGTAATATTTAAATATACATACATACACATATTATATAATACAAATAATGTACATATATTATATATATGTATGTATGTATATTCATAGTAACTGCATGTTAGAAATAAATCGGTTATTTTATTTACATAAAATTCTGCAGTATTTTGTTGTGGGGAAAATACATTTCTTTTGTATAACAGAGTGTCACTTCATTTTGCTCAGCGTGACTATGCCACAGTAGATGCCGCCATAATTTTTGTTTGTTCTAATTAGCTTTGCAATAGTTATTTATATTTTAACATGAATGTTAATATTTTCAACCAGATATCATACAGAACAATGTTAAGAGTATACACGGGTTGGTCTTTTATTTCATACGTTTTTTCATTATTCTTTTACAAATATGAACATAAGTTTGGCATATTACCCACCAATCTCACATCACACTGCAAGTTCGAAAAACTCAATACACTCACATTTTTTTTACTAATACACACACATTTTCCGCAGTGGTCACACTAATGGCACCAAATTTTTCGTGCGAATAGTGGCAGACACTAACGATGATTAATGTTACCCTGTTATAAATTTAATGCAAATTTACTGGATTCTGTAAAATTGTAATTAAAGTTTTAACTTGTTAAATCTATTATAATGATTTATTTTTTGAAATGCGCATACAAAAACGCAAGTTTGTTAATTATAGAGCATAAATATTATTAACTATTATTAAAATAATACTAATAATAATAAATGTAAACATTTTCCCTCAAACATGTGCCTGTATAATAAACTTGGTAACTCTACTTAAAATAAAATAAGAGAGAGAAGTATACAAATGTTTTCAAGTTTACGCTTCGACAACATTTTAAAAATGAGATTGCAGTCAGATGTTTGAGCATAAAATTTAATGGCGATGGATTCGACTAATTCGAACAATTTTTCGTTGATAATACGTACACAACGATTTTACAATTTCAGTGTGATGTGAGATTGGGGGGTTAACTTTTTGTTGTCTTTACAAAATAGAGTTACCGAGTTCGTCAATGAGTTGTTTGCTTACAAAACAGTTCTACATAGTTATATAGAATTATTATTCTGCTTTACCTATAAAATATCTGATTGCGATTACATCTAATTTTTAAAAATTGTTTATAATTAATAAAGCATTATTATTCACATAAATACAAAATTTCACTTTTTAAATTTTCCATTCAAATTTAAGAAAATATCAATTATAATAAAAACTGAAAATAAAATTTCCAATTATAAATTAGAAAATATTAATTGAGTTTCAGAAAATCATATCAAAACGTCGGAAATAATAATTTTAAATTTAGAAATATCTTTACATTTAAAAATGTTTACATTTAAAAAAAATATTGCCATTCAGGAGATATTAATAACTTTTCAGTACCGCGATTCAGTAACTTCTTTTAACGATAGTCGAATTGTAAAAAAAAAGAAAATTGAAAAATTATCAGTAAAATTTTGAAACGATATTCGCTATTGTTAAAGTCAGCTGTTGTTGTTATCTAAACGACAACCATTTTTGTGTTGTTTATCCAATCGATAAAAACTTAAATTTTTAGGTTGAAATGTCGTCATACATAAATAAAAATCATGATATAGTGAAAATATTTTGCTTTAATTAAAAAACTTTTTTATATAAATAAAAAAATTAAATATAACCAAAATGCATGCCGATCAGCAACCACGATGACCAAAAAGCAAACACCGAAATAAATCCGAAATAATAGAAAAGAAGAAAACCAACCCAAAGAATTTGCTGAAATAATTTGGTATTAAGTTTAACAAATTGTTTACTTTTTCATTTACATTTATTATCAAGACTCAAACCGAGGTGGAGGGTATCAAAGATTCGGCACAGCCGAATTTAACACTCTTACTTGTTTTTACTAATACACACACATTTTCCGCAGTGGTCACACTAATGGCACCAAATTTTTCGTGCGAATAGTGGCAGACACTAACGATGATTAATGTTACCCTGTTATAAATTTAATGCAAATTTACTGGATTCTGTAAAATTGTAATTAAAGTTTTAACTTGTTAAATCTATTATAATGATTTATTTTTTGAAATGCGCATACAAAAACGCAAGTTTGTTAATTATAGAGCATAAATATTATTAACTATTATTAAAATAATACTAATAATAATAAATGTAAACATTTTCCCTCAAACATGTGCCTGTATAATAAACTTGGTAACTCTACTTAAAATAAAATAAGAGAGAGAAGTATACAAATTTTTTCAAGTTTACGCTTCGACAACATTTTAAAAATGAGATTGCAGTCAGATGTTTGAGCATAAAATTTAATGGCGATGGATTCGACTAATTCGAACAATTTTTCGTTGATAATACGTACACAACGATTTTACAATTTCAGTGTGATGTGAGATTGGGGGGTTAACTTTTTGTTCTCTTTACAAAATAGAGTTACCGAGTTCGTCAATGAGTTTTTTGCTTACAAAACAGTTCTACATAGTTATATAGAATTATTATTCTGCTTTACCTATAAAATATCTGATTGCGATTATTTCTCATTTTTAAAAATTGTTTATAATTAATAAAGCATTATTATTCACATAAATACAAAATTTCACTTTTTAAATTTTCCATTCAAATTTAAGAAAATATCAATTATAATAAAAACTGAAAATAAAATTTCCAATTATAAATTAGAAAATATTAATTGAGTTTCAGAAAATCATATCAAAACGTCGGAAATAATAATTTTAAATTTAGAAATATCTTTACATTTAAAAATGTTTACATTTAAAAAAAATATTGCCATTCAGGAGATATTAATAACTTTTCAGTACCGCGATTCAGTAACTTCTTTTAACGATAGTCGAATTGTAAAAAAAAAGAAATTTGCAAAATTATCAGTAAAATTTTGAAACGATATTCGCTATTGTTAAAGTCAGCTGTTGTTGTTATCTAAACGACAACCATTTTTGTGTTGTTTATCCAATCGATAAAAACTTAAATTTTTAGGTTGAAATGTCGTCATACATAAATAAAAATCATGAAATAGTGAAAATATTTTGCTTTAATTAAAAAACTTTTTTATATAAATAAAAAAATTAAATAGCATATTCAATTCATTATTTCATTTTCAAATAAATAAACAGAAATATTAGTAAAAAAAATAAAGATATTAAACATAAACATAAAATCATCCTGTCAAACACGAAGTAATTTGTTTTTTTCTATTCTTTGTGTTTTTCGCTTATTTTGACAGAGATGCCACTCCTTTACAATTTAAATAAATAGAAAAACAGATTTGTCGATATTAATTTAAATTCAATGAATTTAAGAAAACCTCAAATGATATTTAAGAATTGCTAACATAAAAATTGTTACATAAGTAAACGTAATTTTATGAGAATGTTATTTTTTATATATAAATTTTCACAATTTTTTTTGGATGAAAATTTGAAGTTTTTCAGAAAATAAAGATAACATTAAATTATTTTATTTAAAATGTTTGGGACTTTTCGTTTTTTGCGTTTTTCATCCCTAATTTGATTATTTGTTATTATAAATTTATTCTCTATGTTTTCAAAATATGGCAATATTTTAAAAAAAAGTTGAGAGAGCTTTTTTTTTTGGTTATTATTTTGTTACTCCATCCGACCTATATGGCCACAATGAAGAAATATTTGGCCAGTTAAAAGAAACTATGCAGCCATCTCCAATTAGCACGATTTAATGCATATAGCCACTCTACACAACCATTACCTTTGCAATGGAGGTTAGGGCGAGCTATTTAATTAGCAAAAACTAAATTAAACGAGAAGTTATGTCATATAACCGGAAACGCATGCATATATGTAGGTATATAACCAAAATGCATGCCGATCAGCAACCACGATGACCAAAAAGCAAACACCGAAATAAATCCGAAATAATAGAAAAGAAGAAAACCAACCCAAAGAATTTGCTGAAATAATTTGGTATTAAGTTTAACAAATTGTTTACTTTTTCATTTACATTTATTATCAAGACTCAAACCGAGGTGGAGGCTATCAAAGATTCGGCACAGCCGAATTTAACACTCTTACTTGTTTTAGTATGTATTTTCTCTTTCAGTACCAACCAAAACATTTAACATTTTTTTTTAATTATAAATTAAAAAGCAAGAGGTACGAAACTAAAACTCCAGGGTATATATCACGACCAAAAAGCAAACACTAACAAGTGTTTTCTCTTATACAAAATAGCAGAAGCGACGAAGCGATCTTTCCTCGTTGGATCGAAAATTACAAAAGAAAGCGTTTTACAATATGAAAATACAACTGAGTGTTCACAACAAATGATTGTATTGTGTATTTCAATACAACATACAATATACAACACCTGTTGTGAATTTCCCAAATGTAAATTTAGCAAAAAAAAATTATGTATTAATTTATTTTAAGAGAAAAACACAAAAATAACGTTTGATGTTGTATTTTTTGTGTGTAATATTTACATATACATACATACACATATTAAATAATACAAATAATATAGATATATTATATATATGTATGTATGTATATTCATAGTAACTGCATGTTAGAAATAAATCGGTATATTATTTTATTTACATAAAATTCTGCAATATTTTGTTGTGGGGAAAATACATTTCTTTTGCATTAACAGAGTGTCACTTCATTTTGCTCAGCGTGACTTTGCCACAGTAGATGGCGCCACAATTTTTGTTCTAATTAGCTTTGCAATAGTTATTTCTATTTTAACATGAATGTCAATATTTTCAAATAGATATCATACAGAACAATGTTAAGAGAATACACGGGCTGGACTTTTATTTCATACGTTTTTTCATTATTCTTTTACAAATATGAACATAAGTTTGGCATGTTAACTTTTTGTTGTCTTTACAAAATATAGTTACCGAGTTCATCAATGAGTTTTTTGCTTTCAAAACAGTTCTACATAGTTATATAGAATTATTATTCTGCTTTACCTACAGAATATCGTATTGCGATTACACCTAATTTTTAAAAATTGTTTATAATTAATAAAGCATTATTATTCACATAAATACAAAATTGCACTTTTTAAATTTTCCATTCAAATCAAGGTTCAGAAAATACACACATGAAACACACAATGTTCTGTTCAAAAGCAGCCAACACATATTTTTATTTTCATATCAATTATGTGCGTTTTTAAATTTTCTACGGTGCCCAACACAACCATGACTGTGTTCGTTTTAATATTTCGTTATTTACACAAACATTTTTGTATCACATACTTTTTGTTTCAATCACACATAAAGCACACATTTTTGAGTGTTGCTTTATTTGAAGTTCATGTTCTGGTACGTGTAGTGAAAAAAAACACAGAACATGTACAATAAACAGGTTCGAGTTCAGTTATATTTTAAGTCGTGTTGTGGCTCGTGTAGTAAGAAAAAACACAACATGTACAATAAACAGGTTCGAGTTCAGTTATATTTTAAGCAAGAAAAAACACAACATGTACAATAAACAGGTTCGAGTTCAGTTATATTTTAAATCGTGTTTAAAATATAACTGAACTCGAACCTGTTTATTGTACATGTTGTGTTTTTTCTTGCTACACGACTTAACACGACTTAAAATATAACTGAACTCGAACCTGTTTATTGTACATGTTGTGTTTTTTCTTACTACACGAGCCACAACACGACTTAAAATATAACTGAACTCGAACCTGTTTATTGTACATGTTCTGTGTTTTTTTTTCACTACACGTACCAGAACATGAACTTCAAATAAAGCAACACTCAAAAATGTGTGCTTTATGTGTGATTGAAACAAAAAGTATGTGATACAAAAATGTTCGTGTAAATAACGAAATATTAAAACGAACACAGTCATGGTTGCGTTGGGCACCGAAGAAAATTTAAAAACAAACATAATTGGTATGAAAATAAAAATATGTGTGTGTTGGTCTAAGTTATGTTTGTTTACATATATGTACGAGTTTTTTATTCAGTGTGTGTTTTTTTCTGAACTCTGATTCAAATTTAAGAAAATATCAGTTCTTATAAAAACTGAAATTAAAATTTCCAATTATAAATTAGAAAATATTAATTGAATTTCAGAAAATCATATCAAAACGTCGGAAATAATAATTTTAAATTTAGAAGACATCAATTGCATCTTTAATATATAAATTGTATTCGTTACTTCTTTTAACGATCGTCGAATCGTAAAAAAAAGAAAATTGTTATCTAAACGACAACCATTTTTGTGTTGTTTATTCAATCGATAAAAACTTAAATTTTTAGGTTGAAATGTCGTCATACATAAATAAAAATCATAAAATAGTGAAAATATTTTGCTTTTATTAAAAAACTTTTTTATATAAATAAAAAAATTATATAGCATATTCAATTCATTATTTCATTTTCAAATAAATAAACAGAAATATTAGTAAAAAAAAAAATAAAGATATTAAACATAAACATAAAATCATCCTGTCAAACACGGAGTAATTTGTTTTTTTCTATTCTTTGTGTTTTTCGCTTATTTTGACAGAGGTGCCACTAGTTTACAATTTAAATAAATAGAAAAACAGATTTGTCGACTGTCGTTAAGATGTATGTACTTAGTGAATCACTTAATCCTTAGTGCAAACAACAATAGCTGTCGATATATTTTGCGATTGTCAGATCGTTGAATTTGAAATTTACAGAATCGCACTCCAGAAAATATTAATTTAAATTCAATGAATTTAAGAAAACCTCAAATGATATTTAAGAATTGCTAACATAAAATTTTTTTTTTTTTTTATGAAAATTTGAAGTTTTTCAGAAAATAAAGATAACATTAAATTATTTTTTTTAAAATGTTTGGGACTTTTGGTTTTTTGCGTTTATTCTCTATGTTTTCAAAATATGGCAATATTTAAAAAAAAAGTTGAGAGCTTTTTTTCTTTTTGGTTATTATTTTGTTACTCCATCCGACCTATATGGCCACAATGAAGAAATATTTGGCCAGTTAAAAGAAACTATACAGCCATCTCCAATTAGCACGATTTAATGCATATAGCCCCTCTACACAACCATTACCTTTGCAATGGAGGTTAGGGCGAGCTATTTAATTAGCAAAAACTAAATTAAACGAGAAGTTATGTCATATAACCGGAAACGCATGCATATAGGTATATAACCTAAATGCATGGCGATCAGCAACCGCGATGACCAAAAAGCAAACACCGAAATAAATCCGAAATAATAGAAAAGACGAAAACCAACCCAAAGAATTTTCTTTAATAATTTGGTATTAAGTTTAACAAATTGTTTACTTTTTCCAATATTTTGTTTACATTTATTATCAATACTCAAACCGAGGTGGAGGGTATTAAAGATTCGGCACAGCCGAATTTAACACTCTTACTTGTTTCTCTTTAATGTAGGAAAATTTGCGTCTAGAAACTATTTGCATTTTAGCAAAATTCTTAATTTAGAAAAATTTTTATGTAAAATTTATATATAGTAAATTTTATTAATTTAGAAAAATTTTTAGTTTAAATTTATATTTAGAAAAATTCTAATTTAGAAAATTTTTAATTTAAAATTTTAATTTAGAAAAATTTTAATTTGACTTAATAGTTAGAAAATTTTTAATTTAAATATGTATATTGAAAAAGGTTTTTAATTTAAATTTATATTTAGAACAATTTTATATTTTACAAAATTTTAATTTGGAGAAATTATTGTACATTTGGATAGAAAAATTAAGAAAATTTACCGCCTTATTGCTGGTGTCTGTGGAGCCGATGTAGCGCTATCGTCTGTCGCCGTTACAGTTATCACAGCCAATTCGAAATAATAATATTCCACGTTTAAGCATTATTTTCTGTTACAAATAGCACCGTAATCTGGATCACTTTTTTCATATTTCGTTTCACAAACTCCAATTTTCTTTGCTTAAGTTTAATATTCGGGTTTATGGTAATTTCAAAACAAAAAGGTTTTACATTTTACAATCGTTTATATTTTCAGTTTTACAAGGTTCAACATTAATTTTCAGTTTTGGAAATTTTCAACTTTTACATCAAGATTTTCAATAATTACATCACAAGTTTTTTTTTCTTGTTTTTGCATATATTATATACTTTACAATATTTTCAGTTTAACTCTTGTAATTTATTATTTTGATTTTAAAGACCACAATTAAATTTTCAATTTATTTATTCAAAAAAAATTTAAGGCTATAGAACACTTTCATGACACCAGCTTCCCTTGAAAACCAAAAACTGAATGCCACGTTTTGCCAAAATTTCGTCTTTATATTTATTTTGCAAATCTGACCTACGCCAATTTTATGTATCTATTTACGAAGGAAAACCTGTTTTACAACAATAAAAAAAATAGCCATTCAGCAAATGTTCCCAAAGTTAATGAATAATAGTTGTAGTGATCTCTCAGCTGCGCTATTACACTACTCAACAAAATGAAAAAAATTTCATGTACTCCGGATGCGATAATTTTTTCTGTGTAGATAACCTTGACATGAGCTCGAAAAACGCAATAAAAAATTTTTTTTTCGTTTGGTTTTTTTTTTTTTTTTTTTAAATTTTAAAAATTTTTTTTTGGTTAATTTGTTTCGTCCAGCATAACTCGGGAACCACTAGCCCGATTTAATTGAATTAAATTGTAAAAAATTTAAAATTACAATTCCCTTAATCTGTTTATATATTGTTTTCCTATACAAGCAACAGTTTCCAAGTTAAAAATGAATATATAAAGGAAACAACTTATTTTTGCCAAAAAATTAAAATTTTTTTTTTTTTAAAAATCCATAAAAAATCCCAAATGAAAAAAAATTTCAAATCTTATTACTTTTACGTAAAGATACATAACCTATGAGCAAAATAAGAGAAAGATCATGAAAATCGATGCACGCGTTTCGCTTTTATTCGCAATTGAGTAAAGGTATGAATTTAAAAAATTTGCTCGACATATGCACAACTTTGTCTATGGTAAGGTTTTTTCTTTTTTATTACAAAAAAAATTAAAATTTGTTGGGTGACAAAAATATATGACTTTAAATTAAAAAACAATTCGATATATGTACAAGAAATTATCCTAAGGATATCAACATTAATTAATTATAAAAAAGTTTTAAAAAAAAATATCTAAACACAAAAATAAAAACCTTCAAATTAAAAATAATTATGTGCTTTTGTCTTTCTTTTATATTGTTGTGGGTCTGTTTCTCTTATTAGGAACCAGATATAGTCCCCCATCATAGCTTCGTTCCAAAATCCTTGGTATCGGTGCTCAATTTCTTTCATTTGCTGATGAAAACGCTCACCATGCTCGTCACTCACATCGCCCAGGTTGTCCGGAAAGAAGTCCAAGTGCGAGTGTAGAAAATGTATCTTAAGCGACATATTTGCTCCAATTTTTTTATAATTTTGGAGTAGTTGTTCGACGATCTCTCTGTAATTTGAGCTTTTGTTGTTTCCAAGAAATCCGGAAACAATTTGCCGAAATGAGTTCCAAGCTGCAGCTTCATTTGGTGATAAAATGTGTTCAAACTGTTGGTCTTGCAACAACTTTTTAATTTGCGGACCGTCGAAAACGCCTTCCTTAATCTTTGCCGATGAAAGGTGAGGAAAAATGGTTTTTAAATAGGCGAACGCTTCGCCATCTGTGTTGATAGCTTTCACAAAGTTTTTTATGAGTCCGAGCTTTATGTGAAGAGGTGGGAGAAAAACATTTTCCTTTTTTATGAGTGGTGTATATTTCACGTTGTCGCTGCCGGGGATGAAGTTAACTCTTTCTGTCCAACTCCTCCTGGTGTAATGATGTTGACGATCGCGGCTGTCCCAAAGGCAGAGAAAACAACAGTACTTTGTGAATCCACCTTGTAATCCACAAAGGATACCGATAACCTTAAGGTCGGCACAAACTTTCCAATCGTGTTTCTCATAGTTAAGGCACTTTAGTAGATTGTCCATGACTTCGTATGTTTCCTTGGTGTCAACGGCATGATCAATGAAGACCTATTTGTACTGTGTATTGTTTAGTATTTTACTGACAGGTACTTATAAATGGGTGTATATTTTTTTACGGTGGCTACATACCTGTTTCACCATGTGTGAGTCTTAAATTTTCCGAATAAATGTGGGTTGCATTTATGTAAAAAAATCATACAGGTAGTCACCGGAAAACCCAAATAAGTAAAAAAGTCCCCTTTCCTTTTTTCCTTTTAATTGTTCACGCACATTTATTACCGTTTATTACTTTGCTTACGCAATCATAAAAATTAAATAACCCTTTGTTTATTCCGTTTTGTTAATTCTGAGAATCATAAAAAAAAAGAAAAAACCTTACCATAGACAAAGTTGTGCATATGTCGAGCAAATTTTTTAAATTCATACCTTTACTCAATTGCGAATAAAAGCGAAACGCGTGCATCGATTTTCATGATCTTTCTCTTATTTTGCTCATAGGTTATGTATCTTTACGTAAAAGTAATAAGATTTGAAATTTTTTTTCATTTGGGATTTTTTATGGATTTTTAAAAAAAAAAAAATTTAAATTTTTAGGCAAAAATAAGTTTTTTCCTTTATATATTCATTTTTAACTTGGAAACTGTTGCTTGTATAGGAAAACAATATATAAACAGATTAAGGGAATTGTAATTTTAAATTTTTTACAATTTAATTCAATTAAATCGGGCTAGTGGTTCCCGAGTTATGCCGGACGAAACAAATTAACCAAAAAAAAATTTTTAAAATTTAAAAAAAAAAAAAAAAAAAAAACCAAACGAAAAAAAAATTTTTTATTGCGTTTTTCGAGCTCATGTCAAGGTTATCTACACAGAAAAAATTATCGCATCCCGAGTACATTTTGACTGTTGACTAGTGTTATACATACGAAAGTGGGTGTGTCTAAAAAAAAAACGAAAGCTCTATAAAGAATATTTAGACGAACGATGAGAGTAACTGCTGAATATTGTTAATAAACAGGCTTTGAGGAACAACATCTAAGTCATACGTGTAGGGAGAAAGAATGAATAGACAGAAAAAAAACCCGCTAAAATTACTTGTCGTAGCTAACCTTTAACTTATGACGTGGTAGTAAATTTTACACTGTTTTTTTTAATTGTTTAAAAACTTCTCTCTCTTGCACGCACATAAATTGATATTCTCAGTACCCTTATATAATATTATACTCTGAATATTAGTGTTGTTTGTTTTGTCACAGGTTACAGTCGCGCGGAGATATTTGAGTGCAGGTGTAAAGTTTACTACACGTCGTCGTTTGTGTTATTTTTTCATAGAAAATATATTACTACCACATAGTCGTTAGTGTGATTTTTTCATAGAAAATATTTTACTACCACATCTGAGTTAACGTTATTAATCCATATGAAAAAAATTACTACACATCTACATAAGCGTAAGTATTTTTGAATAAAAGTATTTATTATTTGTTTTTGATTTTTTTAACATTTTAATATTATTTTACAATTAAATAGTGGAAAATAGCACATTTAAAATATGAACGTACAGCAAATCAGTAAAATATTAGAAGAAGAAGACGTGGATTTTTACGATTACGAAATTTATGATGATGGAAGTGAAGTTGATGACGAAGTCGTCGATCCAAACTTCTGCACTGAAATTTATAGTGACAGTAACTCTGAAATATCGGAAACGGATAACGAAGAAGAAATAGATACGGCGTTTATTGCAGAAGAAGATATCGAAGCGGGGCAAAACGAAGTTGAAATAAATAATAACTCTACTTCTGAATCTCGTTATTATTATGGAAAAAATCGTTTCAAATGGTCGGCAGAACAACCACAGCGTTTTAGTAGAACTCCCTTACATAACATCATAAGACTACCAACTTCAGTGGGTTCCCAAAATATTCAAGACGAATCAGAAAACTTAATGTGTCGATATTGGTCACAATTTTTTGATGACTCTATTGAAAATATAATCATTGAACACACCAACAAAAAGCTATATATAAAGTTTGAATCAACAAACAAATTAGAAGCGAAACCTTTGGATAAAACTGAACTTAGAGCATTTTTGGGCTTATTGCTTTATTCATCTGTTTTCAAATCTAATCGAGAATCCATAGATCTTATATTTGCAACTGATGGAACTGGCAGAGATATTTTTAGAGCAACAATGTCTAGGCTCCGATTTCTAACCATACTTTCGTGCTTACGGTTTGATAATACTTCGAACCGAAAAGAAAGATTATTAAGCGACCCCTTGGCAGCAGTGTCAGAAATGTTCAATAAAATAATTGAAAATTGAAAAAAAAATTTCTCCATAGGTACTCATGCCTGTATTGACGAAATGTTAGTACCATTTCGTGGCAGATGCAAATTTAAAGTTTATATGCCTCAAAAACCGGCAAAATATGGGATAAAAATAATGGCTTTAACGGATGCACGTACCCACTATCTTGCAAATGCCTATATTTACTACGGAAAGAACTCAGACGGTATTAACCTTACAAGTGATGAAAAAAAGCTTGCAGTGCCAACTCAATCAGTATTGAGATTGTGCAGTATTATTGAAGGGAGTAACAGAAATATTACTGCAGACAACTGGTTTTCATCAATTCAATTAGCTGAAACATTAAAAGATCGCCAACTTACTTATTTGGGTACTCTAAGAAAAAATAAAAAAGAGATACCCTTAGAATTTTTACCAAACAGAAAAAGGTTAGTTGAAAGCAGTATTTATGGATTTACAAAAGATATTACACTTTTATCTTACGTACCCAAGAAAAATCGCTCGGTAATTTTAATTTCTACTATGCACCATCAGAAAGCAAATGATCCACTAACTAATAAGCCGGAAATGATAGCCGACTATAATAACACTAAAGGAGGAGTTGATGAGTTAGACAAAAAGTGTTCAATTTACTCATGCAGTCGCCGTACACGACGTTGGCCTTTAGCTGTATTCTACAGATTAATTGATATAAGTGCAGTTAATGCATATATTTTGAATCAATCTTCTCGTAATTACAGTAAAATTTCAAGAGCGGACTTTTTAAAAACACTTGCCAGAAATTTAATTGTGCCACACTTACAAAGAAGAGAACACAACCAAAGATTAACTCGTTCTCTACGAGATATTATTCATATGATATTGGGTTCTGAGTCTCTTCCCCAGCCTGTTGTGCAAAAACCAATAACGACCAGCAAACTATGTTACATTTGTCCTAATAAATTAAAAAGAAAAACAACTCACACAATGCGAAAAACCAATGTGTATGGGTTGTAGCAAGCGTTTATGTATTAATTGTACGAATACTGATTTTGACGAGTGATTATTTAAAATTAAAAGACTGTTATTTTTTAGTATATAAGAGATATTGAAATGTTCCTTTTTTTTTAATAAGTATATACCCAAGGCTGTGGAAATGCCATTTAAGTTTTTGTTACGTTAATATAATTTAAAGTACAACTATAGAATTTATTTACTTTTTTGTTTATATAAAGCAGGCTTTAATACGTAAAAAGAAAAGGTGTAAAATTTACAACCACCTCTACCTATACGTTACAACTTTTCACCTCAAACTTACCTTAAAAGACTTCTTGTTATTTTTTAGTATATAAGAGATATTGAAATGTTCTTTTTTTTTTAATTAAAATTGACTATTAGCCTGTGGAAAAATGCCATAAAATTTTTTGTTAAGCTTATTTTTTTATCAAATGTACAAGTAAATAATACATATACTTTTTTGTTCACATAAAAAAAGCTTGTGAAATAAACAACAATTTTTTTCCAAAAAAATCCAAAATTTTTAAAATTTTTTTTCTTAACTCTGTATTCAGAAGTTATTAACTTTGAGCAATGTAAGTATAAAACCATTATAACATATAAACGTTGAAATAATACTTAAAAAAAAACGGTGTAAATTTCACTACCACCTCTTAATATATGTTAAAACTTTTCACCTCGTAAGTTAAAGGCTAAGAATACACAAAGAATTTAACCTTGAAAAAAAAAAACATTTCAAGTTCAAGTTCAAGGTCTGACATACATAATGATTGACCTATATAATGTTTGACATATGTATGTACTATAGAGCTACACTACCGGGTATAAATATAATGGCACCGTCACAATCTCCAAAATGCCAATTCAGGAGTTTGGAGATTCTTGTGCCCGACCTAAACACCAATATTTTAGATTTATTTAAATTAACTTTTAAGCACCACAGTTGGCAGTAACTATATAATGCATCAATCATGCTTTGTAGTTCTGTTGGCGATTCCGATATGATAACAATATCGTCGGCATAAAGCAGGATCTTCACTGTAGTATCAGCAACATTTACATCACCAGGGAGTACATCAACTCGATCATTTATATATAATTAAAATAGCACCGGGCTTAATATGCACCCCTGTTTTACACCTATATCAACAGAAAATGGTTTAGAGAAATTGCTGCCATCCCAAATACGGCTTTTATTATTTTCATATGCATTCTGTAAAATTCTGATTATTTTTGATGACATTCCCATCCATGAGAGTTTATAAAATAGACTATTTCAAGGAATTGTATCAAAAGCACAAGAGAAGTCAATAAAGAAGGCAAGTTATCTACAGTTGAGTAATTCTTTCTGAAACCCGCTTGATATTCATTCAGTATTTTGTTGTTATCCATGAATTCAGTTATTCTATTTAATAAAATTGTGTTGAAAATTTTGCATGTAGCATCAATAAGCGACAAGCCATGGTAGTTTTCTGGAAAAGCTGGATCTCCTTTTTTACGAGCTACGAAAGCTTGATGGTATTTTTTCATGGAGAAATATTATGTTAAAAACTGATAATATTTCGCTAACAAAGCATTCTGGAGCAATTTTATAAAATTCGTAGCTAATACCAACTTGACCTGGACCTTTATTATGCTTCAAATTCTTAATAACGGACGATAATTCGCAGGATTCTATAGGAGAATCTAAAAAGGGATCGGTGAAATATGGCATGCACCAGTTTACTTTATGATTATTTTCCGTGGTTTGTAACATAGAACTAAAGTGAGTTAGGAACTCATCTGCTTTTAAGTTACCTCTGACCAAGTGCTTATAAGATTTCAGTGAGTTTGATAGTTTCCACCAGTCACTACTGCACTCTACTGTGTTTAATTTGTGCAGGTTATTATTATACAAATCCAGTTTTTTATTATTACATAGTTTTAGGTATTTAGCCCGTCATGTAAAATAAAGTGTTTTGTTTATGGTTGTATGATTTTTTCTATATAATTTGAGCCTTTTTAACATTTGTTTCCGTGAGCGAGCACATTGCCAATCAAACCATTTTTGCTTTGGTTCAAAAAATGGTTTATTCACTTTTAATATTGCAGCTTGCTTTATTTTAGTCGTTAGTGTAGACACCAAATTATCTACCGAAACGTTTGTTTGAAGATGAACATTAGTAGAGAGCGAACAAAGAATCTCAACATATTTAGGCATGTATTTGTCATTCCAACGCAATCTATGGAGGGAATCTTTTACATTTGTCTCAGCATTAGAATTCAAAGATTTGATTTTTATACATAATGGCATATGTTCGGAGTAAGGTTTGGATGCAACTGAAAAATCATCAACATATTGCAGAAGAATATGTGAACAGATGCAATAATCAATGACCGATCTACCCATAATAACGCAGAAGGTGTATTCACCATGAGCATCGTTACCCGTCCTTCCGTTAAGCACAATACCACCAATATCGTCAATCAGCTCCATGAGTTTTTTACCTTGTGTATTAAAAGTATTATCTTTTGAACATCTATGTATATTTCCGAATGTTTGGTAAATCTTTTATAAAGTTAGAGTCCAAAATCTGTTCATTTGAAATTCTAGCGTTTAAATCGCCCACGATGCAGAAATCTGTAGGTTTAAGTTCTTGCATAAATTCTTCATATTTTTGTAAGTCTGAATACCAATTTGTACAATTTAGATACCTTGGGATTGCATAAATCAAGCAGTTAAAACTGTATTGTTGTATTTAAAAATTTAAAATTATATATTTTTTGTAGATCTTTTCTGAAACCAAACAAGCAGCCACCACTTGCACGACCCGCTCTATGAATTTTCTTTGCTGCAATCCAATGAAGACTATAAATTTTAAAATGCGATGAAAAAAGATGTTGCTTATCTGCTACTACGTGAAAAACAAGAAAGAAAATTATAGTCGGTCTGTGACGGCCGTACGAAAATTTTTGCTATTTAGTGTACATCACACGAAAGAAAAAACTATAACACGTAAACAACACCTTATATGGTAATATCGTTTGCCAATTTTTGTTTGTTGCAAAAAAAATTATATTTTTAAACACTTGAGTTGGTGTTAATATTTCTCCGTCAGCACAATTTCATTCATGTGTAAAGCTGTTACTCGCTCTCATTCCCTCCCATGTTGTCAGCCATTAACATTGGCTTACCTTGTTCCCCTCATCGTTAGAGGTAGTATTTTTTTACATAGGAATTTAATGAATGTATGAGTGTTGGTTACACGTATGAATGATTGCGAATTTTTTGCAAACAACGAAACTGGTTTGTTGTTTGATTTTTTTTTTTGGTGTGCAAAAAAATTAAAAAAATCTTGAATAATTGGGTTGTTGAAAGAAGACGCAAAATTTAAAAAATCATTCAAGTTCTGGAGTCGGGTGGATGACGGTCTTTTGTGGCGTAAAGTTCTTAAATAGTGCTCTCTATTTTTTTAATGCAAAGGTTTTAATTAAAAAAAAAAAAGCAAATGTGAAGTTTGGTTGGCAAGGAGTACAGTTGTGAGCCATGTGAAATTTTTGTGTAAAAACTGAAAATTTGAGAAATTTAACTGAAAATAATATTTGTAAACTTGAAACTGACCAAAAGTTTGAAATAAAAGGTTTAAAAGCCTAAGAAATTTAAAGAAAAAATTCAATGACTTGAACTGAAAATTACCAAAAGTTTGATGTAATAAAATGTGCAAAAACTCAAATGTTAAAATAGAAGGAAAATAAAACTGAAACGAAACTTTGTAAGACCTATTAACTTTGGAACATTAAACAAAACAAAAGTAAAACTTGAAATTTTAATAATTTTGTAAACACCTCTATTTAACCGCTTGGTTAAAACCTTCAGCATCGAGGACACATCTTTAATCACTCCTCCAACTGCAACCAACATCAAATTAGCAGCATCTCTAATACTACCGGCCAACCACAACTACAGCAACAGGCGATAGCAGCGTCATGCGGTAATTTTTATATGCAACTCATAAAAGAAATTTTATTTTATAACTTAATTGTTTCTAAAAGTGGTATTTTGGCTCGAAAAAAAAAAATTAATTAAATGTGTTCCTAATATGTAGATTTGGTTAATAATAAATGTTAGTTTTCTAAATCTAAGAGTTTTGCTTAAAATTAAAGAAAGAATTTCCTACCATTAAAATTTCTTAAATATAAAATTTAAACAACAATTCTCTAAATTGAAATTACCGAAAATATAAAAATGCAAACTACAAAAATTTTCTGCGTTAAAATTTTCCTATATCTATAATTAAGTTAAACACTACAAATTTTACTAAATATGGAAACGTTTCTACACTATAATATTTTATAAACAAAGAAATTTATACCGGAGTATAACGGTTACCAAGAAACCAAAAGAAAAGAAAACATATTGTAACGGTTTTCGTACAAGACGGTGGTAATAATAGTAAATATGATGTAAGAAAAGTGCACTACGTACGAAAAAAAAACAAAAATTAAAATTTGCAAGAGTTAAATAAAATTTCCTAAAATTAAAAGTTTTTGATAGAATTAAATTAAAACTTAAAAAAAATTTTTTTTTTTATTAAAGAAAAAATTTGGTTAAAGTTAAATAAATTTTTCTTAAGTTAATTTTGATATATATAAAATTAAACTAAAAAAAATTTTTTCTAAATAAAAATAAAATTGAGCTAAAATTAAAAATTATAAGAAATATAATTTAGCTAAAAATTAAAATTTTGTTAAAATTAAATTTTGCTAAATTTTAAAATTTTTCTAAAATTAAAATTTTTCTAAATTTAAATATAGCTACAAGTAAAATTGCTAAAAGAAATTTTATTATAGTTAAATGTTGCTAAAATAGAATATAAATTTTGAACACCTTAAAAATGAAGGTTAAATAAATATTATATATCCCAATGTAGGAAACCAAACCAAAGCAAATTTTTCTTATCATTTAAGTGGGTTACCTCCAAATAAGATGGATCATAGGTAACAAGGTAGGGAGGGCAAAAGGGGCAGAACACCTCGTCCCCAATCCCAAGGTAAGTATGGTCATCCGTCCCATTAGCGACCGTTTTTTGAGTTTTTTAAAATCGCACGTGAACATCTATAGTGCGGTTTCCCTGGGCCTGAGCAAGAGCCCACCCATCCGGAGAGCTAGGCCCCACGTCAGCACGTGCGTACCGAAAAGGCTCAGGGAAACGGAAGCGGAAATTCCACCACCAAACCGTACCATTACAGAAATGGCGCCCAACGTGGGGCCTGAACAACAATAGACCGGATTTTTTTTTTGTTTAATTTATAATTTTTCTAAATAGGAACTTAATTGGACAATTCACAACAGGTGTTGTATTGCTGTATCTGTTGTATCGTGTATTACTTTACAATAGTGTAAAATTGTTATTGGTAATTTGCATTGAAAAATCTGATACAGCGATACAACTTCATTTGCTGTGTTTAGTAAATGTTGTATATTGTATCATAACATATCAGTCCCAAGTGAATGCCAGTTTTTATGAAAAAAAAAAAAATACATACAATTTTATAAAATAAAAAATGACAAATAATGCAAATAACGATAGGTTTATTTATATAAAAATTAATGTTTATATTTTTAGAATGATTTCAGTCTCAACCAAAACATTTAAAAATTTTTTTGTATTCTAAATTAAAATGGAAGATGTACGTAACTAAAACTCCAGGGTATATCTTATGACCAAGAAGCAAACACCGACACGTGCTTTCCTCGTTGGGTCGATAATTACTAAAGAAAACGTTTTACATTATGAAAATACAAATGACTGTTCACAACAAATGATTGTATTGTGTATTTTAATACAAAATGCAACATACAACACCTGTTGTGAATTGCCCAAATAATTTATTTTAATTTTTTAACATCTGTGCACCGGGAAAGCACCAATTGTTCCTAATCCCTAATTTTTTATATGTGTTCTAAAATTCATTTTGTTTCGAATTCTGGAGTTTTAATTAAATATGTGTAAATCACTATTTACATTTAACCGAAATCGAAACTTGCTTTGAAGCTTTAGTTCACCCCTCAACAATTTAATTTAATTTTTGTGATTTATTTTTACTTTGCTTTGGTCTGTAAAGGTTATTTCCGGAATATAAGAATTTCGTTCTAAATGAACCGGTTACTTATCCGAAATAATTTTTATGGTACGAAATTGTAGCAAAGATTCGAAAACAATTTAAAGTCTCAATTTTTAAATTTTTATTATTGATGGATGGTCATACTTACTTACGGATTTTTTTTTTAAATGATTGGTTTGGTTTTCGTTGTCTACATTGGGTTAACAATTGAAACAATATATTGAAATGTATATCGAAACTTTATTGAAAATCTTTATTAAATTTATATTGAAAATTATAATTGAAATTTTTTTAAATTTTTATTAAATTTATATTGAAAATTAAGTTTTTAAATTATATTGAAGAATATATTGAAAATTATATTCAAACTTTATATTCAAACTTTATATTGGAATTTGTTTTGAAATTTTTTTTTGAAAATATATTGATAACTATATTGAAAATTAAAATATTGAAAAAAAATTATATTGAAATACTATATTGAATATTATATTGAAAATTATATTGAAAATTATATATAAAAATTGAAATTTAAATTTTGAAACCTATTGAAAAGTTAATCTAGAATTTTTTTTAAATTCGAATCTTTTTGGAAACTACAAATTTAATTTTTGGACTCTTTATCGAAATTTTAAATTTATTGAAATTTTTCTTGGAAATTTAAATTTTTTAAACTATTGAAAATTTAATTTTGAATACTTTTGCGTGGGTTCGATTAGATCTCAAAGTTTTTGACAATTTGCATTTTTACACTTGCCATTTAACTTTATTTTATTGTTCGCCTGTGTTTAACTTACAAGCTTTTTTTAAAGAGAGCTTGAAGCTTTTACTTAAGAAGAACTGACTTCATTTCACAACTCTTTTCAGTTAACCGCATTATATTCATTCGATTTTAATCGGTTCAAATTAACGTAACATAATATTTCATTTGCTTACTACATAACCTTTCGTGCACTCGGAACTTGAAAATGTTTAATCAGTTTGAACTGAATTCATTTCCTAACCCGTTACATTTAACTTCATTTCTTCATTCAATTGAACTGAAATTTAATTCATTGGTATTCATTTCATGCTATTGCATTTGTTCTATTAGAACTACATCTATATATATAAAATTGAATGTGTGTTTGTTTATTTGTTTATTTGTTTGTTTGTACCTTATAGGAGACCAAACCTCTGGACCGATCTTCCTGAGATTTTCACAGCATTTAACTGGGACCCTGGCATGATTAATAGGGTACTTTTTTCTACCACGCCCACTTTACGCCCACTTTTTTCAAATTATGTAATTGCCCCCATATAGTTTTTAACAGACTTACTTCATATTGTATACACATTATACTCCAGGCGAGGTAGAAATAAACATTTCTTACGCCACGCCCCCTTTCACGCCCCTTTTCACGCCAAATTTTGTTTGAAAGTTTTAAACTTTTTGTTCTCTGTACAAATTTGTTCCTTCCAACGGATTTTTTTATTTGGTAGTATATTGCTCTTAATACTGTTAACATCGCCATATAACTATGAACCACGCCCACTTCACCGCCCCCTTTTTTTAATTCAGATACTTACTTATACCACTAACAATGTTTGCTATACAAAATATTTTTTTTGTAATATGTATTTACCTAAAGTTTTATACACTTTTTATCTACAGGTAAGGTAGTCATACATTTTTTTATTACCAAATCCCCCTTTTTCGCCCCATTTTACCTTAAATTATAATTAATCTGCTTTCAATCTACATATATAAAAATGAATGTGTTTGTTTGTGCTTTATAGGAGGCCAAACTTCTGAACCGATCTTCCTGAAATTTTCACAGCGTGTTACTGTGACTCTGGAAGGAATAATTGGCTATATAAATTTTTGACTAGACAAAGGGGCGGTACCACGCCTATATAACCCAAAACTTTAAATCGTCATATCTCGGGAATTTTTTGACCTACAGCGGTCATATTTGGTACATATGGTATTGGCATGAATAGAAGTACACACCAGAAGAAAAGTGGGCGGGACCACGCCCCTTTTTAGGAAAATAAAAAATCGTAATATCTTCTAAACTACTGGAAGGATCGTCATGAAATTTTCACAAAAGGATATTTTGCGAAATACAAAGTCCTTAACTATATAAAGTTGTTAGTGGGCAAAGGGGCGTGGTCCCACCCATGTAACCCAAAATTTAAAATCGTCATATCTCGGCCATTTTTAACCTACGGCGATGATATTTGGTATATATTGTATTAAAATTAATAGAAATGGTACTACAAAAAACTGGGCGGGACCACGCCCTTTTTAGAAAAATTAAAATCCATAATAATTTCTATTAAGCCCTTGACTAAATAAAGTTGTTAGTGGACAAAGGGGCGAGGCCCCGCCCATATAACTCAATATTTGGCATGGATTGATTTGCTTAATAAGGTGTTTTCTTAAATAGGTATACATTCCATGCGAAAGTCGGCGGGCCACGTCCCTTTGTTTCCGATTTGTAGGAAGCCAGACCTGTACACCATTCTTCCTTAAACTTTCACAGTGTGAAACTTTCACTCACTGCACACAATTTTTTATATTCGACATGTGCTACAACTCAAAATTGGAGTGCCCATTATTTTATTGCGCAATATCGATCCACAACGGCTTTGCAATGGCGTTCGACTTGCAGTAAAAAAATGCTAAATAATTTAATAGAAGCGACCATTATAACAGGAAAATATAAAGGAACAGATGTACTTTTGCCACGCATTCCAATGATCCCAACTGATTTACCATTCGACTTCAAATGATTAAAGTTTCCTGTTCGATTAGCATTTGCGATGACTGTTAACAAAGCTCAAGGTCAATCTCTTCAAGTTTGCGGCTTAAATTTAGCAAATCCATGTTTCTCGCATGGACAGCTTTATGTTGCATGCTCACGTGTAGGGAAACCCACCGACTTATATGTTTATGCTCCAGATGGACAAACTAAAAATATTGTACTTCCTAAAGCATTGCAATAATTAATTCTAAATTAAATAAATAATATTTTGTTAATGTATAAATGTTTTTTTTTTTTTGTTTTATTTTATAACGATGAGGGGTAGCGAAGTACACCGGGTTCAGCTAGTATTTTAATAAATTTGAATTCATTTCCGTTCATAACATTTTCTTTAACGGCCTTACATTCGTTCGCCTAGAACTAAAAATTTTTTCATCAATTGCACTAAATAGAATACTTTTCTATTAACGGCCTTGCCGTCGTTCGAACTTGAAACCAGTCAAACCAACTCTACTTGGCACATTCTCGTTTGTTTATAACATTTGTTCTATTGAACCTGAACTTAATTTGATTCAAAACCGCTTAAGGTTTGTAACATCTCTTTGCCTTTGCAATCATTGTCGTTATACCAACACTCATTCATTCATTCATATCGTCCGAACATATTTTCGTTAAAAATTTTATAATTAGTCTGAAATCATGGCGGTACAGCATATTCCAGGAAGTTTAGCTTCGGCTTTAGCCGAAAACGTTTGTTTAATTTGTCAAGAAAGTTATGATACTTCTAGTAACTTAGTTTCTACCAGGTGTAGACACGTTTTCCACCACGAGTGCCTTTTTAATTTCCTCAAAGTTTCGACTTGTTGTCCGCAGTGTAATAAAACTGTCACTAAAAACAGTTTATTAAAATATTCCGTCCGAGCTAATAATGAAAGTTTACCAGTTAATACTGGAACGATTCCGAAATCCGCGGAAAGAAGTTTATCCGGCAGAAAGCAAAGAAACGAAGAGTTCAATGCAAACCGAAATATTTCACCAGGTCAAGCTAGTGTAGAGCATAGAGATAGCTTGGAAGATCGTATTAGATCAAAAATAGAAAATAGTTTTCAAGGCGAGATCAATAAGCTTCACGCTGTGGTAGAAAGATTATCTCAACAGTTCACAACTGTAAATCTTAGCGCGAACAGAGAACCTGAATGGCCGAGAGAAATTTTTCCTAACACGTCAGTCCCTGGAAATTTGACAGCTCCTTCAGTTCATAATGTTCCCCATGAAGCTCCTTTTGTACCTTCTCGTAATATTAGGCCTCCTTCAACTCACCCGTCTGTACCAGCAAGTCGTGAGAGAGCTTCTTTATCGTCTGTTGCTCTTAATAATAGCGGCAAAATTGCAAGTCTGATAAATAGTTGGAACTTAATGTTCACTGCAAACACCACAAGGTTACCAGTAGAAAAATTTATTTACATGTTAACTCATTAACCCATGATAGCTTGGCTGGCGATTTCAGATTGTTAGGTGATCATTGTCACGTCTTGTTCGCGTCCAAAGCTAAAGAATGGTATTGGCGATACCGCAGCACAGTCAATAGAGTAGAATGGGAAGATTTATGTAGAGCCCTTAAAACGCATTTTAGCGATCATTTATCTGATTTAGATATCAGAGAAATGATCAGAGACCGGAAGCAAAATGCTAACGAAAGCTTTGACGATTTTCACCATGCCATCCTGCAGCTTTGAGATCGCCTAAGGTATCCCTTGAGCGAGCCTGAATTGACTGAAATTTTGAGAAGAAACTTAAGACCTCATTTAAGAAGGGAATTGTTCTACCTTCACATTGACAACGTTTCCCATCTGCGTCATTTAGTTTTGAGAAGAGAAGCTTTGAGTTTCGAACTTGACCGAGTGCAGAAAAATTTTAGGAGACAAGTTAATGAAATTGACGTAGAGGAGGAAGTTTTGGATGAAGACCCCCCTGAAACATTTGCGAAGTTCGAAAACCAAAAGAAGACCCTGCTGAACGCAAAATTAATATCTGCTGGAACTGCCGAAAGGAAGGCCACAGGTATATGGACTGTCTCGAAGACAGAACCATATTTTGTTACGGATGCGGATCCGTGGGTGTCTACAGACCCCAATGCGAACAGTGCCAGGGAAACTTCCAGGCGAGCGCCAGCAACAACACCAGCTTCCGCTCAAGAACAAAATAAATTCTCCTTCAGGCGAAAATTCCTTTAAATACGTTGTCAACCCCACCGAAATTTTAAAGACCAGCTCTGACGGTAGCACACAAACCAATTTTACAATTTTGAAAAATGACAAGGAAAAGTCTAAACCAGTTTTATTTCCCCCTTAAGCCATACCATGAGAGAGTTAGGTTATACGAATTAGCGAGAAAACGAATTTTCTGCGAATCGATTAACACCCCAGCGAAATTTGGCACCCAAATTCATAAAGTTAGAAGAAATTCTCTGCGAATTAGAACTTTTTATAAAATGTTAAAGTTAAACAAATTTAAAGTTAAAAGTTGCATTGAATCAATTGAGAAGTCCAAATCTGACATAAGACCCTATATTCAAATTGATATTTTCGGGATGAAATTATTAGGCCTTTTAGATTCAGGCGCCTCTTTATCTTGCATAAGTGGTTCAGCAGCTAAAACTTTTCTTAGTAAAAACTTACCTTTTAAAAATTTTTCTAATTTCGTTGAAGCAGCTGGCGGTCAGCAATATAAAATTTTAGGTTTCGTAGAAACAAATGTCACCTACAGAAATATTACTAAATTAGTCCGTTTTTACATAATACCAGATCTAACTCATGATGTATACTTAGGTATCGATTTTTGGCATTCATTTGGACTTATGTCTACCATTTTTGGGAACAGCCTGTTAAAAATTGAAGAGCTTAATCAAGTTTGCACGGAGAATATTCTGACCAACGAACAAAGGCAAAGGCTAGATAAAGTGATTTCAATTTTTCCAGATTTTGATAAAGAAGGTTTAGGTAAGACCCCAATTATAGAACATTCAATAGAAATAGAACCAGGAGTGAAACCCATAAAGCAAAGATACTTTTCTGTCTCTATAGCAGTCGAGAAGAAAATTCATGACGAGGTAGATAGCATGTTAGCACTCGGAGTGATAGAAAAGGCCCCTCCTACTTGTTCTTGGAGTAGTCCTGTAGCTTGCGTCCAGACAGAGGGAAAATTCAGACTTTGTCTTGACTCTCGAAAGCTGAATAGTGTTACTGTTCGCGACGCCTACCCTCAACCCAAAATTAATGAAATTTTATCAAGATTACCTAAAGCTGAATTTATTTCATCTTTAGATTTAAAACATGCTTTTTGGCAAGTTAGTTTACAAGAAAATTCTCGCGACAAGACAGCTTTTACTGTTCCTAATAGGCCATTATATCGATTCAAAGTTATGCCTTTCGGTTTAACCAATGCACCACAGACCCTTTGCCGATTAATGGATATTATTATTCCACCGCATCTTAAAAATCGAGTCTTCGTTTACTTAGACGATTTGCTCTTAGTAAGCGATGATTTCGAAGAACATATTTCTTTATTGCTCGAAGTAGCACAATTAATTCGTAAAGCTGGTCTGACTCTTAATATTGCAAAATGAAAATGGTGTATGAAGGAAGTCCGATACTTAGGTTATATAATTGGTTCTGGGTGTATAAAACCTGACCCCAGTAAAGTTTCCGCCATTAAAGGGTTAACCGAACCAAAAACAGCTAAAGAGGTTCGTCAATTTTTAGGTCTCGTAGGTTGGTACCGACGATTTTTAGAAAATTTGCTTCGTTAACTAGTCCGTTAACTGATCTTACAAAAAAATGTAAAACCTTTTGTTGAAACCCTGAAGCTCAAAATTCCTTTAATCTAAACAAAGAAAAATTAACATCTGCCCCGTTATTAGTAACACAAATTTCGAACGACCGTTCATAATTTCTTGCGATGCATGCAAAACTGGAGTTGGTGGAGTTCTGGCTCAAGAAGATGACAATGGTGTCGAAAGGCCGATTGCATTTTTTTCACACAAATTAAATAGAGCCCAACAAAATTACTCGATAACTGAACTCGAATGCCTAGCTGCAGTTTTGAGCATAGAAAAATTTAGAGAATATGTTGAAGGTCACGAATTTAGCGTAATAACGGATCACGCTTCTTTAAAATGGTTAATGCGCCAACCAGACCTAAATGGCCGGCTAGCTCGATGGTCCATAAAACTCCAAGGCTTTAACTTTTCAATTTTTCACCGAAAGGGAAGTGAACACGTTGTACCAGACGCGTTATCTAGGTTACCGACGGAAAATGAAAACCACCTAACTTTTGAAAACATTGACAGCTTAGATTCGTTAGAACCAGAGATAGATTTATCTTCTCCCTATTTTTCAATAGGACAATATACTAAATTGATCGCTGATATAGAAAACAATAAAAATCATTTGCCCGATTTAAAGGTCGTAGATGGTTTCATCTACAAACGCGTAGAGTTTTCACGCGATGAATTTTCAGAGGATCGATCATGGAAGTTGTGGGTTCCACAAGAACTTACCTCTTGTGTGATGAGCTCATAATCCACCCATGTTTGCACATGGAGGTATGGGAAAAACCCTCGAACGATTGAGGCGAAATTTTTATTGGCCCAATATGGCTACTCAGGTTAGATCCTTTGTATTAAGTTGCGACATTTGTAAATAAAGCAAAGCACCAAATTTTATTTTAAAACCACCTATGGGTGTTCAAGCCAAATCGGCTAGACCTTTCCAAAGGTTATATTTAGATTTTATTGGACCTTATTAGACCACTTCACAAAATATCCTTAATTTAAAGCGTTGCGGAAAATGTCAACCACCTCCGATTTTTTAGAGAAAAATGTTTTCCATTTATTCGGCGTTCCCGAAGTCGTCATTACTGACAACGGTTTACAATTTAGATCGTCACTTTTTGCAAGCTTTTTGACAAAATATGGAGCGCAACATATCTTCACTGCCGTTTATTCACCCCAGTCTATAATTCTGAGCGTGTAAATCGATCCATAATCGCTGGAATACGTTCGTATTTGGGAAAGACCAGCGTATGTGGGATACGAATTTGAGCCAAATTGGAGTCGCGTTGAGAAGCTCATATCACAGTTCATTAGGCTTTTCGCCGTATTATGTTCTATTCAGATAACAATTGATGACTCACGGACAATCCTATGAGATTTCAAAAAATTTAGATTTGTTAGAAGAAGGCGTGGATGTCTTAGATCGTTCGGATAAATTGCATTTCATTTGGCAGAAAGTTCACGAAAATTTATAAAAAGCGTATGAAGTGAACAAAAGAAACTATGACTTGAGGAACAGGTCGATTAATTTTTCTGAAAGCGAATTGGTTTACCGACGAAATTTTTCGCAGAGCATTAAAGCTTCTGCATATAATTCGAAACTTGCCCCTAAATTTTTAAAAGCCAAAATTGCCAAGAAAATCGGATATTGCAATTACAAATTAGTGGATTTAGCTGGAAAAGACCTCGGCGTATACCACGCGAAAGATTTGCAAGAAGCTAACACATAACAACCCCATAACCGTTTTCAGTTGATTTCTCATTTTCAAAGGAATCCAAATCATCTGTTTTGTGACGGCCGTACGAAAATTTTTGCTATTTAGTGTACATCACACAAAAGAAAAAACTATAACACGTAAACAACACCTTATACGGTAATATCGTTTGCCAATTTTTGTTTGTTGCAAAAAAAATTCTATTTTTAAACACTTGAGTTGGTGTTAATATTTCTCCGTCAGCATAATTTCATTCATGTGTAAAGCTGTTACTCGCTCTCATTCCGTCCCATGTTGTCAGCCATTAACATTGGCTTACCTTGTTCCCCTCTTCGTTAGAGGTAGTATTTTTTTACATAGGAATTTAATGAATGTATGAGTGTTGGTTACACGTATGAATGATTGCGAATTTTTTGCAAACAACAAAACTGGTTTGTTGTTTGATTTTTTTTTTGGTGTGCAAAAAATTAAAAAAGTCTTGAATAATTGGGTTGTTGAAAGAAGACGCAAAATTTAAGAAATCATTCAAGTTCTGGAGTCGGGTGGATGACGGTCTTTTGTGGCGTAAAGTTCTTAAATAGTGCTCTCTATTTTTTAACGCAAAGGTTTAATTAAAACAAGTAAGAAAATTAGAGTCGGTCTAGACCAACTATACGATACCCTATACCATGCGTTTAGAGACCCTATCTCTCAGGCCAAACTAACTGGATATAGAAAATAAGCATCAATCAAATTTGAGTGGGATTTTTATTAATTTTTTCGGCTGCAGATATGAAAAAGTTCATATCGAATGCTATATCTATATGGGCACTAGGCCCAAAAATGGACCGATCCTGACCATATTTGGTAAAGTCTCTTGTATTTTACAAAAATATATACAAACGAAATTTGAGAAGAATCGGTGCAATATTTTTGTTGTTTGATAGATTTAAGTGAAGATCGGGAAGCAGGGGCCTATGACTAAGAGTTGTCCAATAGGGACCATTTTTGGACTATTGATTAATGGATGTAATATATACATACAAACCCAATTTGACTAAGATTTGTGTGATAATTTGGATCTTATGGCAATATATGTTGATTTCTTAGGGGTCATTTGTATGGGGGCTAGGTCTGAACATGGACCGATTCTCACCAATTTCAATAGCGTTCATCCCATGGCCGATAAAAGATCAAATACCAAATTTCATCAAAATATATTCATATTTGCGACCTGCAGTTTGATTACAAGCTTTACATGGACACACAGACGGACGGACGGACGGACGGACATCGTTAAATCGAATCAGATAGTGATCAGATAGTGATTCTGATCAGATAGTGATTCTGATTCGATCGGTATAATTAAAGATGGGTGTAGGTCAAATATTTTTGGTTGTTACAAACAGCAGCACAAAGTCATTATACCCAAACCACATAGTGGTATAGGGTATAAAAAAGCAAATGTGAAGTTTGGTTGGCAAGGAGTACAGTTGTGAGCCAAGTGAAATTTTTGTGTAAAACCTGAAAATTTGAGAAATTTAACTGAAAATAAAATTTGTAAACTTGAAAACAGACCAAAAGTTTGAAATAAAAGGTTTGAAAGCCTAAGAAATTTAAAGAAAAAATTCAATGACTTGAACTGAAAATTACCAAAAGTTTGATGTAATAAAATGCGCAAAAACTCAAATATTAAAATAGAAGGAAAATAAAACTGAAACGAAACTTTGTAAAACCTATTAACTTTGGAACATTAAACAAAACAAAAGTAAAACTTGAAATTTTAATAATTTTGTAAACACCTCTATTTAACCGCTTGGTTAAAACCTTCAGCATCGAGGACACATCTTTAATCACTCCTCCAACTACAACCAACATCAAATTAGCAGCATCTCTAATACTACCGGCCAACAACAACTACAGCAGCAGGCGATAGCAGCGTCATGCGGTAATTTTTATATGCAACTCATAAAAGAAATTTTATTTTATAACTTAATTGTTTCTAAAAGTGATATTTTGGCTCGAAAAAAAAAATTTTAATAAAATGTGTTCCTAATATGTAGATTTGGCTAATAATAAATGCTAGTTTTCTAAAACTAAGAGTTTTGCTTAAAATTAAAGAAAGAATTTCCTACCATTAAAATTTCTTAAATATAAAATTTAAACAACAATTCTCTAAATTGAAATTACCGAAAGTATAAAAATGCAAACTACAAAAATTTTCTACGTTAAAATTTTCCTATATCTATAATTAAGTTAAATACTAAAAATTTTACTAACTACTACAAATTTTACTAAATATATAAACGTTTCTAAATTATAATATTTTATAAACAAAGAAATTTATACCGGAGTATAACGGTAACCAAGAAACCAAAAGAAAAGAAAACATATTGTAACGGTTTTCGTACAAGACGGTGGTAATCATAGATGATGTAAGAAAAGTACAGTACGTACGAAAAAAAAACAATAATTAAAATTTGCAAGAGTTAAATAAAATTTCCTAAAATTAAAAGTTTTTGCTAGAATTAAGTCAACACTTAAAAAAAAATTTTTTTTTATTAAAGAAAAAATTTGGCTAAAGTTAAATAAATTTTTCATAAGTTAAGTTTGCTATATATAAAATTAAACTAAAAAAAACAAGTAAGAGTGTTAAATTCGGCTGTGCCGAATCTTTGATACCCTCCACCTCGGTTTGAGTCTTGATAATAAATGTAAATGAAAAAGTAAACAATTTGTTAAACTTAATACCAAATTATTTCAGCAAATTCTTTGGGTTGGTTTTCTTCTTTTCTATTATTTCGGATTTATTTCGGTGTTTGCTTTTTGGTCATCGTGGTTGCTGATCGGCATGCATTTTGGTTATATACCTACATATATGCATGCGTTTCCGGTTATATGACATAACTTCTCGTTTAATTTAGTTTTTGCTAATTAAATAGCTCGCCCTAACCTCCATTGCAAAGGTAATGGTTGTGTAGAGTGGCTATATGCATTAAATCGTGCTAATTGGAGATGGCTGTATAGTTTCTTTTAACTGGCCAAATATTTCTTCATTGTGGCCATATAGGTCGGATGGAGTAACAAAATAATAACCAAAAAAAAAAGCTCTCTCAACTTTTTTTTAAAATATTGCCATATTTTGAAAACATAGAGAATAAATTTATAATAACAAATAATCAAATTAGGGATGAAAAACGCAAAAAACGAAAAGTCCCAAACATTTTAAATAAAATAATTTAATGTTATCTTTATTTTCTGAAAAACTTCAAATTTTCATCCAAAAAAAATTGTGAAAATTTATATATAAAAAATAACATTCTCATAAAATTACGTTTACTTATGTAACAATTTTTATGTTAGCAATTCTTAAATATCATTTGAGGTTTTCTTAAATTCATTGAATTTAAATTAATATCGACAAATCTGTTTTTCTATTTATTTAAATTGTAAAGGAGTGGCATCTCTGTCAAAATAAGCGAAAAACACAAAGAATAGAAAAAAACAAATTACTTCGTGTTTGACAGGATGATTTTATGTTTATGTTTAATATCTTTATTTTTTTTACTAATATTTCTGTTTATTTATATAAAAAAGTTTTTTAATTAAAGCAAAATATTTTCACTATTTCATGATTTTTATTTATGTATGACGACATTTCAACCTAAAAATTTAAGTTTTTATCGATTGGATAAACAACACAAAAATGGTTGTCGTTTAGATAACAACAACAGCTGACTTTAACAATAGCGAATATCGTTTCAAAATTTTACTGATAATTTTGCAATTTTCTTTTTTTTTACAATTCGACTATCGTTAAAAGAAGTTACTGAATCGCGGTACTGAAAAGTTATTAATATCTCCTGAATGGCAATATTTTTTTTAAATGTAAACATTTTTAAATGTAAAGATATTTCTAAATTTAAAATTATTATTTCCGACGTTTTGATATGATTTTCTGAAACTCAATTAATATTTTCTAATTTATAATTGGAAATTTTATTTTCAGTTTTTATTATAATTGATATTTTCTTAAATTTGAATGGAAAATTTAAAAAGTGAAATTTTGTATTTATGTGAATAATAATGCTTTATTAATTATAAACAATTTTTAAAAATGAGATGTAATCGCAGTCAGATATTTTATAGGTAAAGCAGAATAATAATTCTATATAACTATGTAGAACTGTTTTGTAAGCAAAAAACTCATTGACGAACTCGGTAACTCTATTTTGTAAAGAGAACAAAAAGTTAACCCCCCAATCTCACATCACACTGAAATTGTAAAATCGTTGTGTACGTATTATCAACGAAAAATTGTTCGAATTAGTCGAATCCATCGCCATTAAATTTTATGCTCAAACATCTGACTGCAATCTCATTTTTAAAATGTTGTCGAAGCGTAAACTTGAAAAAATTTGTATACTTCTCTCTCTTATTTTATTTTAAGTAGAGTTACCAAGTTTATTATACAGGCACATGTTTGAGGGAAAATGTTTACATTTATTATTATTAGTATTATTTTAATAATAGTTAATAATATTTATGCTCTATAATTAACAAACTTGCGTTTTTGTATGCGCATTTCAAAAAATAAATCATTATAATAGATTTAACAAGTTAAAACTTTAATTACAATTTTACAGAATCCAGTAAATTTGCATTAAATTTATAACAGGGTAACATTAATCATCGTTAGTGTCTGCCACTATTCGCACGATAAATTTGGTGCCATTAGTGTGACCACTGCGGAAAATGTGTGTGTATTAGTAAAAAAAAAATGTGAGTGTATTGAGTTTTTCGAACTTGCAGTGTGATGTGAGATTGGTGGGTAATATGCCAAACTTATGTTCATATTTGTAAAAGAATAATGAAAAAACGTATGAAATAAAAGACCAACCCGTGTATACTCTTAACATTGTTCTGTATGATATCTGGTTGAAAATATTAACATTCATGTTAAAATATAAATAACTATTGCAAAGCTAATTAGAACAAACAAAAATTATGGCGGCATCTACTGTGGCATAGTCACGCTGAGCAAAATGAAGTGACACTCTGTTAATACAAAAGAAATGTATTTTCCCCACAACAAAATACTGCAGAATTTTATGTAAATAAAATAACCGATTTATTTCTAACATGCAGTTACTATGAATATACATACATACATATATATAATATATGTACATTATTTGTATTATTTAATATGTGTATGTATGTATATTTAAATATTACACACACAAAATACAACATCAAACGTTATTTTTGTGTTTTTCTCTTTAAATAAATTAATACATAAATTTTTTGCTAAATTTACATTTGGGCAATTCACAACAGGTGTTGTACATTGTATGTTGTATTGAAATACACAATACAATCATTTGTTGTGAACACTCAGTTGTATTTTCATATTGTAAAACGCTTTCTTTAGTAATTTTCGATCCAACGAGGAAAGATCGCTTCGTCGCTTCTGCTATTTTGTATACCAGAAAACACTTGTCAGTGTTTGCTTTTTGGTCGTGAGATATACCCTGGAGTTTTAGTTACGTACCTCTTGCATTTTAATTTATAATGAAAAAAAAAATGTTAAATGTTTTGGTTGGTACTGAAAGAGAAAATACATACTAAAAATATAAACATTAATTTTTATATAAATAAACTTATCGATGTATTTGCGTTATTTGCATTATTTGCCATATTTTATTTTATAATTATTTATGCTGATAATATTCTATGTATTTGTTTTTTCTTTTTCATAAAAACTGGCATTCACTTGGAACTGATATGTTATGATACAATATACAACATTTACTAAACATAGCAAATGAAGTTGGATCGTGTATCAGATTTTTCAGTGAAAATTATCAACAACAGTTTTACACTATTGTAAAGTGATACACGATACAGGAGAAAAAACGATACATTACCCATTGTGAATTGCCCAATTGTTTTTTTTATTAACAACTAGGTATTTAGCATTATTTGCTTTAGATGTTGGTGAATTTTTACTCCCTTTATATTAACTCGTAGTGTCTGCTTGTCGAAAAAATTTTGGATCGATTTTAACCACTTTCCCGTGACCCAATCGATCTGAAATTTTGCAGGCAGGCTTGTGGCAATGACAGAAATGATCTAACATATTTTTTTAGTGATGCCAAAACAATGGAAACTTTAAAATTTTTCTACCAGAGTTGATAAAAAAATGTACAAAGGGTTTGTTTTTGTTATATTATTACCATAACGACCACAAAAACAACAAGTCCAGCTATGAAAACAATGCAACATTTAGAATAACAACAAGAACAATATAGAAATATCATGTTTTTCATTTTTTTTTTACTTTTTCAGAGATTTCCCTGGACCTGTTCCACCGATTTTAATGATTTTTGAAGTAGAAATCTTTCCATGAATATGGTGAATCATTCTCACTAAAAATGATCACTGTAGCTGCACTATTGAGGGCGTGATCGTGACAAGAACAACATAGAAAATTATTTTTTTTTCAAGACTTTTTTAGTTCTTCATTCAAATCTCGGGCCCTAATCGACCGATTTGGACGATTTTAAATAGCAAACTTCTCAGGATGTTAGTGAATCATTTTTATGTCAACGAGTACCCTAGCTGCCGGATTGATGCCGTCATCGTGATTTCCACAGACGGACAGACGGACATCGCTATATCAACTCCGGTTGTTATAAGGATCACAAATATATAAATTTTATGGGGTCCAAAATTTTTTTTCTAATTATTACAAACGGAATGACAAACTTATATATACCCTCTGCACACTGGAGTGGAGGGTATAACAACTCTATATACAACTGTATATTCATAGTAACTGCATGTTAGAAATAAATCGGTTATTTTATTTACATAAAATTCTGCAGTATTTTGTTGTGGGGAAAATACATTTCTTTTGTATTAACAGAGTGTCACTTCATTTTGCTCAGCGTGACTATGCCACAGTAGATGCCGCCATAATTTTTGTTTGTTCTAATTAGCTTTGCAATAGTTATTTCTATTTTAACATGAATGTTAATATTTTCAACTAGATATCATACAGAACAATGTTAAGAATATACACGGGTTGGTCTTTTATTTCATACGTTTTTTCATTATTCTTTTACAAATATGAACATATGTTTGGCATATTACCCACCAATCTCACATCACACTGCAAGTTCGAAAAACTCAATACACTCACATTTTTATACCCTCCACTCCAGTGTGCAGAGGGTATATATAAGTTTGTCATTCCGTTTGTAATAATTAGAAAAAAAAATTTGGACCCCATAAAATATATATATTTGTGATCCTTATAACAACCGGAGTTGATATAGCGATGTCCGTCTGTCCGTCTGTCCGTCTGTCCGTCTGTGGAAATCACGATGACGGCATCAATCGGGCAGCTAGGGTGCTCGTTGGCATAAAAAATGATTCATTAACATCCTGAAAAGTTTGCTATTTAAAATCGTCCAAATCGGTCAATTAGGGCCCGAGATTTGAATGAAGAACTAAAAAAAGTCTTGAAAAAATATAATTTTCTATGTTGTTCTTGTCACGATCACGCCCTCAATAGGATAGCTAGGGTGATAATTTTTAGTGAGAATGATTCACCAAATTCATGGGAAGATTTCTACTTCAAAAATCATTAAAATCGGTGGAACAGGTCCAGGTAAATCTATGAAAAATTAAAAAAAAAATGAAAAACATGATGTTTCCATATTGTTCCTGTTGTTATTCTAAATGTTGCATTGTTGTCATAGCTGGACTTGTTGTTTTTGTGGTCGTTGTGGTAATAATATAATAAAAACAAACCCTTTGTACATTTTTTTGTGAACTCTGGTAGAAAATTTTAAAAGTTTCCATTGTTTTGGCATCACTAAAAAAATTTGTTAGATCATTTCTGTCATTGCCACGAGCCTGCATGCAAAATTTCAGATCGATTGGCTGACGGGAAAGGGGCTAAAAATCGATCCAAAATTTTGTCGACAAGCAGACACTACCAGTTAATATAAAGGCAGTAAGTAAAGGGAGTAAAAGTTCACCAATAATTTAAAAAACAAATTTTTATGTATTAATTTATTTAAAGAAAAAAATAATTAAATGAAATAGTAATAATAATAAAAAAAAATAATATACAATACAAAAAAAAAAAGAATATATAAATAAAATAAAATAAAATAAAGATAAATGCATTCATAGCATTATAATACATATAAAAGGTCAATGTTTTCTACCCGTAATCGTAACGAGTCAGTTGTTTTTTTTTACATGAAAATCATTTAAAACAGTTACCGAACGTAACCGGAACGTCCCAATACTTTTCATGTGAAAAAAAGGCTGACACGTTACGTAACAGTTACATGTCGCTAACTTGTTCTTTACACAGGCTACTGCTTTTGCAGCCAACTTCAAGTCTATTTATATAGTTTCGTAAGCATAACTGATAAAATTGTTTCTATTATTTTTTGCTGTAAGTAATAAATTATAAATATACTGAATTTGCAAACTAAAATGGATACATATATTGGAGGTGCTTTAATACAAAAGAGTTAACGAAACAAAATCAAAAAAAAACAACTCTACAACAGCAACAATGGCAGTCATATGTTCTTCAAATAGAAAAAAAAAAACTGCAAGTGTGTTTTGTTGGCTACAAAACAAAAATAGTGTTGACAATATAACAAAATATGTAAAAGAAGTTAGTGCTATGAAATATTTTATTTTGTTTAAAAAAAAAATCGCAAAATGAAAGGCTATAATTCCATTAATAATCAAAAGGCGTTAAACTAATTTATTTATTTTTACGTTGTACTAATGCATTTTAAATAAGTAAAAGTAATTGTATATTTAAATAAAAAGCATTTGTATTATATGTTGCTGTCGTATTCAGAAAAATCAAGTAGCTGACTATACGACTACAAATGCTGCTGCCAGCAGTCGTCTATGTGTTTCATTCATGATGTTGCATTTTTTTGCGAGCAATACTTACATATATTCTAAATAAAGAAATAATAGTTCTTTTCATACTGCGAAATCTATACAAATATATGTACAAATACTATATGTCAAATTTCAAATTTGCAATAATTGATACATTTTTGAAAGAAAATTGTATAATATGAAATGTCTTTAATTTATTTCATAGAAAACAATTTTTTGAGGTGCGTGGATTTTCCATATTTACTGTTTTACTATTTTCGTAATGAGGTTAAATGAGTTAAAAAGAATTTAATATATTTGAAAATATTAGGTGAGGATCCTCAAGATGTAATATACGATCGGTCTAAAACTTTTCACTTAGAGCCACAGTTAAATTCGAAACAACAAAAACCCATATATTTTGTGCATAAAGTTTAATATTAAATGTGCTTTTCTGAAATGCCTATATATTTTTTCTCATTCATTTCTGACCATCTTCAATGTAAATTTACCAAAGTTTTTTTTATTGCAATATGTATATAAAACTTAAAAATTTAATATTTTTTATTGTGTATTAACTTATTATTCTGCGATTTTCATTACATCACAAAATATTACAAATTGGCACTACTGTTTCAAAAACAGAAAACTTCTAAATCAGTTGAAAACAGTTGATCTGTAAAACTGTGTGTGAAATTGTGTCAAATAAAATTACAAATATTAATAAATATAATAATACATATATATATATATTATTAATTTTGTTAAGAATTAGCACAAAATTGATTTTCCATTTTGCATTTCATTTATAAAGAATTCTGCCATATTTTGTTAAAGGGAAAATCCATTTTTGTTATATTAAAAAAAACAGACTTGCATTTAATTTTTCCGTGACTGCCTCAATAATTGCGTAGATGCCACCAAAATATTTTTTCTAATTAAAACAGTTGATCTGTAAAACTGTGTGTGAAATTGTGTCAAATAAAATTACAAATATTAATAAATATAATAATACATATATATATTTTATTAATTTTGTTAAGAATTAGCACAAAATTGATTTTCCATTTTGCATTTCATTTATAAAGAATTCTGCCATATTTTGTTAAAGGGAAAATCCATTTTTGTTATATTAAAAAAAACAGACTTGCATTTAATTTTTCCGTGACTGCCTCAATAATTGCGTAGATGCCACCACAATATTTTTTCTAATTAAATATTAACTAATATCTAACTAGAATTATGATTTATTCTGACTAAAAAGTTCCAATTAAAAGTTATTCATCACAATTATGAATATTCTCAAGGAATTTCTTTCTCACGGAAAATACATTTCTCGAGAAAAAAATTCCTCCAATTATAAATTCCGCGTGAACAAAAAATGATTAACTGGCATCATCGAATTTCGAAGCCACTTGCTTTGCTTATTGACAATTTATTTTCTATTTTTTGTGTGTGTGCAAGCGACCCTACAATAAATGTCCCACTAAACATTTTTGTTTGCTATCAAGTTGAGGTGCATTTGAGATCAAATACATTTTTCAAATCTCCAACGTTAATTCTCAAATGCCCTCAATAGTTCGAATATAGTCTTCTCAACTTAAAAGGCACATTTTTTATATGGCGATTTTCATAGTTATCAAATTGAGAAATTTGTGATTGTCAACTTGATAGCAAAGAAATATTTCCAATCGGTATCAAATGGAAGGTACGGAATTGCCATATTAAAAAATATTATACTAATTTTAGAAATGAAAACAATTACTTTTTTTAATGTTTCAATTTTCAATTTAATTTCATTATATATTTAACATTACTATGTACATATTTAACATTAAATGTACATATTATGTACATTTTTTAAAATCTAGAATTAAAAATAAATGAATTAATTAGTTGTACATTTTTTGAAAAATTTGACAAAAAGCAGAAATAATTAAAAATATATCAATGATTTATTTGTACTTTTTTGGCATTTTTTAATTTAATTTATTATTTATGACATATTTAAATAATATCTCAGACTTAACACAAATCGTATTCAAGTTGAAAAAATGTTTGGTCTCAAGTGGAGAAAAGTGTTGGATATCCAATTGAGAGTAAAAATGTTTCCCAAAGATTGGAAAAAATGTTAAGTCTCAACTTGATGTCAAGTTGAAAGCAAACAAGGAGAAAAATTGTTCAACCCAAGTTGAGAATTACATTTCACATCAATTTAAGAACTTAACTTTTCTCCAACATTGGCGAAATAATATTTCAATGCATACTGGGGAATGACCGAAACTAACACATAAACAGTTTTTTCCTATTTGAAAAACATATGACTCATTGTTGCTGTTGTAGAGTTGTTATACCCTCCACTCCAGTGTGCAGAGGGTATATATAAGTTTGTCATTCCGTTTGTAATAATTAGAAAAAAAATTTTGGACCCCATAAAATTTATATATTTGTGATCCTTATAACAACCGGAGTTGATATAGCGATGTCCGTCTGTCCGTCTGTGGAAATCACGATGACGGCATCAATCCGGCAGCTAGGGTACTCGTTGACATAAAAATGATTCACTAACATCCTGAGAAATTTGCTATTTAAAATCGTCCAAATCGGTCGATTAGGGCCCGAGATTTGAATGAAGAACTAAAAAAGTCTTGAAAAAAAAATAATTTTCTATGTTGTTCTTGTCACGATCACGCCCTCAATAGTGCAGCTACAGTGATCATTTTTAGTGAGAATGATTCACCAAATTCATGGAAAGATTTCTACTTCAAAAATCATTAAAATCGGTGGAACAGGTCCAGGGAAATCTCTGAAAAAGTAAAAAAAAATAAAAAAAAACATGATATTTCTATATTGTTCTTGTTGTTATTCTAAATGTTGCATTGTTTTCATAGCTGGACTTGTTGTTTTTGTGGTCGTTATGGTAATAATATAACAAAAACAAACCCTTTGTACATTTTTTTATCAACTCTGGTAGAAAAATTTAAAAGTTTCCATTGTTTTGGCATCACTAAAAAAATATGTTAGATCATTTCTGTCATCGCCACAAGCCTGCCTGCAAAATTTCAGATCGATTGGGTCACGGGAAAGTGGTTAAAATCGATCCAAAATTTTTTCGACAAGCAGACACTACGAGTTAATATAAAGGGAGTAAAAATTCACCAACATCTAAAGCAAATAATGCTAAAATACCTAGTTGTTAATAAAAAAAACAATTGGGCAATTCACAATGGGTAATGTATCGTTGTATCTCTTGTATCGTGTATCACTTTACAATAGTGTAAAATTGTTGTTGGTAATTTTCACTGAAAAATCTGATACACGATCCAACTTCATTTGCTATGTTTAGTAAATGTTGTATATTGTATCATAACATATCAGTTCCAAGTGAATGCCAGTTTTTATGAAAAAGAAAAAACAAATACATACAATATTATCAGCATAAATAATTATAAAATAAAATATGGCAAATAACGCAAATACATCGATAAGTTTATTTATATAAAAATTAATGTTTATATTTTTAGTATGTATTTTCTCTTTCAGTACCAACCAAAACATTTAACATTTTTTTTTCATTATAAATTAAAATGCAAGAGGTACGTAACTAAAACTCCAGGGTACATCTCACGACCAAAAAGCAAACACTGACAAGTGTTTTCTCTTATACAAAATAGCAGAAGCGACGAAGCGATCTTTCCTCGTTGGATCGAAAATTACTAAAGAAAGCGTTTTACAATATGAAAATACAACTGAGTGTTCACAACAAATGATTGTATTGTGTATTTCAATACAACATACAATATACAACACCTGTTGTGAATTGCCCAAATGTAAATTTAGCAAAAAAATTTATGTATTAATTTATTTAAAGAGAAAAACACAAAAATAACGTTTGATGTTGTATTTTTTGTGTGTAATATTTAAATATACATACATACACATATTATATAATAGAAATAATGTACATATATTATATATATGTATGTATGTATATTCATAGTAACTGCATGTTAGAAATAAATCGGTTATTTTATTTACATAAAATTCTGCAGTATTTTGTTGTGGGGAAAATACATTTCTTTTGTATAACAGAGTGTCACTTCATTTTGCTCAGCGTGACTATGCCACAGTAGATGCCGCCATAATTTTTGTTTGTTCTAATTAGCTTTGCAATAGTTATTTATATTTTAACATGAATGTTAATATTTTCAACCAGATATCATACAGAACAATGTTAAGAGTATACACGGGTTGGTCTTTTATTTCATACGTTTTTTCATTATTCTTTTACAAATATGAACATAAGTTTGGCATATTACCCACCAATCTCACATCACACTGCAAGTTCGAAAAACTCAATACACTCACATTTTTTTTACTAATACACACACATTTTCCGCAGTGGTCACACTAATGGCACCAAATTTTTCGTGCGAATAGTGGCAGACACTAACGATGATTAATGTTACCCTGTTATAAATTTAATGCAAATTTACTGGATTCTGTAAAATTGTAATTAAAGTTTTAACTTGTTAAATCTATTATAATGATTTATTTTTTGAAATGCGCATACAAAAACGCAAGTTTGTTAATTATAGAGCATAAATATTATTAACTATTATTAAAATAATACTAATAATAATAAATGTAAACATTTTCCCTCAAACATGTGCCTGTATAATAAACTTGGTAACTCTACTTAAAATAAAATAAGAGAGAGAAGTATACAAATGTTTTCAAGTTTACGCTTCGACAACATTTTAAAAATGAGATTGCAGTCAGATGTTTGAGCATAAAATTTAATGGCGATGGATTCGACTAATTCGAACAATTTTTCGTTGATAATACGTACACAACGATTTTACAATTTCAGTGTGATGTGAGATTGGGGGGTTAACTTTTTGTTGTCTTTACAAAATAGAGTTACCGAGTTCGTCAATGAGTTGTTTGCTTACAAAACAGTTCTACATAGTTATATAGAATTATTATTCTGCTTTACCTATAAAATATCTGATTGCGATTACATCTAATTTTTAAAAATTGTTTATAATTAATAAAGCATTATTATTCACATAAATACAAAATTTCACTTTTTAAATTTTCCATTCAAATTTAAGAAAATATCAATTATAATAAAAACTGAAAATAAAATTTCCAATTATAAATTAGAAAATATTAATTGAGTTTCAGAAAATCATATCAAAACGTCGGAAATAATAATTTTAAATTTAGAAATATCTTTACATTTAAAAATGTTTACATTTAAAAAAAATATTGCCATTCAGGAGATATTAATAACTTTTCAGTACCGCGATTCAGTAACTTCTTTTAACGATAGTCGAATTGTAAAAAAAAAGAAAATTGAAAAATTATCAGTAAAATTTTGAAACGATATTCGCTATTGTTAAAGTCAGCTGTTGTTGTTATCTAAACGACAACCATTTTTGTGTTGTTTATCCAATCGATAAAAACTTAAATTTTTAGGTTGAAATGTCGTCATACATAAATAAAAATCATGATATAGTGAAAATATTTTGCTTTAATTAAAAAACTTTTTTATATAAATAAAAAAATTAAATATAACCAAAATGCATGCCGATCAGCAACCACGATGACCAAAAAGCAAACACCGAAATAAATCCGAAATAATAGAAAAGAAGAAAACCAACCCAAAGAATTTGCTGAAATAATTTGGTATTAAGTTTAACAAATTGTTTACTTTTTCATTTACATTTATTATCAAGACTCAAACCGAGGTGGAGGGTATCAAAGATTCGGCACAGCCGAATTTAACACTCTTACTTGTTTTTACTAATACACACACATTTTCCGCAGTGGTCACACTAATGTCACCAAATTTTTCGTGCGAATAGTGGCAGACACTAACGATGATTAATGTTACCCTGTTATAAATTTAATGCAAATTTACTGGATTCTGTAAAATTGTAATTAAAGTTTTAACTTGTTAAATCTATTATAATGATTTATTTTTTGAAATGCGCATACAAAAACGCAAGTTTGTTAATTATAGAGCATAAATATTATTAACTATTATTAAAATAATACTAATAATAATAAATGTAAACATTTTCCCTCAAACATGTGCCTGTATAATAAACTTGGTAACTCTACTTAAAATAAAATAAGAGAGAGAAGTATACAAATTTTTTCAAGTTTACGCTTCGACAACATTTTAAAAATGAGATTGCAGTCAGATGTTTGAGCATAAAATTTAATGGCGATGGATTCGACTAATTCGAACAATTTTTCGTTGATAATACGTACACAACGATTTTACAATTTCAGTGTGATGTGAGATTGGGGGGTTAACTTTTTGTTCTCTTTACAAAATAGAGTTACCGAGTTCGTCAATGAGTTTTTTGCTTACAAAACAGTTCTACATAGTTATATAGAATTATTATTCTGCTTTACCTATAAAATATCTGATTGCGATTATTTCTCATTTTTAAAAATTGTTTATAATTAATAAAGCATTATTATTCACATAAATACAAAATTTCACTTTTTAAATTTTCCATTCAAATTTAAGAAAATATCAATTATAATAAAAACTGAAAATAAAATTTCCAATTATAAATTAGAAAATATTAATTGAGTTTCAGAAAATCATATCAAAACGTCGGAAATAATAATTTTAAATTTAGAAATATCTTTACATTTAAAAATGTTTACATTTAAAAAAAATATTGCCATTCAGGAGATATTAATAACTTTTCAGTACCGCGATTCAGTAACTTCTTTTAACGATAGTCGAATTGTAAAAAAAAAGAAATTTGCAAAATTATCAGTAAAATTTTGAAACGATATTCGCTATTGTTAAAGTCAGCTGTTGTTGTTATCTAAACGACAACCATTTTTGTGTTGTTTATCCAATCGATAAAAACTTAAATTTTTAGGTTGAAATGTCGTCATACATAAATAAAAATCATGAAATAGTGAAAATATTTTGCTTTAATTAAAAAACTTTTTTATATAAATAAAAAAATTAAATAGCATATTCAATTCATTATTTCATTTTCAAATAAATAAACAGAAATATTAGTAAAAAAAATAAAGATATTAAACATAAACATAAAATCATCCTGTCAAACACGAAGTAATTTGTTTTTTTCTATTCTTTGTGTTTTTCGCTTATTTTGACAGAGATGCCACTCCTTTACAATTTAAATAAATAGAAAAACAGATTTGTCGATATTAATTTAAATTCAATGAATTTAAGAAAACCTCAAATGATATTTAAGAATTGCTAACATAAAAATTGTTACATAAGTAAACGTAATTTTATGAGAATGTTATTTTTTATATATAAATTTTCACAATTTTTTTTGGATGAAAATTTGAAGTTTTTCAGAAAATAAAGATAACATTAAATTATTTTATTTAAAATGTTTGGGACTTTTCGTTTTTTGCGTTTTTCATCCCTAATTTGATTATTTGTTATTATAAATTTATTCTCTGTTTTCAAAATATGGCAATATTTTAAAAAAAAGTTGAGAGAGCTTTTTTTTTTGGTTATTATTTTGTTACTCCATCCGACCTATATGGCCACAATGAAGAAATATTTGGCCAGTTAAAAGAAACTATGCAGCCATCTCCAATTAGCACGATTTAATGCATATAGCCACTCTACACAACCATTACCTTTGCAATGGAGGTTAGGGCGAGCTATTTAATTAGCAAAAACTAAATTAAACGAGAAGTTATGTCATATAACCGGAAACGCATGCATATATGTAGGTATATAACCAAAATGCATGCCGATCAGCAACCACGATGACCAAAAAGCAAACACCGAAATAAATCCGAAATAATAGAAAAGAAGAAAACCAACCCAAAGAATTTGCTGAAATAATTTGGTATTAAGTTTAACAAATTGTTTACTTTTTCATTTACATTTATTATCAAGACTCAAACCGAGGTGGAGGCTATCAAAGATTCGGCACAGCCGAATTTAACACTCTTACTTGTTTTAGTATGTATTTTCTCTTTCAGTACCAACCAAAACATTTAACATTTTTTTTTAATTATAAATTAAAAAGCAAGAGGTACGAAACTAAAACTCCAGGGTATATATCACGACCAAAAAGCAAACACTAACAAGTGTTTTCTCTTATACAAAATAGCAGAAGCGACGAAGCGATCTTTCCTCGTTGGATCGAAAATTACAAAAGAAAGCGTTTTACAATATGAAAATACAACTGAGTGTTCACAACAAATGATTGTATTGTGTATTTCAATACAACATACAATATACAACACCTGTTGTGAATTTCCCAAATGTAAATTTAGCAAAAAAAAATTATGTATTAATTTATTTTAAGAGAAAAACACAAAAATAACGTTTGATGTTGTATTTTTTGTGTGTAATATTTACATATACATACATACACATATTAAATAATACAAATAATATAGATATATTATATATATGTATGTATGTATATTCATAGTAACTGCATGTTAGAAATAAATCGGTATATTATTTTATTTACATAAAATTCTGCAATATTTTGTTGTGGGGAAAATACATTTCTTTTGCATTAACAGAGTGTCACTTCATTTTGCTCAGCGTGACTTTGCCACAGTAGATGGCGCCACAATTTTTGTTCTAATTAGCTTTGCAATAGTTATTTCTATTTTAACATGAATGTCAATATTTTCAAATAGATATCATACAGAACAATGTTAAGAGAATACACGGGCTGGACTTTTATTTCATACGTTTTTTCATTATTCTTTTACAAATATGAACATAAGTTTGGCATGTTAACTTTTTGTTGTCTTTACAAAATATAGTTACCGAGTTCATCAATGAGTTTTTTGCTTTCAAAACAGTTCTACATAGTTATATAGAATTATTATTCTGCTTTACCTACAGAATATCGTATTGCGATTACACCTAATTTTTAAAAATTGTTTATAATTAATAAAGCATTATTATTCACATAAATACAAAATTGCACTTTTTAAATTTTCCATTCAAATCAAGGTTCAGAAAATACACACATGAAACACACAATGTTCTGTTCAAAAGCAGCCAACACATATTTTTATTTTCATATCAATTATGTGCGTTTTTAAATTTTCTACGGTGCCCAACACAACCATGACTGTGTTCGTTTTAATATTTCGTTATTTACACAAACATTTTTGTATCACATACTTTTTGTTTCAATCACACATAAAGCACACATTTTTGAGTGTTGCTTTATTTGAAGTTCATGTTCTGGTACGTGTAGTGAAAAAAAACACAGAACATGTACAATAAACAGGTTCGAGTTCAGTTATATTTTAAGTCGTGTTGTGGCTCGTGTAGTAAGAAAAAACACAACATGTACAATAAACAGGTTCGAGTTCAGTTATATTTTAAGCAAGAAAAAACACAACATGTACAATAAACAGGTTCGAGTTCAGTTATATTTTAAATCGTGTTTAAAATATAACTGAACTCGAACCTGTTTATTGTACATGTTGTGTTTTTTCTTGCTACACGACTTAACACGACTTAAAATATAACTGAACTCGAACCTGTTTATTGTACATGTTGTGTTTTTTCTTACTACACGAGCCACAACACGACTTAAAATATAACTGAACTCGAACCTGTTTATTGTACATGTTCTGTGTTTTTTTTTCACTACACGTACCAGAACATGAACTTCAAATAAAGCAACACTCAAAAATGTGTGCTTTATGTGTGATTGAAACAAAAAGTATGTGATACAAAAATGTTCGTGTAAATAACGAAATATTAAAACGAACACAGTCATGGTTGCGTTGGGCACCGAAGAAAATTTAAAAACAAACATAATTGGTATGAAAATAAAAATATGTGTGTGTTGGTCTAAGTTATGTTTGTTTACATATATGTACGAGTTTTTTATTCAGTGTGTGTTTTTTTCTGAACTCTGATTCAAATTTAAGAAAATATCAGTTCTTATAAAAACTGAAATTAAAATTTCCAATTATAAATTAGAAAATATTAATTGAATTTCAGAAAATCATATCAAAACGTCGGAAATAATAATTTTAAATTTAGAAGACATCAATTGCATCTTTAATATATAAATTTTATTCGTTACTTCTTTTAACGATCGTCGAATCGTAAAAAAAAGAAAATTGTTATCTAAACGACAACCATTTTTGTGTTGTTTATTCAATCGATAAAAACTTAAATTTTTAGGTTGAAATGTCGTCATACATAAATAAAAATCATAAAATAGTGAAAATATTTTGCTTTTATTAAAAAACTTTTTTATATAAATAAAAAAATTATATAGCATATTCAATTCATTATTTCATTTTCAAATAAATAAACAGAAATATTAGTAAAAAAAAAATAAAGATATTAAACATAAACATAAAATCATCCTGTCAAACACGGAGTAATTTGTTTTTTTCTATTCTTTGTGTTTTTCGCTTATTTTGACAGAGGTGCCACTAGTTTACAATTTAAATAAATAGAAAAACAGATTTGTCGACTGTCGTTAAGATGTATGTACTTAGTGAATCACTTAATCCTTAGTGCAAACAACAATAGCTGTCGATATATTTTGCGATTGTCAGATCGTTGAATTTGAAATTTACAGAATCGCACTCCAGAAAATATTAATTTAAATTCAATGAATTTAAGAAAACCTCAAATGATATTTAAGAATTGCTAACATAAAATTTTTTTTTTTTTTTATGAAAATTTGAAGTTTTTCAGAAAATAAAGATAACATTAAATTATTTTTTTTAAAATGTTTGGGACTTTTGGTTTTTTGCGTTTATTCTCTATGTTTTCAAAATATGGCAATATTTAAAAAAAAAGTTGAGAGCTTTTTTTCTTTTTGGTTATTATTTTGTTACTCCATCCGACCTATATGGCCACAATGAAGAAATATTTGGCCAGTTAAAAGAAACTATACAGCCATCTCCAATTAGCACGATTTAATGCATATAGCCCCTCTACACAACCATTACCTTTGCAATGGAGGTTAGGGCGAGCTATTTAATTAGCAAAAACTAAATTAAACGAGAAGTTATGTCATATAACCGGAAACGCATGCATATAGGTATATAACCTAAATGCATGGCGATCAGCAACCGCGATGACCAAAAAGCAAACACCGAAATAAATCCGAAATAATAGAAAAGACGAAAACCAACCCAAAGAATTTTCTTTAATAATTTGGTATTAAGTTTAACAAATTGTTTACTTTTTCCAATATTTTGTTTACATTTATTATCAATACTCAAACCGAGGTGGAGGGTATTAAAGATTCGGCACAGCCGAATTTAACACTCTTACTTGTTTCTCTTTAATGTAGGAAAATTTGCGTCTAGAAACTATTTGCATTTTAGCAAAATTCTTAATTTAGAAAAATTTTTATGTAAAATTTATATATAGTAAATTTTATTAATTTAGAAAAATTTTTAGTTTAAATTTATATTTAGAAAAATTCTAATTTAGAAAATTTTTAATTTAAAATTTTAATTTAGAAAAATTTTAATTTGACTTAATAGTTAGAAAATTTTTAATTTAAATATGTATATTGAAAAAGGTTTTTAATTTAAATTTATATTTAGAACAATTTTATATTTTACAAAATTTTAATTTGGAGAAATTATTGTACATTTGGATAGAAAAATTAAGAAAATTTACCGCCTTATTGCTGGTGTCTGTGGAGCCGATGTAGCGCTATCGTCTGTCGCCGTTACAGTTATCACAGCCAATTCGAAATAATAATATTCCACGTTTAAGCATTATTTTCTGTTACAAATAGCACCGTAATCTGGATCACTTTTTTCATATTTCGTTTCACAAACTCCAATTTTCTTTGCTTAAGTTTAATATTCGGGTTTATGGTAATTTCAAAACAAAAAGGTTTTACATTTTACAATCGTTTATATTTTCAGTTTTACAAGGTTCAACATTAATTTTCAGTTTTGGAAATTTTCAACTTTTACATCAAGATTTTCAATAATTACATCACAAGTTTTTTTTTCTTGTTTTTGCATATATTATATACTTTACAATATTTTCAGTTTAACTCTTGTAATTTATTATTTTGATTTTAAAGACCACAATTAAATTTTCAATTTATTTATTCAAAAAAAATTTAAGGCTATAGAACACTTTCATGACACCAGCTTCCCTTGAAAACCAAAAACTGAATGCCACGTTTTGCCAAAATTTCGTCTTTATATTTATTTTGCAAATCTGACCTACGCCAATTTTATGTATCTATTTACGAAGGAAAACCTGTTTTACAACAATAAAAAAAATAGCCATTCAGCAAATGTTCCCAAAGTTAATGAATAATAGTTGTAGTGATCTCTCAGCTGCGCTATTACACTACTCAACAAAATGAAAAAAATTTCATGTACTCCGGATGCGATAATTTTTTCTGTGTAGATAACCTTGACATGAGCTCGAAAAACGCAATAAAAAATTTTTTTTTCGTTTGGTTTTTTTTTTTTTTTTTTTTTTTAAATTTTAAAAATTTTTTTTTGGTTAATTTGTTTCGTCCAGCATAACTCGGGAACCACTAGCCCGATTTAATTGAATTAAATTGTAAAAAATTTAAAATTACAATTCCCTTAATCTGTTTATATATTGTTTTCCTATACAAGCAACAGTTTCCAAGTTAAAAATGAATATATAAAGGAAAAAACTTATTTTTGCCAAAAAATTAAAATTTTTTTTTTTTTAAAAATCCATAAAAAATCCCAAATGAAAAAAAATTTCAAATCTTATTACTTTTACGTAAAGATACATAACCTATGAGCAAAATAAGAGAAAGATCATGAAAATCGATGCACGCGTTTCGCTTTTATTCGCAATTGAGTAAAGGTATGAATTTAAAAAATTTGCTCGACATATGCACAACTTTGTCTATGGTAAGGTTTTTTCTTTTTTATTACAAAAAAAATTAAAATTTGTTGGGTGACAAAAATATATGACTTTAAATTAAAAAACAATTCGATATATGTACAAGAAATTATCCTAAGGATATCAACATTAATTAATTATAAAAAAGTTTTAAAAAAAAATATCTAAACACAAAAATAAAAACCTTCAAATTAAAAATAATTATGTGCTTTTGTCTTTCTTTTATATTGTTGTGGGTCTGTTTCTCTTATTAGGAACCAGATATAGTCCCCCATCATAGCTTCGTTCCAAAATCCTTGGTATCGGTGCTCAATTTCTTTCATTTGCTGATGAAAACGCTCACCATGCTCGTCACTCACATCGCCCAGGTTGTCCGGAAAGAAGTCCAAGTGCGAGTGTAGAAAATGTATCTTAAGCGACATATTTGCTCCAATTTTTTTATAATTTTGGAGTAGTTGTTCGACGATCTCTCTGTAATTTGAGCTTTTGTTGTTTCCAAGAAATCCGGAAACAATTTGCCGAAATGAGTTCCAAGCTGCAGCTTCATTTGGTGATAAAATGTGTTCAAACTGTTGGTCTTGCAACAACTTTTTAATTTGCGGACCGTCGAAAACGCCTTCCTTAATCTTTGCCGATGAAAGGTGAGGAAAAATGGTTTTTAAATAGGCGAACGCTTCGCCATCTTTGTTGATAGCTTTCACAAAGTTTTTTATGAGTCCGAGCTTTATGTGAAGAGGTGGGAGAAAAACATTTTCCTTTTTTATGAGTGGTGTATATTTCACGTTGTCGCTGCCGGGGATGAAGTTAACTCTTTCTGTCCAACTCCTCCTGGTGTAATGATGTTGACGATCGCGGCTGTCCCAAAGGCAGAGAAAACAACAGTACTTTGTGAATCCACCTTGTAATCCACAAAGGATACCGATAACCTTAAGGTCGGCACAAACTTTCCAATCGTGTTTCTCATAGTTAAGGCACTTTAGTAGATTGTCCATGACTTCGTATGTTTCCTTGGTGTCAACGGCATGATCAATGAAGACCTATTTGTACTGTGTATTGTTTAGTATTTTACTGACAGGTACTTATAAATGGGTGTATATTTTTTTACGGTGGCTACATACCTGTTTCACCATGTGTGAGTCTTAAATTTTCCGAATAAATGTGGGTTGCATTTATGTAAAAAAATCATACAGGTAGTCACCGGAAAACCCAAATAAGTAAAAAAGTCCCCTTTCCTTTTTTCCTTTTAATTGTTCACGCACATTTATTACCGTTTATTACTTTGCTTACGCAATCATAAAAATTAAATAACCCTTTGTTTATTCCGTTTTGTTAATTCTGAGAATCATAAAAAAAAAGAAAAAACCTTACCATAGACAAAGTTGTGCATATGTCGAGCAAATTTTTTAAATTCATACCTTTACTCAATTGCGAATAAAAGCGAAACGCGTGCATCGATTTTCATGATCTTTCTCTTATTTTGCTCATAGGTTATGTATCTTTACGTAAAAGTAATAAGATTTGAAATTTTTTTTCATTTGGGATTTTTTATGGATTTTTAAAAAAAAAAAAATTTAAATTTTTAGGCAAAAATAAGTTTTTTCCTTTATATATTCATTTTTAACTTGGAAACTGTTGCTTGTATAGGAAAACAATATATAAACAGATTAAGGGAATTGTAATTTTAAATTTTTTACAATTTAATTCAATTAAATCGGGCTAGTGGTTCCCGAGTTATGCCGGACGAAACAAATTAACCAAAAAAAAATTTTTAAAATTTAAAAAAAAAAAAAAAAAAAAAACCAAACGAAAAAAAAATTTTTTATTGCGTTTTTCGAGCTCATGTCAAGGTTATCTACACAGAAAAAATTATCGCATCCCGAGTACATTTTGACTGTTGACTAGTGTTATACATACGAAAGTGGGTGTGTCTAAAAAAAAAACGAAAGCTCTATAAAGAATATTTAGACGAACGATGAGAGTAACTGCTGAATATTGTTAATAAACAGGCTTTGAGGAACAACATCTAAGTCATACGTGTAGGGAGAAAGAATGAATAGACAGAAAAAAAACCCGCTAAAATTACTTGTCGTAGCTAAGAATACACAAAGAATTTAACCTTGAAAAAAAAAAACATTTCAAGTTCAAGTTCAAGGTCTGACATACATAATGATTGACCTATATAATGTTTGACATATGTATGTACTATAGAGCTACACTACCGGGTATAAATATAATGGCACCGTCACAATCTCCAAAATGCCAATTCAGGAGTTTGGAGATTCTTGTGCCCGACCTAAACACCAATATTTTAGATTTATTTAAATTAACTTTTAAGCACCACAGTTGGCAGTAACTATATAATGCATCAATCATGCTTTGTAGTTCTGTTGGCGATTCCGATATGATAACAATATCGTCGGCATAAAGCAGGATCTTCACTGTAGTATCAGCAACATTTACATCACCAGGGAGTACATCAACTCGATCATTTATATATAATTAAAATAGCACCGGGCTTAATATGCACCCCTGTTTTACACCTATATCAACAGAAAATGGTTTAGAGAAATTGCTGCCATCCCAAATACGGCTTTTATTATTTTCATATGCATTCTGTAAAATTCTGATTATTTTTGATGACATTCCCATCCATGAGAGTTTATAAAATAGACTATTTCAAGGAATTGTATCAAAAGCACAAGAGAAGTCAATAAAGAAGGCAAGTTATCTACAGTTGAGTAATTCTTTCTGAAACCCGCTTGATATTCATTCAGTATTTTGTTGTTATCCATGAATTCAGTTATTCTATTTAATAAAATTGTGTTGAAAATTTTGCATGTAGCATCAATAAGCGACAAGCCATGGTAGTTTTCTGGAAAAGCTGGATCTCCTTTTTTACGAGCTACGAAAGCTTGATGGTATTTTTTCATGGAGAAATATTATGTTAAAAACTGATAATATTTCGCTAACAAAGCATTCTGGAGCAATTTTATAAAATTCGTAGCTAATACCAACTTGACCTGGACCTTTATTATGCTTCAAATTCTTAATAACGGACGATAATTCGCAGGATTCTATAGGAGAATCTAAAAAGGGATCGGTGAAATATGGCATGCACCAGTTTACTTTATGATTATTTTCCGTGGTTTGTAACATAGAACTAAAGTGAGTTAGGAACTCATCTGCTTTTAAGTTACCTCTGACCAAGTGCTTATAAGATTTCAGTGAGTTTGATAGTTTCCACCAGTCACTACTGCACTCTACTGTGTTTAATTTGTGCAGGTTATTATTATACAAATCCAGTTTTTATTATTACATAGTTTTAGGTATTTAGCCCGTCATGTAAAATAAAGTGTTTTGTTTATGGTTGTATGATTTTTTCTATATAATTTGAGCCTTTTTAACATTTGTTTCCGTGAGCGAGCACATTGCCAATCAAACCATTTTTGCTTTGGTTCAAAAAATGGTTTATTCACTTTTAATATTGCAGCTTGCTTTATTTTAGTCGTTAGTGTAGACACCAAATTATCTACCGAAACGTTTGTTTGAAGATGAACATTAGTAGAGAGCGAACAAAGAATCTCAACATATTTAGGCATGTATTTGTCATTCCAACGCAATCTATGGAGGGAATCTTTTACATTTGTCTCAGCATTAGAATTCAAAGATTTGATTTTTATACATAATGGCATATGTTCGGAGTAAGGTTTGGATGCAACTGAAAAATCATCAACATATTGCAGAAGAATATGCGAACAGATGCAATAATCAATGACCGATCTACCCATAATAACGCAGAAGGTGTATTCACCATGAGCATCGTTACCCGTCCTTCCGTTAAGCACAATACCACCAATATCGTCAATCAGCTCCATGAGTTTTTTACCTTGTGTATTAAAAGTATTATCTTTTGAACATCTATGTATATTTCCGAATGTTTGGTAAATCTTTTATAAAGTTAGAGTCCAAAATCTGTTCATTTGAAATTCTAGCGTTTAAATCGCCCACGATGCAGAAATCTGTAGGTTTAAGTTCTTGCATAAATTCTTCATATTTTTGTAAGTCTGAATACCAATTTGTACAATTTAGATACCTTGGGATTGCATAAATCAAGCAGTTAAAACTGTATTGTTGTATTTAAAAATTTAAAATTATATATTTTTTGTAGATCTTTTCTGAAACCAAACAAGCAGCCACCACTTGCACGACCCGCTCTATGAATTTTCTTTGCTGCAATCCAATGAAGACTATAAATTTTAAAATGCGATGAAAAAAGATGTTGCTTATCTGCTACTACGTGAAAAACAAGAAAGAAAATTATAGTCGGTCTGTGACGGCCGTACGAAAATTTTTGCTATTTAGTGTACATCACACGAAAGAAAAAACTATAACACGTAAACAACACCTTATATGGTAATATCGTTTGCCAATTTTTGTTTGTTGCAAAAAAAATTATATTTTTAAACACTTGAGTTGGTGTTAATATTTCTCCGTCAGCACAATTTCATTCATGTGTAAAGCTGTTACTCGCTCTCATTCCCTCCCATGTTGTCAGCCATTAACATTGGCTTACCTTGTTCCCCTCATCGTTAGAGGTAGTATTTTTTTACATAGGAATTTAATGAATGTATGAGTGTTGGTTACACGTATGAATGATTGCGAATTTTTTGCAAACAACGAAACTGGTTTGTTGTTTGATTTTTTTTTTGGTGTGCAAAAAAATTAAAAAAATCTTGAATAATTGGGTTGTTGAAAGAAGACGCAAAATTTAAAAAATCATTCAAGTTCTGGAGTCGGGTGGATGACGGTCTTTTGTGGCGTAAAGTTCTTAAATAGTGCTCTCTATTTTTTTAATGCAAAGGTTTTAATTAAAAAAAAAAAAGCAAATGTGAAGTTTGGTTGGCAAGGAGTACAGTTGTGAGCCATGTGAAATTTTTGTGTAAAAACTGAAAATTTGAGAAATTTAACTGAAAATAATATTTGTAAACTTGAAACTGACCAAAAGTTTGAAATAAAAGGTTTAAAAGCCTAAGAAATTTAAAGAAAAAATTCAATGACTTGAACTGAAAATTACCAAAAGTTTGATGTAATAAAATGTGCAAAAACTCAAATGTTAAAATAGAAGGAAAATAAAACTGAAACGAAACTTTGTAAGACCTATTAACTTTGGAACATTAAACAAAACAAAAGTAAAACTTGAAATTTTAATAATTTTGTAAACACCTCTATTTAACCGCTTGGTTAAAACCTTCAGCATCGAGGACACATCTTTAATCACTCCTCCAACTGCAACCAACATCAAATTAGCAGCATCTCTAATACTACCGGCCAACCACAACTACAGCAACAGGCGATAGCAGCGTCATGCGGTAATTTTTATATGCAACTCATAAAAGAAATTTTATTTTATAACTTAATTGTTTCTAAAAGTGGTATTTTGGCTCGAAAAAAAAAAATTAATTAAATGTGTTCCTAATATGTAGATTTGGTTAATAATAAATGTTAGTTTTCTAAATCTAAGAGTTTTGCTTAAAATTAAAGAAAGAATTTCCTACCATTAAAATTTCTTAAATATAAAATTTAAACAACAATTCTCTAAATTGAAATTATCGAAAATATAAAAATGCAAACTACAAAAATTTTCTGCGTTAAAATTTTCCTATATCTATAATTAAGTTAAACACTACAAATTTTACTAAATATGGAAACGTTTCTACACTATAATATTTTATAAACAAAGAAATTTATACCGGAGTATAACGGTTACCAAGAAACCAAAAGAAAAGAAAACATATTGTAACGGTTTTCGTACAAGACGGTGGTAATAATAGTAAATATGATGTAAGAAAAGTGCACTACGTACGAAAAAAAAACAAAAATTAAAATTTGCAAGAGTTAAATAAAATTTCCTAAAATTAAAAGTTTTTGATAGAATTAAATTAAAACTTAAAAAAAATTTTTTTTTTTATTAAAGAAAAAATTTGGTTAAAGTTAAATAAATTTTTCTTAAGTTAATTTTGATATATATAAAATTAAACTAAAAAAAATTTTTTCTAAATAAAAATAAAATTGAGCTAAAATTAAAAATTATAAGAAATATAATTTAGCTAAAAATTAAAATTTTGTTAAAATTAAATTTTGCTAAATTTTAAAATTTTTCTAAAATTAAAATTTTTCTAAATTTAAATATAGCTACAAGTAAAATTGCTAAAAGAAATTTTATTATAGTTAAATGTTGCTAAAATAGAATATAAATTTTGAACACCTTAAAAATGAAGGTTAAATAAATATTATATATCCCAATGTAGGAAACCAAACCAAAGCAAATTTTTCTTATCATTTAAGTGGGTTACCTCCAAATAAGATGGATCATAGGTAACAAGGTAGGGAGGGCAAAAGGGGCAGAACACCTCGTCCCCAATCCCAAGGTAAGTATGGTCATCCGTCCCATTAGCGACCGTTTTTTGAGTTTTTTAAAATCGCACGTGAACATCTATAGTGCGGTTTCCCTGGGCCTGAGCAAGAGCCCACCCATCCGGAGAGCTAGGCCCCACGTCAGCACGTGCGTACCGAAAAGGCTCAGGGAAACGGAAGCGGAAATTCCACCACCAAACCGTACCATTACAGAAATGGCGCCCAACGTGGGGCCTGAACAACAATAGACCGGATTTTTTTTTTGTTTAATTTATAATTTTTCTAAATAGGAACTTAATTGGACAATTCACAACAGGTGTTGTATTGCTGTATCTGTTGTATCGTGTATTACTTTACAATAGTGTAAAATTGTTATTGGTAATTTGCATTGAAAAATCTGATACAGCGATACAACTTCATTTGCTGTGTTTAGTAAATGTTGTATATTGTATCATAACATATCAGTCCCAAGTGAATGCCAGTTTTTATGAAAAAAAAAAAAATACATACAATTTTATAAAATAAAAAATGACAAATAATGCAAATAACGATAGGTTTATTTATATAAAAATTAATGTTTATATTTTTAGAATGATTTCAGTCTCAACCAAAACATTTAAAAATTTTTTTGTATTCTAAATTAAAATGGAAGATGTACGTAACTAAAACTCCAGGGTATATCTTATGACCAAGAAGCAAACACCGACACGTGCTTTCCTCGTTGGGTCGATAATTACTAAAGAAAACGTTTTACATTATGAAAATACAAATGACTGTTCACAACAAATGATTGTATTGTGTATTTTAATACAAAATGCAACATACAACACCTGTTGTGAATTGCCCAAATAATTTATTTTAATTTTTTAACATCTGTGCACCGGGAAAGCACCAATTGTTCCTAATCCCTAATTTTTTATATGTGTTCTAAAATTCATTTTGTTTCGAATTCTGGAGTTTTAATTAAATATGTGTAAATCACTATTTACATTTAACCGAAATCGAAACTTGCTTTGAAGCTTTAGTTCACCCCTCAACAATTTAATTTAATTTTTGTGATTTATTTTTACTTTGCTTTGGTCTGTAAAGGTTATTTCCGGAATATAAGAATTTCGTTCTAAATGAACCGGTTACTTATCCGAAATAATTTTTATGGTACGAAATTGTAGCAAAGATTCGAAAACAATTTAAAGTCTCAATTTTTAAATTTTTATTATTGATGGATGGTCATACTTACTTACGGATTTTTTTTTTAAATGATTGGTTTGGTTTTCGTTGTCTACATTGGGTTAACAATTGAAACAATATATTGAAATGTATATCGAAACTTTATTGAAAATCTTTATTAAATTTATATTGAAAATTATAATTGAAATTTTTTTAAATTTTTATTAAATTTATATTGAAAATTAAGTTTTTAAATTATATTGAAGAATATATTGAAAATTATATTCAAACTTTATATTCAAACTTTATATTGGAATTTGTTTTGAAATTTTTTTTTGAAAATATATTGATAACTATATTGAAAATTAAAATATTGAAAAAAAATTATATTGAAATACTATATTGAATATTATATTGAAAATTATATTGAAAATTATATATAAAAATTGAAATTTAAATTTTGAAACCTATTGAAAAGTTAATCTAGAATTTTTTTTAAATTCGAATCTTTTTGGAAACTACAAATTTAATTTTTGGACTCTTTATCGAAATTTTAAATTTATTGAAATTTTTCTTGGAAATTTAAATTTTTTAAACTATTGAAAATTTAATTTTGAATACTTTTGCGTGGGTTCGATTAGATCTCAAAGTTTTTGACAATTTGCATTTTTACACTTGCCATTTAACTTTATTTTATTGTTCGCCTGTGTTTAACTTACAAGCTTTTTTTAAAGAGAGCTTGAAGCTTTTACTTAAGAAGAACTGACTTCATTTCACAACTCTTTTCAGTTAACCGCATTATATTCATTCGATTTTAATCGGTTCAAATTAACGTAACATAATATTTCATTTGCTTACTACATAACCTTTCGTGCACTCGGAACTTGAAAATGTTTAATCAGTTTGAACTGAATTCATTTCCTAACCCGTTACATTTAACTTCATTTCTTCATTCAATTGAACTGAAATTTAATTCATTGGTATTCATTTCATGCTATTGCATTTGTTCTATTAGAACTACATCTATATATATAAAATTGAATGTGTGTTTGTTTATTTGTTTATTTGTTTGTTTGTACCTTATAGGAGACCAAACCTCTGGACCGATCTTCCTGAGATTTTCACAGCATTTAACTGGGACCCTGGCATGATTAATAGGGTACTTTTTTCTACCACGCCCACTTTACGCCCACTTTTTTCAAATTATGTAATTGCCCCCATATAGTTTTTAACAGACTTACTTCATATTGTATACACATTATACTCCAGGCGAGGTAGAAATAAACATTTCTTACGCCACGCCCCCTTTCACGCCCCTTTTCACGCCAAATTTTGTTTGAAAGTTTTAAACTTTTTGTTCTCTGTACAAATTTGTTCCTTCCAACGGATTTTTTTATTTGGTAGTATATTGCTCTTAATACTGTTAACATCGCCATATAACTATGAACCACGCCCACTTCACCGCCCCCTTTTTTTAATTCAGATACTTACTTATACCACTAACAATGTTTGCTATACAAAATATTTTTTTTGTAATATGTATTTACCTAAAGTTTTATACACTTTTTATCTACAGGTAAGGTAGTCATACATTTTTTTATTACCAAATCCCCCTTTTTCGCCCCATTTTACCTTAAATTATAATTAATCTGCTTTCAATCTACATATATAAAAATGAATGTGTTTGTTTGTGCTTTATAGGAGGCCAAACTTCTGAACCGATCTTCCTGAAATTTTCACAGCGTGTTACTGTGACTCTGGAAGGAATAATTGGCTATATAAATTTTTGACTAGACAAAGGGGCGGTACCACGCCTATATAACCCAAAACTTTAAATCGTCATATCTCGGGAATTTTTTGACCTACAGCGGTCATATTTGGTACATATGGTATTGGCATGAATAGAAGTACACACCAGAAGAAAAGTGGGCGGGACCACGCCCCTTTTTAGGAAAATAAAAAATCGTAATATCTTCTAAACTACTGGAAGGATCGTCATGAAATTTTCACAAAAGGATATTTTGCGAAATACAAAGTCCTTAACTATATAAAGTTGTTAGTGGGCAAAGGGGCGTGGTCCCACCCATGTAACCCAAAATTTAAAATCGTCATATCTCGGCCATTTTTAACCTACGGCGATGATATTTGGTATATATTGTATTAAAATTAATAGAAATGGTACTACAAAAAACTGGGCGGGACCACGCCCTTTTTAGAAAAATTAAAATCCATAATAATTTCTATTAAGCCCTTGACTAAATAAAGTTGTTAGTGGACAAAGGGGCGAGGCCCCGCCCATATAACTCAATATTTGGCATGGATTGATTTGCTTAATAAGGTGTTTTCTTAAATAGGTATACATTCCATGCGAAAGTCGGCGGGCCACGTCCCTTTGTTTCCGATTTGTAGGAAGCCAGACCTGTACACCATTCTTCCTTAAACTTTCACAGTGTGAAACTTTCACTCACTGCACACAATTTTTTATATTCGACATGTGCTACAACTCAAAATTGGAGTGCCCATTATTTTATTGCGCAATATCGATCCACAACGGCTTTGCAATGGCGTTCGACTTGCAGTAAAAAAATGCTAAATAATTTAATAGAAGCGACCATTATAACAGGAAAATATAAAGGAACAGATGTACTTTTGCCACGCATTCCAATGATCCCAACTGATTTACCATTCGACTTCAAATGATTAAAGTTTCCTGTTCGATTAGCATTTGCGATGACTGTTAACAAAGCTCAAGGTCAATCTCTTCAAGTTTGCGGCTTAAATTTAGCAAATCCATGTTTCTCGCATGGACAGCTTTATGTTGCATGCTCACGTGTAGGGAAACCCACCGACTTATATGTTTATGCTCCAGATGGACAAACTAAAAATATTGTACTTCCTAAAGCATTGCAATAATTAATTCTAAATTAAATAAATAATATTTTGTTAATGTATAAATGTTTTTTTTTTTTTGTTTTATTTTATAACGATGAGGGGTAGCGAAGTACACCGGGTTCAGCTAGTATTTTAATAAATTTGAATTCATTTCCGTTCATAACATTTTCTTTAACGGCCTTACATTCGTTCGCCTAGAACTAAAAATTTTTTCATCAATTGCACTAAATAGAATACTTTTCTATTAACGGCCTTGCCGTCGTTCGAACTTGAAACCAGTCAAACCAACTCTACTTGGCACATTCTCGTTTGTTTATAACATTTGTTCTATTGAACCTGAACTTAATTTGATTCAAAACCGCTTAAGGTTTGTAACATCTCTTTGCCTTTGCAATCATTGTCGTTATACCAACACTCATTCATTCATTCATATCGTCCGAACATATTTTCGTTAAAAATTTTATAATTAGTCTGAAATCATGGCGGTACAGCATATTCCAGGAAGTTTAGCTTCGGCTTTAGCCGAAAACGTTTGTTTAATTTGTCAAGAAAGTTATGATACTTCTAGTAACTTAGTTTCTACCAGGTGTAGACACGTTTTCCACCACGAGTGCCTTTTTAATTTCCTCAAAGTTTCGACTTGTTGTCCGCAGTGTAATAAAACTGTCACTAAAAACAGTTTATTAAAATATTCCGTCCGAGCTAATAATGAAAGTTTACCAGTTAATACTGGAACGATTCCGAAATCCGCGGAAAGAAGTTTATCCGGCAGAAAGCAAAGAAACGAAGAGTTCAATGCAAACCGAAATATTTCACCAGGTCAAGCTAGTGTAGAGCATAGAGATAGCTTGGAAGATCGTATTAGATCAAAAATAGAAAATAGTTTTCAAGGCGAGATCAATAAGCTTCACGCTGTGGTAGAAAGATTATCTCAACAGTTCACAACTGTAAATCTTAGCGCGAACAGAGAACCTGAATGGCCGAGAGAAATTTTTCCTAACACGTCAGTCCCTGGAAATTTGACAGCTCCTTCAGTTCATAATGTTCCCCATGAAGCTCCTTTTGTACCTTCTCGTAATATTAGGCCTCCTTCAACTCACCCGTCTGTACCAGCAAGTCGTGAGAGAGCTTCTTTATCGTCTGTTGCTCTTAATAATAGCGGCAAAATTGCAAGTCTGATAAATAGTTGGAACTTAATGTTCACTGCAAACACCACAAGGTTACCAGTAGAAAAATTTATTTACATGTTAACTCATTAACCCATGATAGCTTGGCTGGCGATTTCAGATTGTTAGGTGATCATTGTCACGTCTTGTTCGCGTCCAAAGCTAAAGAATGGTATTGGCGATACCGCAGCACAGTCAATAGAGTAGAATGGGAAGATTTATGTAGAGCCCTTAAAACGCATTTTAGCGATCATTTATCTGATTTAGATATCAGAGAAATGATCAGAGACCGGAAGCAAAATGCTAACGAAAGCTTTGACGATTTTCACCATGCCATCCTGCAGCTTTGAGATCGCCTAAGGTATCCCTTGAGCGAGCCTGAATTGACTGAAATTTTGAGAAGAAACTTAAGACCTCATTTAAGAAGGGAATTGTTCTACCTTCACATTGACAACGTTTCCCATCTGCGTCATTTAGTTTTGAGAAGAGAAGCTTTGAGTTTCGAACTTGACCGAGTGCAGAAAAATTTTAGGAGACAAGTTAATGAAATTGACGTAGAGGAGGAAGTTTTGGATGAAGACCCCCCTGAAACATTTGCGAAGTTCGAAAACCAAAAGAAGACCCTGCTGAACGCAAAATTAATATCTGCTGGAACTGCCGAAAGGAAGGCCACAGGTATATGGACTGTCTCGAAGACAGAACCATATTTTGTTACGGATGCGGATCCGTGGGTGTCTACAGACCCCAATGCGAACAGTGCCAGGGAAACTTCCAGGCGAGCGCCAGCAACAACACCAGCTTCCGCTCAAGAACAAAATAAATTCTCCTTCAGGCGAAAATTCCTTTAAATACGTTGTCAACCCCACCGAAATTTTAAAGACCAGCTCTGACGGTAGCACACAAACCAATTTTACAATTTTGAAAAATGACAAGGAAAAGTCTAAACCAGTTTTATTTCCCCCTTAAGCCATACCATGAGAGAGTTAGGTTATACGAATTAGCGAGAAAACGAATTTTCTGCGAATCGATTAACACCCCAGCGAAATTTGGCACCCAAATTCATAAAGTTAGAAGAAATTCTCTGCGAATTAGAACTTTTTATAAAATGTTAAAGTTAAACAAATTTAAAGTTAAAAGTTGCATTGAATCAATTGAGAAGTCCAAATCTGACATAAGACCCTATATTCAAATTGATATTTTCGGGATGAAATTATTAGGCCTTTTAGATTCAGGCGCCTCTTTATCTTGCATAAGTGGTTCAGCAGCTAAAACTTTTCTTAGTAAAAACTTACCTTTTAAAAATTTTTCTAATTTCGTTGAAGCAGCTGGCGGTCAGCAATATAAAATTTTAGGTTTCGTAGAAACAAATGTCACCTACAGAAATATTACTAAATTAGTCCGTTTTTACATAATACCAGATCTAACTCATGATGTATACTTAGGTATCGATTTTTGGCATTCATTTGGACTTATGTCTACCATTTTTGGGAACAGCCTGTTAAAAATTGAAGAGCTTAATCAAGTTTGCACGGAGAATATTCTGACCAACGAACAAAGGCAAAGGCTAGATAAAGTGATTTCAATTTTTCCAGATTTTGATAAAGAAGGTTTAGGTAAGACCCCAATTATAGAACATTCAATAGAAATAGAACCAGGAGTGAAACCCATAAAGCAAAGATACTTTTCTGTCTCTATAGCAGTCGAGAAGAAAATTCATGACGAGGTAGATAGCATGTTAGCACTCGGAGTGATAGAAAAGGCCCCTCCTACTTGTTCTTGGAGTAGTCCTGTAGCTTGCGTCCAGACAGAGGGAAAATTCAGACTTTGTCTTGACTCTCGAAAGCTGAATAGTGTTACTGTTCGCGACGCCTACCCTCAACCCAAAATTAATGAAATTTTATCAAGATTACCTAAAGCTGAATTTATTTCATCTTTAGATTTAAAACATGCTTTTTGGCAAGTTAGTTTACAAGAAAATTCTCGCGACAAGACAGCTTTTACTGTTCCTAATAGGCCATTATATCGATTCAAAGTTATGCCTTTCGGTTTAACCAATGCACCACAGACCCTTTGCCGATTAATGGATATTATTATTCCACCGCATCTTAAAAATCGAGTCTTCGTTTACTTAGACGATTTGCTCTTAGTAAGCGATGATTTCGAAGAACATATTTCTTTATTGCTCGAAGTAGCACAATTAATTCGTAAAGCTGGTCTGACTCTTAATATTGCAAAATGAAAATGGTGTATGAAGGAAGTCCGATACTTAGGTTATATAATTGGTTCTGGGTGTATAAAACCTGACCCCAGTAAAGTTTCCGCCATTAAAGGGTTAACCGAACCAAAAACAGCTAAAGAGGTTCGTCAATTTTTAGGTCTCGTAGGTTGGTACCGACGATTTTTAGAAAATTTGCTTCGTTAACTAGTCCGTTAACTGATCTTACAAAAAAATGTAAAACCTTTTGTTGAAACCCTGAAGCTCAAAATTCCTTTAATCTAAACAAAGAAAAATTAACATCTGCCCCGTTATTAGTAACACAAATTTCGAACGACCGTTCATAATTTCTTGCGATGCATGCAAAACTGGAGTTGGTGGAGTTCTGGCTCAAGAAGATGACAATGGTGTCGAAAGGCCGATTGCATTTTTTTCACACAAATTAAATAGAGCCCAACAAAATTACTCGATAGCTGAACTCGAATGCCTAGCTGCAGTTTTGAGCATAGAAAAATTTAGAGAATATGTTGAAGGTCACGAATTTAGCGTAATAACGGATCACGCTTCTTTAAAATGGTTAATGCGCCAACCAGACCTAAATGGCCGGCTAGCTCGATGGTCCATAAAACTCCAAGGCTTTAACTTTTCAATTTTTCACCGAAAGGGAAGTGAACACGTTGTACCAGACGCGTTATCTAGGTTACCGACGGAAAATGAAAACCACCTAACTTTTGAAAACATTGACAGCTTAGATTCGTTAGAACCAGAGATAGATTTATCTTCTCCCTATTTTTCAATAGGACAATATACTAAATTGATCGCTGATATAGAAAACAATAAAAATCATTTGCCCGATTTAAAGGTCGTAGATGGTTTCATCTACAAACGCGTAGAGTTTTCACGCGATGAATTTTCAGAGGATCGATCATGGAAGTTGTGGGTTCCACAAGAACTTACCTCTTGTGTGATGAGCTCATAATCCACCCATGTTTGCACATGGAGGTATGGGAAAAACCCTCGAACGATTGAGGCGAAATTTTTATTGGCCCAATATGGCTACTCAGGTTAGATCCTTTGTATTAAGTTGCGACATTTGTAAATAAAGCAAAGCACCAAATTTTATTTTAAAACCACCTATGGGTGTTCAAGCCAAATCGGCTAGACCTTTCCAAAGGTTATATTTAGATTTTATTGGACCTTATTAGACCACTTCACAAAATATCCTTAATTTAAAGCGTTGCGGAAAATGTCAACCACCTCCGATTTTTTAGAGAAAAATGTTTTCCATTTATTCGGCGTTCCCGAAGTCGTCATTACTGACAACGGTTTACAATTTAGATCGTCACTTTTTGCAAGCTTTTTGACAAAATATGGAGCGCAACATATCTTCACTGCCGTTTATTCACCCCAGTCTATAATTCTGAGCGTGTAAATCGATCCATAATCGCTGGAATACGTTCGTATTTGGGAAAGACCAGCGTATGTGGGATACGAATTTGAGCCAAATTGGAGTCGCGTTGAGAAGCTCATATCACAGTTCATTAGGCTTTTCGCCGTATTATGTTCTATTCAGATAACAATTGATGACTCACGGACAATCCTATGAGATTTCAAAAAATTTAGATTTGTTAGAAGAAGGCGTGGATGTCTTAGATCGTTCGGATAAATTGCATTTCATTTGGCAGAAAGTTCACGAAAATTTATAAAAAGCGTATGAAGTGAACAAAAGAAACTATGACTTGAGGAACAGGTCGATTAATTTTTCTGAAAGCGAATTGGTTTACCGACGAAATTTTTCGCAGAGCATTAAAGCTTCTGCATATAATTCGAAACTTGCCCCTAAATTTTTAAAAGCCAAAATTGCCAAGAAAATCGGATATTGCAATTACAAATTAGTGGATTTAGCTGGAAAAGACCTCGGCGTATACCACGCGAAAGATTTGCAAGAAGCTAACACATAACAACCCCATAACCGTTTTCAGTTGATTTCTCATTTTCAAAGGAATCCAAATCATCTGTTTTGTGACGGCCGTACGAAAATTTTTGCTATTTAGTGTACATCACACAAAAGAAAAAACTATAACACGTAAACAACACCTTATACGGTAATATCGTTTGCCAATTTTTGTTTGTTGCAAAAAAAATTCTATTTTTAAACACTTGAGTTGGTGTTAATATTTCTCCGTCAGCATAATTTCATTCATGTGTAAAGCTGTTACTCGCTCTCATTCCGTCCCATGTTGTCAGCCATTAACATTGGCTTACCTTGTTCCCCTCTTCGTTAGAGGTAGTATTTTTTTACATAGGAATTTAATGAATGTATGAGTGTTGGTTACACGTATGAATGATTGCGAATTTTTTGCAAACAACAAAACTGGTTTGTTGTTTGATTTTTTTTTTGGTGTGCAAAAAATTAAAAAAGTCTTGAATAATTGGGTTGTTGAAAGAAGACGCAAAATTTAAGAAATCATTCAAGTTCTGGAGTCGGGTGGATGACGGTCTTTTGTGGCGTAAAGTTCTTAAATAGTGCTCTCTATTTTTTAACGCAAAGGTTTAATTAAAACAAGTAAGAAAATTAGAGTCGGTCTAGACCAACTATACGATACCCTATACCATGCGTTTAGAGACCCTATCTCTCAGGCCAAACTAACTGGATATAGAAAATAAGCATCAATCAAATTTGAGTGGGATTTTTATTAATTTTTTCGGCTGCAGATATGAAAAAGTTCATATCGAATGCTATATCTATATGGGCACTAGGCCCAAAAATGGACCGATCCTGACCATATTTGGTAAAGTCTCTTGTATTTTACAAAAATATATACAAACGAAATTTGAGAAGAATCGGTGCAATATTTTTGTTGTTTGATAGATTTAAGTGAAGATCGGGAAGCAGGGGCCTATGACTAAGAGTTGTCCAATAGGGACCATTTTTGGACTATTGATTAATGGATGTAATATATACATACAAACCCAATTTGACTAAGATTTGTGTGATAATTTGGATCTTATGGCAATATATGTTGATTTCTTAGGGGTCATTTGTATGGGGGCTAGGTCTGAACATGGACCGATTCTCACCAATTTCAATAGCGTTCATCCCATGGCCGATAAAAGATCAAATACCAAATTTCATCAAAATATATTCATATTTGCGACCTGCAGTTTGATTACAAGCTTTACATGGACACACAGACGGACGGACGGACGGACGGACATCGTTAAATCGAATCAGATAGTGATCAGATAGTGATTCTGATCAGATAGTGATTCTGATTCGATCGGTATAATTAAAGATGGGTGTAGGTCAAATATTTTTGGTTGTTACAAACAGCAGCACAAAGTCATTATACCCAAACCACATAGTGGTATAGGGTATAAAAAAGCAAATGTGAAGTTTGGTTGGCAAGGAGTACAGTTGTGAGCCAAGTGAAATTTTTGTGTAAAACCTGAAAATTTGAGAAATTTAACTGAAAATAAAATTTGTAAACTTGAAAACAGACCAAAAGTTTGAAATAAAAGGTTTGAAAGCCTAAGAAATTTAAAGAAAAAATTCAATGACTTGAACTGAAAATTACCAAAAGTTTGATGTAATAAAATGCGCAAAAACTCAAATATTAAAATAGAAGGAAAATAAAACTGAAACGAAACTTTGTAAAACCTATTAACTTTGGAACATTAAACAAAACAAAAGTAAAACTTGAAATTTTAATAATTTTGTAAACACCTCTATTTAACCGCTTGGTTAAAACCTTCAGCATCGAGGACACATCTTTAATCACTCCTCCAACTACAACCAACATCAAATTAGCAGCATCTCTAATACTACCGGCCAACAACAACTACAGCAGCAGGCGATAGCAGCGTCATGCGGTAATTTTTATATGCAACTCATAAAAGAAATTTTATTTTATAACTTAATTGTTTCTAAAAGTGATATTTTGGCTCGAAAAAAAAAATTTTAATAAAATGTGTTCCTAATATGTAGATTTGGCTAATAATAAATGCTAGTTTTCTAAAACTAAGAGTTTTGCTTAAAATTAAAGAAAGAATTTCCTACCATTAAAATTTCTTAAATATAAAATTTAAACAACAATTCTCTAAATTGAAATTACCGAAAGTATAAAAATGCAAACTACAAAAATTTTCTACGTTAAAATTTTCCTATATCTATAATTAAGTTAAATACTAAAAATTTTACTAACTACTACAAATTTTACTAAATATATAAACGTTTCTAAATTATAATATTTTATAAACAAAGAAATTTATACCGGAGTATAACGGTAACCAAGAAACCAAAAGAAAAGAAAACATATTGTAACGGTTTTCGTACAAGACGGTGGTAATCATAGATGATGTAAGAAAAGTACAGTACGTACGAAAAAAAAACAATAATTAAAATTTGCAAGAGTTAAATAAAATTTCCTAAAATTAAAAGTTTTTGCTAGAATTAAGTCAACACTTAAAAAAAAATTTTTTTTTATTAAAGAAAAAATTTGGCTAAAGTTAAATAAATTTTTCATAAGTTAAGTTTGCTATATATAAAATTAAACTAAAAAAAACAAGTAAGAGTGTTAAATTCGGCTGTGCCGAATCTTTGATACCCTCCACCTCGGTTTGAGTCTTGATAATAAATGTAAATGAAAAAGTAAACAATTTGTTAAACTTAATACCAAATTATTTCAGCAAATTCTTTGGGTTGGTTTTCTTCTTTTCTATTATTTCGGATTTATTTCGGTGTTTGCTTTTTGGTCATCGTGGTTGCTGATCGGCATGCATTTTGGTTATATACCTACATATATGCATGCGTTTCCGGTTATATGACATAACTTCTCGTTTAATTTAGTTTTTGCTAATTAAATAGCTCGCCCTAACCTCCATTGCAAAGGTAATGGTTGTGTAGAGTGGCTATATGCATTAAATCGTGCTAATTGGAGATGGCTGTATAGTTTCTTTTAACTGGCCAAATATTTCTTCATTGTGGCCATATAGGTCGGATGGAGTAACAAAATAATAACCAAAAAAAAAAGCTCTCTCAACTTTTTTTTAAAATATTGCCATATTTTGAAAACATAGAGAATAAATTTATAATAACAAATAATCAAATTAGGGATGAAAAACGCAAAAAACGAAAAGTCCCAAACATTTTAAATAAAATAATTTAATGTTATCTTTATTTTCTGAAAAACTTCAAATTTTCATCCAAAAAAAATTGTGAAAATTTATATATAAAAAATAACATTCTCATAAAATTACGTTTACTTATGTAACAATTTTTATGTTAGCAATTCTTAAATATCATTTGAGGTTTTCTTAAATTCATTGAATTTAAATTAATATCGACAAATCTGTTTTTCTATTTATTTAAATTGTAAAGGAGTGGCATCTCTGTCAAAATAAGCGAAAAACACAAAGAATAGAAAAAAACAAATTACTTCGTGTTTGACAGGATGATTTTATGTTTATGTTTAATATCTTTATTTTTTTTACTAATATTTCTGTTTATTTATATAAAAAAGTTTTTTAATTAAAGCAAAATATTTTCACTATTTCATGATTTTTATTTATGTATGACGACATTTCAACCTAAAAATTTAAGTTTTTATCGATTGGATAAACAACACAAAAATGGTTGTCGTTTAGATAACAACAACAGCTGACTTTAACAATAGCGAATATCGTTTCAAAATTTTACTGATAATTTTGCAATTTTCTTTTTTTTTACAATTCGACTATCGTTAAAAGAAGTTACTGAATCGCGGTACTGAAAAGTTATTAATATCTCCTGAATGGCAATATTTTTTTTAAATGTAAACATTTTTAAATGTAAAGATATTTCTAAATTTAAAATTATTATTTCCGACGTTTTGATATGATTTTCTGAAACTCAATTAATATTTTCTAATTTATAATTGGAAATTTTATTTTCAGTTTTTATTATAATTGATATTTTCTTAAATTTGAATGGAAAATTTAAAAAGTGAAATTTTGTATTTATGTGAATAATAATGCTTTATTAATTATAAACAATTTTTAAAAATGAGATGTAATCGCAGTCAGATATTTTATAGGTAAAGCAGAATAATAATTCTATATAACTATGTAGAACTGTTTTGTAAGCAAAAAACTCATTGACGAACTCGGTAACTCTATTTTGTAAAGAGAACAAAAAGTTAACCCCCCAATCTCACATCACACTGAAATTGTAAAATCGTTGTGTACGTATTATCAACGAAAAATTGTTCGAATTAGTCGAATCCATCGCCATTAAATTTTATGCTCAAACATCTGACTGCAATCTCATTTTTAAAATGTTGTCGAAGCGTAAACTTGAAAAAATTTGTATACTTCTCTCTCTTATTTTATTTTAAGTAGAGTTACCAAGTTTATTATACAGGCACATGTTTGAGGGAAAATGTTTACATTTATTATTATTAGTATTATTTTAATAATAGTTAATAATATTTATGCTCTATAATTAACAAACTTGCGTTTTTGTATGCGCATTTCAAAAAATAAATCATTATAATAGATTTAACAAGTTAAAACTTTAATTACAATTTTACAGAATCCAGTAAATTTGCATTAAATTTATAACAGGGTAACATTAATCATCGTTAGTGTCTGCCACTATTCGCACGATAAATTTGGTGCCATTAGTGTGACCACTGCGGAAAATGTGTGTGTATTAGTAAAAAAAAAATGTGAGTGTATTGAGTTTTTCGAACTTGCAGTGTGATGTGAGATTGGTGGGTAATATGCCAAACTTATGTTCATATTTGTAAAAGAATAATGAAAAAACGTATGAAATAAAAGACCAACCCGTGTATACTCTTAACATTGTTCTGTATGATATCTGGTTGAAAATATTAACATTCATGTTAAAATATAAATAACTATTGCAAAGCTAATTAGAACAAACAAAAATTATGGCGGCATCTACTGTGGCATAGTCACGCTGAGCAAAATGAAGTGACACTCTGTTAATACAAAAGAAATGTATTTTCCCCACAACAAAATACTGCAGAATTTTATGTAAATAAAATAACCGATTTATTTCTAACATGCAGTTACTATGAATATACATACATACATATATATAATATATGTACATTATTTGTATTATTTAATATGTGTATGTATGTATATTTAAATATTACACACACAAAATACAACATCAAACGTTATTTTTGTGTTTTTCTCTTTAAATAAATTAATACATAAATTTTTTGCTAAATTTACATTTGGGCAATTCACAACAGGTGTTGTACATTGTATGTTGTATTGAAATACACAATACAATCATTTGTTGTGAACACTCAGTTGTATTTTCATATTGTAAAACGCTTTCTTTAGTAATTTTCGATCCAACGAGGAAAGATCGCTTCGTCGCTTCTGCTATTTTGTATACCAGAAAACACTTGTCAGTGTTTGCTTTTTGGTCGTGAGATATACCCTGGAGTTTTAGTTACGTACCTCTTGCATTTTAATTTATAATGAAAAAAAAAATGTTAAATGTTTTGGTTGGTACTGAAAGAGAAAATACATACTAAAAATATAAACATTAATTTTTATATAAATAAACTTATCGATGTATTTGCGTTATTTGCATTATTTGCCATATTTTATTTTATAATTATTTATGCTGATAATATTCTATGTATTTGTTTTTTCTTTTTCATAAAAACTGGCATTCACTTGGAACTGATATGTTATGATACAATATACAACATTTACTAAACATAGCAAATGAAGTTGGATCGTGTATCAGATTTTTCAGTGAAAATTATCAACAACAGTTTTACACTATTGTAAAGTGATACACGATACAGGAGAAAAAACGATACATTACCCATTGTGAATTGCCCAATTGTTTTTTTTATTAACAACTAGGTATTTAGCATTATTTGCTTTAGATGTTGGTGAATTTTTACTCCCTTTATATTAACTCGTAGTGTCTGCTTGTCGAAAAAATTTTGGATCGATTTTAACCACTTTCCCGTGACCCAATCGATCTGAAATTTTGCAGGCAGGCTTGTGGCAATGACAGAAATGATCTAACATATTTTTTTAGTGATGCCAAAACAATGGAAACTTTAAAATTTTTCTACCAGAGTTGATAAAAAAATGTACAAAGGGTTTGTTTTTGTTATATTATTACCATAACGACCACAAAAACAACAAGTCCAGCTATGAAAACAATGCAACATTTAGAATAACAACAAGAACAATATAGAAATATCATGTTTTTCATTTTTTTTTTACTTTTTCAGAGATTTCCCTGGACCTGTTCCACCGATTTTAATGATTTTTGAAGTAGAAATCTTTCCATGAATATGGTGAATCATTCTCACTAAAAATGATCACTGTAGCTGCACTATTGAGGGCGTGATCGTGACAAGAACAACATAGAAAATTATTTTTTTTTCAAGACTTTTTTAGTTCTTCATTCAAATCTCGGGCCCTAATCGACCGATTTGGACGATTTTAAATAGCAAACTTCTCAGGATGTTAGTGAATCATTTTTATGTCAACGAGTACCCTAGCTGCCGGATTGATGCCGTCATCGTGATTTCCACAGACGGACAGACGGACATCGCTATATCAACTCCGGTTGTTATAAGGATCACAAATATATAAATTTTATGGGGTCCAAAATTTTTTTTCTAATTATTACAAACGGAATGACAAACTTATATATACCCTCTGCACACTGGAGTGGAGGGTATAACAACTCTATATACAACTGTATATTCATAGTAACTGCATGTTAGAAATAAATCGGTTATTTTATTTACATAAAATTCTGCAGTATTTTGTTGTGGGGAAAATACATTTCTTTTGTATTAACAGAGTGTCACTTCATTTTGCTCAGCGTGACTATGCCACAGTAGATGCCGCCATAATTTTTGTTTGTTCTAATTAGCTTTGCAATAGTTATTTCTATTTTAACATGAATGTTAATATTTTCAACTAGATATCATACAGAACAATGTTAAGAATATACACGGGTTGGTCTTTTATTTCATACGTTTTTTCATTATTCTTTTACAAATATGAACATATGTTTGGCATATTACCCACCAATCTCACATCACACTGCAAGTTCGAAAAACTCAATACACTCACATTTTTATACCCTCCACTCCAGTGTGCAGAGGGTATATATAAGTTTGTCATTCCGTTTGTAATAATTAGAAAAAAAAATTTGGACCCCATAAAATATATATATTTGTGATCCTTATAACAACCGGAGTTGATATAGCGATGTCCGTCTGTCCGTCTGTCCGTCTGTCCGTCTGTGGAAATCACGATGACGGCATCAATCGGGCAGCTAGGGTGCTCGTTGGCATAAAAAATGATTCATTAACATCCTGAAAAGTTTGCTATTTAAAATCGTCCAAATCGGTCAATTAGGGCCCGAGATTTGAATGAAGAACTAAAAAAAGTCTTGAAAAAATATAATTTTCTATGTTGTTCTTGTCACGATCACGCCCTCAATAGGATAGCTAGGGTGATAATTTTTAGTGAGAATGATTCACCAAATTCATGGGAAGATTTCTACTTCAAAAATCATTAAAATCGGTGGAACAGGTCCAGGTAAATCTATGAAAAATTAAAAAAAAAATGAAAAACATGATGTTTCCATATTGTTCCTGTTGTTATTCTAAATGTTGCATTGTTTTCATAGCTGGACTTGTTGTTTTTGTGGTCGTTATGGTAATAATATAACAAAAACAAACCCTTTGTACATTTTTTTATCAACTCTGGTAGAAAAATTTAAAAGTTTCCATTGTTTTGGCATCACTAAAAAAATATGTTAGATCATTTCTGTCATCGCCACAAGCCTGCCTGCAAAATTTCAGATCGATTGGGTCACGGGAAAGTGGTTAAAATCGATCCAAAATTTTTTCGACAAGCAGACACTACGAGTTAATATAAAGGGAGTAAAAATTCACCAACATCTAAAGCAAATAATGCTAAAATACCTAGTTGTTAATAAAAAAAACAATTGGGCAATTCACAATGGGTAATGTATCGTTGTATCTCTTGTATCGTGTATCACTTTACAATAGTGTAAAATTGTTGTTGGTAATTTTCACTGAAAAATCTGATACACGATCCAACTTCATTTGCTATGTTTAGTAAATGTTGTATATTGTATCATAACATATCAGTTCCAAGTGAATGCCAGTTTTTATGAAAAAGAAAAAACAAATACATAGAATTTTATCAGCATAAATAATTATAAAATAAAATATGGCAAGTAATGCAAATAACGCAAATACATCGATAAGTTTATTTATATAAAAATAAATGTTTATATTTATACCCTCCACTCCAGTGTGCAGAGGGTATATATAAGTTTGTCATTCCGTTTGTAATAATTAGAAAAAAAAATTTGGACCCCATAAAATATATATATTTGTGATCCTTATAACAACCGGAGTTGATATAGCGATGTCCGTCTGTCCGTCTGTGGAAATCACGATGACGGCATCAATCGGGCAGCTAGGGTGCTCGTTGGCATAAAAAATGATTCATTAACATCCTGAAAAGTTTGCTATTTAAAATCGTCCAAATCGGTCGATTAGGGCCCGAGTTTTGAATGAAGAACTAAAAAAAGTCTTGAAAAAATATAATTTTCTATGTTGTTCTTGTCACGATCACTCCCTCAATAGGATAGCTAGGGTGATAATTTTTAGTGAGAATGATTCACCAAATTCGTGGGAAGATTTCTACTTCAAAAATCATTAAAATCGGTGGAACAGGTCCAAGTAAATCTATGAAAAATTAAAAAAAAAATGAAAAGCATGATGTTTCCATATTGTTCCTGTTGTTATTCTAAATGTTGCATTGTTGTCATAGCTGGACTTGTTGTTTTTGTGGTCGTTGTGGTAATAATATAATAAAAACAAACCCTTTGTACATTTTTTTGTGAACTCTGGTAGAAAATTTTAAAAGTTTCCATTGTTTTGGCATCACTAAAAAAATTTGTTAGATCATTTCTGTCATTGCCACGAGCCTGCATGCAAAATTTCAGATCGATTGGCTCACGGGAAAGGGGCTAAAAATCGATCCAAAATTTTGTCGACAAGCAGACACTACCAGTTAATATAAAGGCAGTAAATAAAGGGAGTAAAAGTTCACCAATAATTTAAAAAACAAATTTTTATGTGTTAATTTATTTAAAGAAAAAAATAATTAAATGAAATAGTAATAATAAAAAAAAAAATTAATATACAATACAAAAAAAAAGAATATATAAATAAAATAAAATAAAGATAAATGCATTCATAGCATTATAATACATATAAGAGGTCAATGTTTTCTAACCGTAACCGTAACGAGTCAGTTGTTTTTTTTTACATGAAAATCATTTAAAACAGTTACCGAACGTAACCGGAACGTCCCAATACTTTTCATGTGAAAAAAAGGCTGACACGTTACGTAACAGTTACATGTCGCTAACTTGTTCTTTACACAGGCTACTGCTTTTGCAGCCAACTTCAAGTCTATTTATATAGTTTCGTAAGCATAACTGATAAAATTGTTTCTATTATTTTTTGCTGTAAGTAATAAATTATAAATATACTGAATTTGCAAACTAAAATGGATACATATATTGGAGGTGCTTTAATACAAAAGAGTTAACGAAACAAAATCAAAAAAAAAACAACTCTACAACATCAACAATGGCAGTCATATGTTCTTCAAATAGAAAAAAAAAAACTGCAAGTGTGTTTTGTTGGCTACAAAACAAAAATAGTGTTGACAATATAACAAAATATGTAAAAGAAGTTAGTGCTATGAAATATTTTATTTTGTTTAAAAAAAAATCGCAAAATGAAAGGCTATAATTCCATTAATAATCAAAAGGCGTTAAACTAATTTATTTATTTTTACGTTGTACTAATGCATTTTAAATAAGTAAAAGTAATTGTATATTTAAATAAAAATGCATTTGTATTATATGTTGCTGTCGTATTCAGAAAAATCAAGTAGCTGACTATACGACTACAAATGCTGCTGCCAGCAGTCGTCTATGTGTTTCATTCATTATGTTGCATTTTTTTGCGAGCAATACTTACATATATTCTAAATAAAGAAATAATAGTTCTTTTCATACTGCGAAATCTATACAAATATATGTACAAATACTATATGTCAAATTTCAAATTTGCAATAATTGATACATTTTTGAAAGAAAATTGTATAATATGAAATGTCTTTAATTTATTTCATAGAAAACAATTTTTTGAGGTGCGTGGATTTTCTATATTTACTGTTTTACTATTTTCGTAATGAGGTTAAATGAGTTAAAAAGAATTTTAAATATTTGAAAATATTAGGTGAGGATCCTCAAGATGTAATATACGATCGGTCTAAAACTTTTCACTTAGAGCCACAGTTAAATTCGAAACAACAAAAACCCATATATTTTGTGCATAAAGTTTAACATTAAATGTGCTTTTCTAAAATGTCTATATATTTTTTCTCATTCATTTCTGACCATCTTCAATGTACATTTACCAAAGTTTTTTTTATTGCAATATGTATATAAAACTTAAAAATTTAATATTTTTTATTGTGTATTAACTTATTATTCTGCGATTTTCATTACATCACAAAATGTTACAAATTGGCACTACTGTTTCAAAAACAGAAAACTTCTAAATCAGTTGAAAACAGTTGATCTGTAAAACTGTGAGTGAAATTGTGTCAAATAAAATTACAAATATTAATAAATATAATAATACATATATATGTATATATATTTTATTAATTTTGTTAAGAATTAGCACAAAATTGATTTTCCATTTTGCATTTCATTTATAAAGAATTCTGCCATATTTTGTTAAAGGGAAAATCCATTTTTGTTATATTAAAAAAAACAGACTTGCATTTAATTTTTCCGTGACTGCCTCAATAATTGCGTAGATGCCACCACAATATTTTTTCTAATTAAAACAGTTGATCTGTAAAACTGTGTGTGAAATTGTGTCAAATAAAATTACAAATATTAATAAATATAATAATACATATATATATTTTATTAATTTTAGCACAAAATTGATTTTCCATTTTGCATTTCATTTATAAAGAATTCTGCCATATTTTGTTGAAGGGAAAATCCATTTTTGTTATATTAAAAAAAACAGACTTGCATTTCATTTTTCCGTGACTGCCTCAATAATTGCGTAGATGCCACCACAATATTTTTTCTAATTAAATATTAACCAATATCTAACTAGAATTATGATTTATTCTGACTAAAAAGTTCCAATTAAAAGTTATTCATCCCAATTATGAATATTCTCAAGGAATTTCTTTCTCACGGAAAATACATTTCTCGAGAAAAAAATTCCTCCAATTATAAATTCCGCGTGAACAAAAAATGATTAACTGGCATCATCGAATTTCGAAGCCACTTGCTTTGCTTATTGACAATTTATTTTCTATTTTTTGTGTGTGTGCAAACGACCCTACAATAAATGTCCCAATAAATATTTTTGTTTGCTATCAACTTGAGGTGCATTTGAGATCAAATACATTTCTCAAATCTCCAACGTTAATTCTCAAATGCCCTCAATAGTTCGAATATAGTCTTCTCAACTTAAAAGGCACATTTTTTATATGGCGATTTTCATAGTTATCAAATTGAGAAATTTGTGATTCTCAACTTGATAGCAAAGAAATATTTCCAATCGGTATCAAATGGAAGGTACGGAATTGCCATATTATACTAATTTTAGAAATGAAAACAATGTACTTTTTTTAATGTTTCAATTTAATTTCATTATATATTTAACATTACTATGTACATATTTAACATTAAATGTACATATTATGTACATTTTTTAAAATCTAGAATTAAAAATAAATGAATTAATTAGTTGTACATTTTTTGAAAAATTCGACAAAAAGCAGAAATAATTAAAAATATATCAATGATTTATTTGTACTTTTTTGGCATTTTTTAATTTAATTTATTATTTATGACATATTTAAATAATATCTCAGACTTAACACAAATCGTATTCAAGTTGAAAAAATGTTTGGTCTCAAGTGGAGAAAAGTGTTGGATATCCAATTGAGAGTAAAAATGTTTCTCAAAGATTGGAAAAAATGTTAAGTCTCAACTTGATGTCAAGTTGAAAGCAAACAAGGAGAAAAATTGTTCAACCCAAGTTGAGAATTACATTTGACATCAATTTAAGAACTTAATATTTCAATGCATACTGGGGAATGACCGAAACTAACACATAAACAGTTTTTTCCTATTTGAAAAACATATGACTGTCATTGTTGCTGTTGTAGAGTTGTTATACCCTCCACTCCAGTGTGCAGAGGGTATATATAAGTTTGTCATTCCGTTTGTAATAATTAGAAAAAAAATTTTGGACCCCATAAAATTTATATATTTGTGATCCTTATAACAACCGGAGTTGATATAGCGATGTCCGTCTGTCCGTCTGTGGAAATCACGATGACGGCATCAATCCGGCAGCTAGGGTACTCGTTGACATAAAAATGATTCACTAACATCCTGAGAAGTTTGCTATTTAAAATCGTCCAAATCGGTCGATTAGGGCCCGAGATTTGAATGAAGAACTAAAAAAGTCTTGAAAAAAAAATAATTTTCTATGTTGTTCTTGTCACGATCACGCCCTCAATAGTGCAGCTACAGTGATCATTTTTAGTGAGAATGATTCACCATATTCATGGAAAGATTTCTACTTCAAAAATCATTAAAATCGGTGGAACAGGTCCAGGGAAATCTCTGAAAAAGTAAAAAAAAAATGAAAAACATGATATTTCTATATTGTTCTTGTTGTTATTCTAAATGTTGCATTGTTTTCATAGCTGGACTTGTTGTTTTTGTGGTCGTTATGGTAATAATATAACAAAAACAAACCCTTTGTACATTTTTTTATCAACTCTGGTAGAAAAATTTTAAAGTTTCCATTGTTTTGGCATCACTAAAAAAATATGTTAGATCATTTCTGTCATTGCCACAAGCCTGCCTGCAAAATTTCAGATCGATTGGGTCACGGGAAAGTGGTTAAAATCGATCCAAAATTTTTTCGACAAGCAGACACTACGAGTTAATATAAAGGGAGTAAAAATTCACCAACATCTAAAGCAAATAATGCTAAATACCTAGTTGTTAATAAAAAAAACAATTGGGCAATTCACAATGGGTAATGTATCGTTTTTTCTCCTGTATCGTGTATCACTTTACAATAGTGTAAAACTGTTGTTGATAATTTTCACTGAAAAATCTGATACACGATCCAACTTCATTTGCTATGTTTAGTAAATGTTGTATATTGTATCATAACATATCAGTTCCAAGTGAATGCCAGTTTTTATGAAAAAGAAAAAACAAATACATAGAATATTATCAGCATAAATAATTATAAAATAAAATATGGCAAATAATGCAAATAACGCAAATACATCGATAAGTTTATTTATATAAAAATTAATGTTTATATTTTTAGTATGTATTTTCTCTTTCAGTACCAACCAAAACATTTAACATTTTTTTTTTCATTATAAATTAAAATGCAAGAGGTACGTAACTAAAACTCCAGGGTATATCTCACGACCAAAAAGCAAACACTGACAAGTGTTTTCTGTTATACAAAATAGCAGAAGCGACGAAGCGATCTTTCCTCGTTGGATCGAAAATTACTAAAGAAAGCGTTTTACAATATGAAAATACAACTGAGTGTTCACAACAAATGATTGTATTGTGTATTTCAATACAACATACAATGTACAACACCTGTTGTGAATTGCCCAAATGTAAATTTAGCAAAAAATTTATGTATTAATTTATTTAAAGAGAAAAACACAAAAATAACGTTTGATGTTGTATTTTGTGTGTGTAATATTTAAATATACATACATACACATATTAAATAATACAAATAATGTACATATATTATATATATGTATGTATGTATATTCATAGTAACTGCATGTTAGAAATAAATCGGTTATTTTATTTACATAAAATTCTGCAGTATTTTGTTGTGGGGAAAATACATTTCTTTTGTATTAACAGAGTGTCACTTCATTTTGCTCAGCGTGACTATGCCACAGTAGATGCCGCCATAATTTTTGTTTGTTCTAATTAGCTTTGCAATAGTTATTTCTATTTTAACATGAATGTTAATATTTTCAACTAGATATCATACAGAACAATGTTAAGAGTATACACGGGTTGGTCTTTTATTTCATACGTTTTTTCATTATTCTTTTACAAATATGAACATAAGTTTGGCATATTACCCACCAATCTCACATCACACTGCAAGTTCGAAAAACTCAATACACTCACATTTTTTTTTTACTAATACACACACATTTTCCGCAGTGGTCACACTAATGGCACCAAATTTATCGTGCGAATAGTGGCAGACACTAACGATGATTAATGTTACCCTGTTATAAATTTAATGCAAATTTACTGGATTCTGTAAAATTGTAATTAAAGTTTTAACTTGTTAAATCTATTATAATGATTTATTTTTTGAAATGCGCATACAAAAACGCAAGTTTGTTAATTATAGAGCATAAATATTATTAACTATTATTAAAATAATACTAATAATAATAAATGTAAACATTTTCCCTCAAACATGTGCCTGTATAATAAACTTGGTAACTCTACTTAAAATAAAATAAGAGAGAGAAGTATACAAATTTTTTCAAGTTTACGCTTCGACAACATTTTAAAAATGAGATTGCAGTCAGATGTTTGAGCATAAAATTTAATGGCGATGGATTCGACTAATTCGAACAATTTTTCGTTGATAATACGTACACAACGATTTTACAATTTCAGTGTGATGTGAGATTGGGGGGTTAACTTTTTGTTCTCTTTACAAAATAGAGTTACCGAGTTCGTCAATGAGTTTTTTGCTTACAAAACAGTTCTACATAGTTATATAGAATTATTATTCTGCTTTACCTATAAAATATCTGACGGCGATTACATCTCATTTTTAAAAATTGTTTATAATTAATAAAGCATTATTATTCACATAAATACAAAATTTCACTTTTTAAACTGAAAATAAAATTTCCCATTATAAATTAGAAAATATTAATTGAGTTTCAGAAAATCATATCAAAACGTCGGAAATAATAATTTTAAATTTAGAAATATCTTTACATATAAAAATGTTTACATTTAAAAAAAATATTGCCATTCAGGAGATATTAATAACTTTTCAGTACCGCGATTCAGTAACTTCTTTTAACATTAGTCGAATTGTAAAAAAAAAGAAAATTGCAAAATTATCAGTAAAATTTTGAAACGATATTCGCTATTGTTAAAGTCAGCTGTTGTTGTTATCTAAACGACAACCATTTTTGTGTTGTTTATCCAATCGATAAAAACTTAAATTTTTAGGTTGAAATGTCGTCATACATAAATAAAAATCATGAAATAGTGAAAATATTTTGCTTTAATTAAAAAACTTTTTTATATAAATAAAAAAATTAAATAGCATATTCAATTCATTATTTCATTTTCAAATAAATAAACAGAAATATTAATAAAAAAATAAAGATATTAAACATAAACATAAAATCATCCTGTCAAACACGAAGTAATTTGTTTTTTTCTATTCTTTGTGTTTTTCGCTTATTTTGACAGAGATGCCACTCCTTTACAATTTAAATAAATAGAAAAACAGATTTGTCGATATTAATTTAAATTCAATGAATTTAAGAAAACCTCAAATGATATTTAAGAATTGCTAACATAAAAATTGTTACATAAGTAAACGTAATTTTATGAGAATGTTATTTTTTATATATAAATTTTCACATTTTTTTTTGGATGAAAATTTGAAGTTTTTCAGAAAATAAAGATAACATTAAATTATTTTATTTAAAATGTTTGGGACTTTTCTTTTTTTGCGTTTTTCATCCCTAATTTGATTATTTATTATTATAAATTTATTCTCTATGTTTTCAAAATATGGCAATATTTTAAAAAAAAGTTGAGAGAGCTTTTTTTTTTGGTTATTATTTTGTTACTCCATCCGACCTATATGGCCACAATGAAGAAATATTTGGCCAGTTAAAAGAAACTATACAGCCATCTCCAATTAGCACGATTTAATGCATATAGCCACTCTACACAACCATTACCTTTGCAATGGAGGTTAGGGCGAGCTATTTAATTAGCAAAAACTAAATTAAACGAGAAGTTATGTCATATAACCGGAAACGCATGCATATAGGTATATAACCAAAATGCAAGCCGATCAGCAACCACAATGACCAAAAAGCAAACACCGAAATAAATCCGAAATAATAGAAAAGAAGAAAACCAACCCAAAGAATTTGCTGAAATAATTTGGTATTAAGTTTAACAAATTGTTTACTTTTTCATTTACATTTATTATCAAGACTCAAACCGAGGTGGAGGGTATCAAAGATTCGGCACAGCCGAATTTAACACTCTTACTTGTTATTATTACTATTTCATTTAATTATTTTTTTCTTTAAATAACTTAATACATAAAAATTTGTTTTTTAAATTATTGGTGAACTTTTACTCCCTTTATTTACTGCCTTTATATTAACTGGTAGTGTCTGCTTGTCGACAAAGTATTGGATCGATTTTTAGCCCCTTTCCCGTGAGCCAATCGATCTGAAATTTTGCATGCAGGCTCGTGGCAATGACAGAAATGATCTAACAAATTTTTTTAGTGATGCCAAAACAATGGAAACTTTTAAAATTTTCTACCAGAGTTCACAAAAAAATGTACAAAGGGTTTGTTTTTATTATATTATTACCACAACGACCACAAAAACAACAAGTCCAGCAATGACAACAATGCAACATTTAGAATAACAACAGGAACAATATGGAAACATCATGTTTTTCATTTTTTTTTTAATTTTTCATAGATTTACCTGGACCTGTTCCACCGATTTTAATGATTTTTGAAGTAGAAATCTTCCCATGAATTTGGTGAATCATTCTCACTAAAAACTATCACCCTAGCTATCCTATTGAGGGCGTGATCGTGACAAGAACAACATAGAAAATTATATTTTTTCAAGACTTTTTTTAGTTCTTCATTCAAATCTCGGGCCCTAATCGACCGATTTGGACGATTTTAAATAGTAAACTTTTCAGGATGTTAATGAATCATTTTTTATGCCAACGAGCACCCTAGCTGCCCGATTGATGCCGTCATCGTGATTTCCACAGACGGACAGACGGACAGACGGACATCGCTATATCAACTCCGGTTGTTATAAGGATCACAAATATATATATTTTATGGGGTCCAAATTTTTTTTTCTAATTATTACAAACGGAATGACAAACTTATATATACCCTCTGCACACTGGAGTGGAGGGTATAAAAATTTCCTAAATTAAAATAAAATTGAGCTAAAATTAAAAATTATAATAAGAAATATAATTTAGCTAAAAATTAAAATTTTGTTAAAATTAAATGTTGCTAAAAGTTAAAATTTTTCTAAAATTAAAATTTTTCTAAAATTAAATATAGCTACAAGTAAAATTGCTAAAAGAAATTTTATTATATAGTGCGGTTTCCCTGGGCCTGAGCAAGAGCCCACCCATCCGGAGAGCTAGGCCCCACGCCAGCACGTGCGTACCGCAAAGGCTCAGGGAAACGGAAGCGGAAATTCCACCACCAAACCGTACCATTACAGAAATGGCGCCCAACGTGGGGCCTGAACAACAATAGACCGGATTTTTTTTTTGTTTAATTTATAATTTTTCTAAATAGGAACTTAATTGGGCAATTCACAACAGGTGTTGTATTGCTGTATCTGTTGTATCATGTATTACTTTACAATAGTGTAAAATTGTTATTGGTAATTTGCATTGAAAAATCTGATACAGCGATACAACTTCATTTGCTGTGTTTAGTAAATGTTGTATATTGTATCATAACATATCAGTCCCAAGTGAATGCCAGTTTTTATGAAAAAAAAAAAAATACATACAATTTTATAAAATAAAAAATGACAAATAATGCAAATAACGATAGGTTTATTTATATAAAAATTAATGTTTATATTTTTAGAATGATTTCAGTCTCAACCAAAACATTAAAATTTTTTTTTGTATTCTAAATTAAAATGGAAGATGTACGTAACTAAAACTCCAGGGTATATCTTATGACCAAGAAGCAAACACCGACACGTGCTTTCCTCGTTGGGTCGATAATTACTAAAGAAAACGTTTTACATTATGAAAATACAAATGTCTGTTCACAACAAATGATTGTATTGTGTATTTTAATACAAAATGCAACATACAACACCTGTTGTGAATTGCCCAAATAATTTATTTTAATTTTTTAACATCTGTGCACCGGGAAAGCACCAATTGTTCCTAATCCCTAATTTTTTATATGTGTTCTAAAATTCATTTTGTTTCGAATTCTGGAGTTTTAATTAAATATGTGTAAATCACTATTTACATTTAACCGAAATCGAAACTTGCTTTGAAGCTTTAGTTCACCCCTCAACAATTTAATTTAATTTTTGTGATTTATTTTTACTTTGCTTTGGTCTGTAAAGGTTATTTCCGGAATATAAGAATTTCGTTCTAAATGAACCGGTTACTTATCCGAAATAATTTTTATGGTACGAAATTGTAGCAAAGATTCGAAAACAATTTAAAGTCTCAATTTTTAAATTTTTATTATTGATGGATGGTCATACTTACTTACGGATTTTTTTTTTAAATGATTGGTTTGGTTTTTGTTGTCTACATTGGGTTAACAATTGAAACAATATATTAAAAAGTATATCGAAACTTTATTGAAAATCTTTATTAAATTTATATTGAAAATTATAATTGAAATTTTTTTAAATTTTTATTAAATTTATATTGAAAATTAAGTTTTTAAATTATATTGAAGAATATATTGAAAATTATATTCAAACTTTATATTCAAACTTTATATTGGAATTGGTTTTGAAATTTTTTTTTGAAAATATATTGATAACTATATTGAAAATTAAAATATTGAAAAAAAATTATATTGAAATACTATATTGAATATTATATTGAAAATTATATTGAAAATTATATATAAAAATTGAAATTTAAATTTTGAAACCTATTGAAAAGTTAATCTAGAATTTTTTTTAAATTCGAATCTTTTTGGAAACTATAAATTTAATTTTTGGACTCTTTATCGAAATTTTAAATTTATTGAAATTTTTCTTGGAAATTTAAATTTTTTAAACTATTGAAAATTTAATTTTGAATACTTTTGCGTGGGTTCGATTAGATCTCAAAGTTTTTGACAATTTGCATTTTTACACTTGCCATTTAACTTTATTTTATTGTTCGCCTGTGTTTAACTTACAAGCTTTTTTTAAAGAGAGCTTGAAGCTTTTACTTAAGAAGAACTGACTTCATTTCACAACTCTTTTCAGTTAACCGCATTATATTCATTCGATTTTAATCGGTTCAAATTAACGTAACATAATATTTCATTTGCTTACTACATAACCTTTCGTGCACTCGGAACTTGAAAATGTTTAATCAGTTTGAACTGAATTCATTTCCTAACCCGTTACATTTAAATTCATTTCTTCATTCAATTGAACTGAAATTTAATTCATTGGTATTCATTTCATGCTATTGCATTTGTTCTATTAGAACTACATCTATATATATAAAATTGAATGTGTGTTTGTTTATTTGTTTATTTGTTTGTTTGTACCTTATAGGAGACCAAACCTCTGGACCGATCTTCCTGAGATTTTCACAGCATTTAACTGGGACCCTGGCATGATTAATAGGGTACTTTTTTCTACCACGCCCACTTTACGCCCACTTTTTTCAAATTATGTAATTGCCCCCATATAGTTTTTAACAGACTTACTTCATATTGTATACACATTATACTCCAGGCGAGGTAGAAATAAACATTTCTTACGCCACGCCCCCTTTCACGCCCCTTTTCACGCCAAATTTTGTTTGAAAGTTTTAAACTTTTTGTTCTCTGTACAAATTTGTTCCTTCCAACGGATTTTTTTATTTGGTAGTATATTGCTCTTAATACTGTTAACATCGCCATATAACTATGAACCACGCCCACTTCACCGCCCCCTTTTTTTAATTCAGATACTTACTTATACCACTAACAATGTTTGCTATACAAAATATTTTTTTTGTAATATGTATTTACCTAAAGTTTTATACACTTTTTATCTACAGGTAAGGTAGTCATACATTTTTTTATTACCAAATCCCCCTTTTTCGCCCCATTTTACCTTAAATTATAATTAATCTGCTTTCAATCTATATATATAAAAATGAATGTGTTTGTTTGTGCTTTATAGGAGGCCAAACTTCTGAACCGATCTTCCTGAAATTTTCACAGCGTGTTACTGTGACTCTGGAAGGAATAATAGGCTATATAAATTTTTGACTAGACAAAGCGGCGGTGCCACGCCTATATAACCCAAAACTTTAAATCGTCATATCTCGGGAATTTTTTGACCTACAGCGGTCATATTTGGTACATATGGTATTGGCATGAATAGAAGTACACACCAGAAGAAAAGTGGGCGGGACCACGCCCCTTTTTAGGAAAATAAAAAATCGTAATATCTTCTAAACTACTGGAAGGATCGTCATGAAATTTTCACAAAAGGATATTTTGCGAAATACAAAGTCCTTAACTATATAAAGTTGTTAGTGGGCAAAGGGGCGTGGTCCCACCCATATAACCCAAAATTTAAAATCGTCATATCTCGGCCATTTTTAACCTACGGCGATGATATTTGGTATATATTGTATTAAAATTAATAGAAATGGTACTACAAAAAACTGGGCGGGACCACGCCCTTTTTAGAAAAATTAAAATCCATAATAATTTCTATTAAGCCCTTGACTAAATAAAGTTGTTAGTGGACAAAGGGGCGAGGCCCCGCCCATATAACTCAATATTTGGCATGGATTGATTTGCTTAATAAGGTGTTTTCTTAAATAGGTATACATTCCATGCGAAAGTCGGCGGGCCACGTCCCTTTGTTTCCGATTTGTAGGAAGCCAGACCTGTACACCATTCTTCCTTAAACTTTCACAGTGTGAAACTTTCACTCACTGCACACAATTTTTTATATTCGACATGTGCTACAACTCAAAATTGGAGTGCCCATTATTTTATTGCGCAATATCGATCCACAACGGCTTTGCAATGGCGTTCGACTTGCAGTAAAAAAATGCTAAATAATTTAATAGAAGCGACCATTATAACAGGAAAATATAAAGGAACAGATGTACTTTTGCCACGCATTCCAATGATCCCAACTGATTTACCATTCGACTTCAAATGATTAAAGTTTCCTGTTCGATTAGCATTTGCGATGACTGTTAACAAAGCTCAAGGTCAATCTCTTCAAGTTTGCGGCTTAAATTTAGCAAATCCATGTTTCTCGCATGGACAGCTTTATGTTGCATGCTCACGTGTAGGGAAACCCACCGACTTATATGTTTATGCTCCAGATGGACAAACTAAAAATATTGTACTTCCTAAAGCATTGCAATAATTAATTCTAAATTAAATAAATAATATTTTGTTAATGTATAAATGTTTTTTTTTTTTTGTTTTATTTTATAACGATGAGGGGTAGCGAAGTACACCGGGTTCAGCTAGTATTTTAATAAATTTGAATTCATTTCCGTTCATAACATTTTCTTTAACGGCCTTACATTCGTTCGCCTAGAACTAAAAATTTTTTCATCAATTGCACTAAATAGAATACTTTTCTATTAACGGCCTTGCCGTCGTTCGAACTTGAAACCAGTCAAACCAACTCTACTTGGCACATTCTCGTTTGTTTATAACATTTGTTTTATTGAACCTGAACTTAATTTGACTCAAAACCACTTAAGGTTTGTAACATCTCTTTGCCTTTGCAATCAATGTCGTTATACCAACACTCATTCATTCATTCATATCATCCGAACATATTTTCGTTAAAAATTTTATAATTACAGCATATTCCAGGAAGGTTAGCTTCGGCTTTAGCCGAAAACGTTTGTTTAATTTGTCAAGAAAGTTATGATACTTCTAGTAACTTAGTTTCTACCAGGTGTAGACACGTTTTCCACCACGAGTGCCTTTTTAATTTCCTCAAAGTTTCGACTTGTTGTCCGCAGTGTAATAAAACTGTCACTAAAAACAGTTTATTAAAATATTCCGTCCGAGCTAATAATGAAAGTTTACCAGTTAATACTGGAACGATTCCGAAATCCGCGGAAAGAAGTTTATCCGGCAGAAAGCAAAGAAACGAAGAGTTCAATGCAAACCGAAATATTTCACCAGGTCAAGCTAGTGTAGAGCATAGAGATAGCTTGGAAGATCGTATTAGATCAAAAATAGAAAATAGTTTTCAAGGCGAGATCAATAAGCTTCACGCTGTGGTAGAAAGATTATCTCAACAGTTCACAACTGTAAATCTTAGCGCGAACAGAGAACCTGAATGGCCGAGAGAAATTTTTCCTAACACGTCAGTCCCTGGAAATTTGACAGCTCCTTCAGTTCATAATGTTCCCCATGAAGCTCCTTTTGTACCTTCTCGTAATATTAGGCCTCCTTCAACTCACCCGTCTGTACCAGCAAGTCGTGAGAGAGCTTCTTTATCGTCTGTTGCTCTTAATAATAGCGGCAAAATTGCAAGTCTGATAAATAGTTGGAACTAAATGTTCACTGGAAACACCACAAGGTTACCAGTAGAAAAATTTATTTACATGTTAACTCATTAACCCATGATAGTTTGGCTGGCGATTTCAGATTGTTAGGTGATCATTGTCACGTCTTGTTCGCGTCCAAAGCTAAAGAATGGTATTGGCTATACCGCAGCACAGTCAATAGAGTAGAATGGGAAGATTTATGTAGAGCCCTTAAAACGCATTTTAGCGATCATTTATCTGATCTAGATATCAGAGAAATGATCAGAGACCGGAAGCAAAATGCTAACGAAAGCTTTGACGATTTTCACCATGCCATCCTGCAGCTTTGAGATCGCCTAAGGTATCCCTTGAGCGAGCCTGAATTGACTGAAATTTTGAGAAGAAACTTAAGACCTCATTTAAGAAGGGAATTGTTCTACCTTCACATTGACAACGTTTCCCATCTGCGTCATTTAGTTTTGAGAAGAGAAGCTTTGAGTTTCGAACTTGACCGAGTGCAGAAAAATTTTAGGAGACAAGTTAATGAAATTGACGTAGAGGAGGAAGTTTTGGATGAAGACCCCCCTGAAACATTTGCGAAGTTCGAAAACCAAAAGAAGACCCTGCTGAACGCAAAATTAATATCTGCTGGAACTGCCGAAAGGAAGGCCACAGGTATATGGACTGTCTCGAAGACAGAACCATATTTTGTTACGGATGCGGATCCGTGGGTGTCTACAGACCCCAATGCGAACAGTGCCAGGGAAACTTCCAGGCGAGCGCCAGCAACAACACCAGCTTCCGCTCAAGAACAAAATAAATTCTCCTTCAGGCGAAAATTCCTTTAAATACGTTGTCAACCCCACCGAAATTTTAAAGACCAGCTCTGACGGTAGCACACAAACCAATTTTACAATTTTGAAAAATGACAAGGAAAAGTCTAAACCAGTTTTATTTCCCCCTTAAGCCATACCATGAGAGAGTTAGGTTATACGAATTAGCGAGAAAACGAATTTTCTGCGAATCGATTAACACCCCAGCGAAATTTGGCACCCAAATTCATAAAGTTAGAAGAAATTCTCTGCGAATTAGAACTTTTTATAAAATGTTAAAGTTAAACAAATTTAAAGTTAAAAGTTGCATTGAATCAATTGAGAAGTCCAAATCTGACATAAGACCCTATATTCAAATTGATATTTTCGGGATGAAATTATTAGGCCTTTTAGATTCAGGCGCCTCTTTATCTTGCATAAGTGGTTCAGCAGCTAAAACTTTTCTTAGTAAAAACTTACCTTTTAAAAATTTTTCTAATTTCGTTGAAGCAGCTGGCGGTCAGCAATATAAAATTTTAGGTTTCGTAGAAACAAATGTCACCTACAGAAATATTACTAAATTAGTCCGTTTTTACATAATACCAGATCTAACTCATGATGTATACTTAGGTATCGATTTTTGGCATTCATTTGGACTTATGTCTACCATTTTTGGGAACAGCCTGTTAAAAATTGAAGAGCTTAATCAAGTTTGCACGGAGAATATTCTGACCAACGAACAAAGGCAAAGGCTAGATAAAGTGATTTCAATTTTTCCAGATTTTGATAAAGAAGGTTTAGGTAAGACCCCAATTATAGAACATTCAATAGAAATAGAACCAGGAGTGAAACCCATAAAGCAAAGATACTTTTCTGTCTCTATAGCAGTCGAGAAGAAAATTCATGACGAGGTAGATAGCATGTTAGCACTCGGAGTGATAGAAAAGGCCCCTCCTACTTGTTCTTGGAGTAGTCCTGTAGCTTGCGTCCAGACAGAGGGAAAATTCAGACTTTGTCTTGACTCTCGAAAGCTGAATAGTGTTACTGTTCGCGACGCCTACCCTCAACCCAAAATTAATGAAATTTTATCAAGATTACCTAAAGCTGAATTTATTTCATCTTTAGATTTAAAACATGCTTTTTGGCAAGTTAGTTTACAAGAAAATTCTCGCGACAAGACAGCTTTTACTGTTCCTAATAGGCCATTATATCGATTCAAAGTTATGCCTTTCGGTTTAACCAATGCACCACAGACCCTTTGCCGATTAATGGATATTATTATTCCACCGCATCTTAAAAATCGAGTCTTCGTTTACTTAGACGATTTGCTCTTAGTAAGCGATGATTTCGAAGAACATATTTCTTTATTGCTCGAAGTAGCACAATTAATTCGTAAAGCTGGTCTGACTCTTAATATTGCAAAATGAAAATGGTGTATGAAGGAAGTCCGATACTTAGGTTATATAATTGGTTCTGGGTGTATAAAACCTGACCCCAGTAAAGTTTCCGCCATTAAAGGGTTAACCGAACCAAAAACAGCTAAAGAGGTTCGTCAATTTTTAGGTCTCGTAGGTTGGTACCGACGATTTTTAGAAAATTTGCTTCGTTAACTAGTCCGTTAACTGATCTTACAAAAAAATTTAAAACCTTTTGTTGAAACCCTGAAGCTCAAAATTCCTTTAATCTAAACAAAGAAAAATTAACATCTGCCCCGTTATTAGTAACACAAATTTCGAACGACCGTTCATAATTTCTTGCGATGCATGCAAAACTGGAGTTGGTGGAGTTCTGGCTCAAGAAGATGACAATGGTGTCGAAAGGCCGATTGCATTTTTTTCACACAAATTAAATAGAGCCCAACAAAATTACTCGATAACTGAACTCGAATGCCTAGCTGCAGTTTTGAGCATAGAAAAATTTAGAGAATATGTTGAAGGTCACGAATTTAGCGTAATAACGGATCACGCTTCTTTAAAATGGTTAATGCGCCAACCAGACCTAAATGGCCGGCTAGCTCGATGGTCCATAAAACTCCAAGGCTTTAACTTTTCAATTTTTCACCGAAAGGGAAGTGAACACGTTGTACCAGACGCGTTATCTAGGTTACCGACGGAAAATGAAAACCACCTAACTTTTGAAAACATTGACAGCTTAGATTCGTTAGAACCAGAGATAGATTTATCTTCTCCCTATTTTTCAATAGGACAATATACTAAATTGATCGCTGATATAGAAAACAATAAAAATCATTTGCCCGATTTAAAGGTCGTAGATGGTTTCATCTACAAACGCGTAGAGTTTTCACGCGATGAATTTTCAGAGGATCGATCATGGAAGTTGTGGGTTCCACAAGAACTTACCTCTTGTGTGATGAGCTCATAATCCACCCATGTTTGCACATGGAGGTATGGGAAAAACCCTCGAACGATTGAGGCGAAATTTTTATTGGCCCAATATGGCTACTCAGGTTAGATCCTTTGTATTAAGTTGCGACATTTGTAAACAAAGCAAAGCACCAAATTTTATTTTAAAACCACCTATGGGTGTTCAAGCCAAATCGGCTAGACCTTTCCAAAGGTTATATTTAGATTTTATTGGACCTTATCCACGGTTAAAAGCTGGCAATGTAGCTATTTTTTGGTATTAGACCACTTCACAAAATATCCTTAATTTAAAGCGTTGCGGAAAATGTCAACCACCTCTGTCATTGATTTTTTAGAGAAAAATGTTTTCCATTTATTCGGCGTTCCCGAAGTCGTCATTACTGACAACGGTTCACAATTTAGATCGTCACTTTTTGCAAGCTTTTTGACAAAATATGGAGCGCAACATATCTTCACTGCCGTTTATTCACCCCAGTCTATAATTCTGAGCGTGTAAATCGATCCATAATCGCTGGAATACGTTCGTATTTGGGAAAGACCAGCGTATGTGGGATACGAATTTGAGCCAAATTGGAGTCGCGTTGAGAAGCTCATATCACAGTTCATTAGGCTTTTCCCGTATTATGTTCTGTTCAGACAACAATTGATGACTCACGGACAATCCTATGAGATTTCAAAAAATTTAGATTTGTTAGAAGAAGGCGTGGATGTCTTAGATCGTTCGGATAAATTGCATTTCATTTGGCAGAAAGTTCACGAAAATTTATAAAAAGCGTATGAAGTGAACAAAAGAAACTATGACTTGAGGAACAGGTCGATTAATTTTTCTGAAAGCGAATTGGTTTACCGACGAAATTTTTCGCAGAGCAATAAAGCTTCTGCATATAATTCGAAACTTGCCCCTAAATTTTTAAAAGCCAAAATTGCCAAGAAAATCGGATATTGCAATTACAAATTAGTGGATTTAGCTGGAAAAGACCTCGGCGTATACCACGCGAAAGATTTGCAAGAAGCTAACACATAACAACCCCATAACCGTTTTCAGTTGATTTCTCATTTTCAAAGGAATCCAAATCATCTGTTTTGTGACGGCCGTACGAAAATTTTTGCTATTTAGTGTACATCACACAAAAGAAAAAACTATAACACGTAAACAACACCTTATACGGTAATATCGTTTGCCAATTTTTGTTTGTTGCAAAAAAAATTCTATTTTTAAACACTTGAGTTGGTGTTAATATTTCTCCGTCAGCATAATTTCATTCATGTGTAAAGCTGTTACTCGCTCTCATTCCCTCCCATGTTGTCAGCCATTAACATTGGCTTACCTTGTTCCCCTCTTCGTTAGAGGTAGTATTTTTTTACATAGGAATTTAATGAATGTATGAGTGTTGGTTACACGTATGAATGATTGCGAATTTTTTGCAAACAACAAAACTGGTTTGTTGTTTGATTTTTTTTTTGGTGTGCAAAAAATTAAAAAAGTCTTGAATAATTGGGTTGTTGAAAGAAGACGCAAAATTTAAGAAATCATTCAAGTTCTGGAGTCGGGTGGATGACGGTCTTTTGTGGCGTAAAGTTCTTAAATAGTGCTCTCTATTTTTTAACGCAAAGGTTTAATTAAAACAAGTAAGAAAATTAGAGTCGGTCTAGACCGACTATACGATACCCTATACCATGCGTTTAGAGACCCTATCTCTCAGGCCAAACTAACTGGATATAGAAAATAAGCATCAATCAAATTTGAGTGGGATTTTTATTAATTTTTTCGGCTGCAGATATGAAAAAGTTCATATCGAATGCTATATCTATATGGGCACTAGGCCCAAAAATGGACCGATCCTGACCATATTTGGTAAAGTCTCTTGTATTTTACAAAAATATATACAAACGAAATTTGAGAAGAATCGGTGCAATATTTTTGTTGTTTGATAGATTTAAGTGAAGATCGGGAAGCAGGGGCCTATGACTAAGAGTTGTCCAATAGGGACCATTTTTGGACTATTGATTAATGGATGTAATGGCTAGGTCTGAACATGGACCGATTCTCACCAATTTCAATAGCGTTCATCCCATGGCCGATAAAAGATCAAATACCAAATTTCATCAAAATATATTCATATTTGCGACCTGCAGTTTGATTACAAGCTTTACATGGACACACAGACGGACGGACGGACGGACGGACATCGTTAAATCGAATCAGATAGTGATCAGATAGTGATTCTGATCAGATAGTGATTCTGATTCGATCGGTATAATTAAAGATGGGTGTAGGTCAAATATTTTTGGTTGTTACAAACAGCAGCACAAAGTCATTATACCCAAACCACATAGTGGTATAGGGTATAAAAAAGCAAATGTGAAGTTTGGTTGGCAAGGAGTACAGTTGTGAGCCAAGTGAAATTTTTGTGTAAAACCTGAAAATTTGAGAAATTTAACTGAAAATAAAATTTGTAAACTTGAAAACAGACCAAAAGTTTGAAATAAAAGGTTTGAAAGCCTAAGAAATTTAAAGAAAAAATTCAATGACTTGAACTGAAAATTACCAAAAGTTTGATGTAATAAAATGTGCAAAAACTCAAATATTAAAATAGAAGGAAAATAAAACTGAAACGAAACTTTGTAAAACCTATTAACTTTGGAACATTAAACAAAACAAAAGTAAAACTTGAAATTTTAATAATTTTGTAAACACCTCTATTTAACCGCTTGGTTAAAACCTTCAGCATCGAGGACACATCTTTAATCACTCCTCCAACTACAACCAACATCAAATTAGCAGCATCTCTAATACTACCGGCCAACCACAACTACAGCAGCAGGCGATAGCAGCGTCATGCGGTAATTTTTATATGCAACTCATAAAAGAAATTTTATTTTATAACTTAATTGTTTCTAAAAGTGATATTTTGGCTCGAAAAAAAAAATTTTAATAAAATGTGTTCCTAATATGTAGATTTGGCTAATAATAAATGCTAGTTTTCCAAAACTAAGAGTTTTGCTTAAAATTAAAGAAAGAATTTCCTACCATTAAAATTTCTTAAATATAAAATTTAAACAACAATTCTCTAAATTGAAATTACCGAAAATATAAAAATGCAAACTACAAAAATTTTCTGCGTTAAAATTTTCCTATATCTATAATTAAGTTAAATACTAAAAATTTTACTAACTACTACAAATTTTACTAAATATATAAACGTTTCTAAATTATAATATTTTATAAACAAAGAAATTTATACCGGAGTATAACGGTAACCAAGAAACCAAAAGAAAAGAAAACATATTGTAACGGTTTTCGTACAAGACGGTGGTAATAATAGATGATGTAAGAAAAGTACAGTACGTACGAAAAAAAAACAATAATTAAAATTTGCAAGAGTTAAATAAAATTTCCTAAAATTAAAAGTTTTTGCTAAAAAAAATTTTTTTTTTATTAAAGAAAAAATTTGGCTAAAGTTAAATAAATTTTTCATAAGTTAAGTTTGCTATATATAAAATTAAACTAAAAAAAACAAGTAAGAGTGTTAAATTCGGCTGTGCCGAATCTTTGATACCCTCCACCTCGGTTTGAGTCTTGATAATAAATGTAAATGAAAAAGTAAACAATTTGTTAAACTTAATACCAAATTATTTCAGCAAATTCTTTGGGTTGGTTTTCTTCTTTTCTATTATTTCGGATTTATTTCGGTGTTTGCTTTTTGGTCATCGTGGTTGCTGATCGGCATGCATTTTGGTTATATACCTACATATATGCATGCGTTTCCGGTTATATGACATAACTTCTCGTTTAATTTAGTTTTTGCTAATTAAATAGCTCGCCCTAACCTCCATTGCAAAGGTAATGGTTGTGTAGAGTGGCTATATGCATTAAATCGTGCTAATTGGAGATGGCTGTATAGTTTCTTTTAACTGGCCAAATATTTCTTCATTGTGGCCATATAGGTCGGATGGAGTAACAAAATAATAACCAAAAAAAAAAGCTCTCTCAACTTTTTTTTAAAATATTGCCATATTTTGAAAACATAGAGAATAAATTTATAATAATAAATAATCAAATTAGGGATGAAAAACGCAAAAAAAGAAAAGTCCCAAACATTTTAAATAAAATAATTTAATGTTATCTTTATTTTCTGAAAAACTTCAAATTTTCATCCAAAAAAAAAATTGTGAAAATTTATATATAAAAAATAACATTCTCATAAAATTACGTTTACTTATGTAACAATTTTTATGTTAGCAATTCTTAAATATCATTTGAGGTTCTCTTAAATTCATTGAATTTAAATTAATATCGACAAATCTGTTTTTCTATTTATTTAAATTGTAAAGGAGTGGCATCTCTGTCAAAATAAGCGAAAAACACAAAGAATAGAAAAAAACAAATTACTTCGTGTTTGACAGGATGATTTTATGTTTATGTTTAATATCTTTATTTTTTTTACTAATATTTCTGTTTATTTATTTGAAAATGAAATAATGAATTGAATATGCTATTTAATTTTTTTATTTATATAAAAAAGTTTTTTAATTAAAGCAAAATATTTTCACTATTTCATGATTTTTATTTATGTATGACGACATTTCAACCTAAAAATTTAAGTTTTTATCGATTGGATAAACAACACAAAAATGGTTGTCGTTTAGATAACAACAACAGCTGACTTTAACAATAGCGAATATCGTTTCAAAATTTTACTGATAATTTTGCAATTTTCTTTTTTTTTACAATTCGACTATCGTTAAAAGAAGTTACTGAATCGCGGTACTGAAAAGTTATTAATATCTCCTGAATGGCAATATTTTTTTTAAATGTAAACATTTTTAAATGTAAAGATATTTCTAAATTTAAAATTATTATTTCCGACGTTTTGATATGATTTTCTGAAACTCAATTAATATTTTCTAATTTATAATTGGAAATTTTATTTTCAGTTTTTATTATAATTGATATTTTCTTAAATTTGAATGGAAAATTTAAAAAGTGAAATTTTGTATTTATGTGAATAATAATGCTTTATTAATTATAAACAATTTTTAAAAATGAGATGTAATCGCAGTCAGATATTTTATAGGTAAAGCAGAATAATAATTCTATATAACTATGTAGAACTGTTTTGTAAGCAAAAAACTCATTGACGAACTCGGTAACTCTATTTTGTAAAGAGAACAAAAAGTTAACCCCCCAATCTCACATCACACTGAAATTGTAAAATCGTTGTGTACGTATTATCAACGAAAAATTGTTCGAATTAGTCGAATCCATCGCCATTAAATTTTATGCTCAAACATCTGACTGCAATCTCATTTTTAAAATGTTGTCGAAGCGTAAACTTGAAAAAATTTGTATACTTCTCTCTCTTATTTTATTTTAAGTAGAGTTACCAAGTTTATTATACAGGCACATGTTTGAGGGAAAATGTTTACATTTATTATTATTAGTATTATTTTAATAATAGTTAATAATATTTATGCTCTATAATTAACAAACTTGCGTTTTTGTATGCGCATTTCAAAAAATAAATCATTATAATAGATTTAACAAGTTAAAACTTTAATTACAATTTTACAGAATCCAGTAAATTTGCATTAAATTTATAACAGGGTAACATTAATCATCGTTAGTGTCTGCCACTATTCGCACGAAAAATTTGGTGCCATTAGTGTGACCACTGCGGAAAATGTGTGTGTATTAGTAAAAAAAAATGTGAGTGTATTGAGTTTTTCGAACTTGCAGTGTGATGTGAGATTGGTGGGTAATATGCCAAACATATGTTCATATTTGTAAAAGAATAATGAAAAAACGTATGAAATAAAAGACCAACCCGTGTATATTCTTAACATTGTTCTGTATGATATCTAGTTGAAAATATTAACATTCATGTTAAAATAGAAATAACTATTGCAAAGCTAATTAGAACAAACAAAAATTATGGCGGCATCTACTGTGGCATAGTCACGCTGAGCAAAATGAAGTGACACTCTGTTAATACAAAAGAAATGTATTTTCCCCACAACAAAATACTGCAGAATTTTATGTAAATAAAATAACCGATTTATTTCTAACATGCAGTTACTATGAATATACATACATACATATATATAATATATGTACATTATTTGTATTATTTAATATGTGTATGTATGTATATTTAAATATTACACACAAAAAATACAACATCAAACGTTATTTTTGTGTTTTTAAATAAATTAATACATAAATTTTTTTGCTAAATTTACATTTGGGCAATTCACAACAGGTGTTGTATATTGTATGTTGTATTGAAATACACAATACAAACATTTGTTGTGAACACTCAGTTGTATTTTCATATTGTAAAACGCTTTCTTTAGTAATTTTCGATCCAACGAGGAAAGATCGCTTCGTCGCTTCTGCTATTTTGTATAAGAGAAAACACTTGTCAGTGTTTGCTTTTTGGTCGTGAGATATACCCTGGAGTTTTAGTTACGTACCTCTTGCATTTTAATTTATAATGAAAAAAAAAAATGTTAAATGTTTTGGTTGGTACTGAAAGAGAAAATACATACTAAAAATATAAACATTAATTTTTATATAAATAAACTTATCGATGTATTTGCGTTATTTGCCATATTTTATTTTATAATTTTTTATGCTGATAATATTCGATGTATTTGTTTTTTCTTTTTCATAAAAACTGGCATTCACTTGGAACTGATATGTTATGATACAATATACAACATTTACTAAACATAGCAAATGAAGTTGGATCGTGTATCAGATTTTTCAGTGAAAATTACCAACAACAATTTTACACTATTGTAAAGTGATACACGATACAAGAGATACAACGATACATTACCCATTATGAATTGCCCAATTGTTTTTTTTATTAACAACTAGGTATTTTAGCATTATTTGCTTTAGATGTTGGTGAATTTTTACTCCCTTTATATTAAATCGTAGTGTCTGCTTGTCGAAAAAATTTTGGATCGATTTTAACCACTTTCCCGTGACCCAATCGATCTGAAATTTTGCAGGCAGGCTTGTGGCAATGACAGAAATGGTCTAACATATTTTTTTAGTGATGCCAAAACAATGGAAACTTTTAAATTTTTCTACCAGAGTTGATAAAAAAAAAGTTAAGTTGTTAAATTGATGTCAAATGTAATTCTCAACTTGGGTTGAACAATTTTTCTCCTTGTTTGCTTTCAACTTGACATCATTTTTACTCTCAATTGGATATCCAACACTTTTCTCCACTTGAGACCAAACATTTTTTCAACTTGAATACGATTTGTGTTAAGTCTGAGATATTATTTAAATATGTCATAAATAATAAATTAAATTAAAAAAATGCCAAAAAAGTACAAATAAATCATTGATATATTTTTAATTATTTCTGCTTTTTGTCGAATTTTTCAAAAAATGTAGAACTAATTAATTCATTTATTTTTAATTCTAGATTTTAAAAAATGTACATAATATGTACATTTAATGTTAAATATGTACATAGTAATGTTAAATATATAATGAAATTAAATTGAAACATTAAAAAAGTACATTGTTTTCATTTCTAAAATTAGTATAATATTTTTTAATATGGCAATTCCGTACCTTCCATTTGATACCGATTGGAAATATGTCTTTGCTATCAAGTTGAGAATCACAAATTTCTCAATTTGATAACTATGAAAATCGCCATATAAAAAATGTGCCTTTTAAGTTGAGAAGACTATATTCGAACTATTGAGGGCATTTGAGAATTAACGTTGGAGATTTGAAAAATGTATTTGATCTCAAATGCACCTCAAGTTGATAGCAAACAAAAATGTTTATTGGGACATTTATTGTAGGGTCGTTTGCACACACACAAAAAATAGAAAATAAATTGTCAATAAGCAAAGCAAGTGGCTTCGAAATTCGATGATGCCAGTTAATCATTTTTTGTTCACGCGGAATTTATAATTGGAGGAATTTTTTTCTCAAGAAATGTATTTTCCGTGAGAAAGAAATTCCTTGAGAATATTCATAATTGGGATGAATAACTTTTAATTGGAACTTTTTAGTCGGAATAAATCATAATTCTAGTTAGATATTGGTTAATATTTAATTAGAAAAAATATTGTGGTGGCATCTACGCAATTATTGAGGCAGTCACGGAAAAATTAAATGCAAGTCTGTTTTTTTTAATATAACAAAAATGGATTTTCCCTTTAACAAACAATGGCAGAATTCTTTATAAATGAAATGCAAAATGGAAAATCAATTTTGTGCTAATTCTTAACAAAATTAATAAAATATATATAAGTATGTATTATTATATTTATTAATATTTGTAATTTTATTTGACACAATTTCACACACAGTTTTACAGATCAACTGTTTTAATTAGAAAAAATATTGTGGTGGCATCTACGCAATTATTGAGGCAGTCACGGAAAAATTAAATGCAAGCCTGTTTTTTTTAATATAACAAAAATGGATTTTCCCTTTAACAAAATATGGCAGAATTCTTTATAAATGAAATGCAAAATGGAAAATCAATTTTGTGCTAATTCTTAACAAAATTAATAAAATATATATATATGTATTATTATATTTATTAATATTTGTAATTTTATTTGACACAATTTCACACACAGTTTTACAGATCAACTGTTTTCAACTGATTTAGAAGTTTTCTGTTTTTGAAACAGTAGTGCCAATTTGTAACATTTTGTGTTGTAATGAAAATCGCAGAATAATAAGTTAATACACAATAAAAAATATTAAATTTTTAAGTTTTATATACATATTGCAATAAAAAAAACTTTGGTAAATTTACATTGAAGATGGTCAGAAATGAATGAGAAATAATATATAGACATTTTAGAAAAGCACATTTAATGTTAAACTTTATGCACAAAATATATGGGTTTTTGTTGTTTCGAATTTAACTGTGGCTCTAAGTGAAAAGTTTTAGACCGATCGTATATTACATCTTGAGGATCCTCACCTAATATTTTCAAATATTTTAAATTCTTTTTAACTCATTTAACCTCATTACGAAAATAGTAAAACAGTAAATATGGAAAATTCACGCACCTCAAAAAATTGTTTTCTATGAAATAAATTAAAGACATTTCATATTATACAATTTTTTTTCAAAAATGTATCAATTATTGCAAATTTGAAATTTGACATATAGTATTTGTACATATATTTGTATAGATTTCGCAGTATGAAAAGAACTATTATTTCTTTATTTAGAATATATGTAAGTATTGCTCGCAAAAAAATGCAACATCATGAATGAAACACATAGACGACTGCTGGCAGCAGCATTTGTAGTCGTATAGTCAGCTACTTGATTTTTCTGAATACGACAGCAACATATAATACAAATGCATTTTTATTTAAATATACAATTACTTTTACTTATTTAAAATGCATTAGTACAAAGTAAAAATAAATAAATTAGTTTAACGACTTTTGATTATTAATGGAATTATAGCCTTTCATTTTGCGATTTTTTTTTTTAAACAAAATAAAATATTTCATAGCACTAACTTCTTTTACATATTTTGTTATATTGTCAACACTATTTTTGTTTTGTAACCAACAAAACACACTTGCAGTTTTTTTTCTATTTGAAGAACATATGACTGCCATTGTTGATGTTGTAGAGTTGTTTTTTTTTTTTTTTTGTTTCGTTAACTCTTTTGTATTAAAGCACCTCCAATATATGTATCCATTTTAGTTTGCAAATTTAGTATATTTATAATTTATTACTTACAGCAAAAAATAATAGAAACAATTTTATCAGTTATGCTTACGAAACTATATAAATAGACTTGAAGTTGGCTGCAAAAGCAGTAGCCTGTGTAAATAACAAGTTAGCGACATGTAACTGTTACGTAACGTGTCAGCCTTTTTTTCACATGAAAAGTATTGGGACGTTCCGGTTACGTTCGGTAACTGTTTTAAATGATTTTCATGTAAAAAAAAACAACTGACTCGTTACGGTTACGGTTAGAAAACATTGACCTCTTATATGTATTATAATGCTATGAATGCATTTATCTTTATTTTATTTTATTTATATATTCTTTTTTTTTTGTATTGTATATTATTTTTTTTTTATTATTATTACTATTTCATTTAATTATTTTTTTCTTTAAATAAATTAATACATAAAAATTTGTTTTTTAAATTATTGGTGAACTTTTACTCCCTTTATTTACTGCCTTTATATTAACTGGTAGTGTCTGCTTGTCGACAAAATTTTGGATCGATTTTTAGCCCCTTTCCCGTGAGCCAATCGATCTGAAATTTTGCATGCAGGCTCGTGGCAATGACAGAAATGATCTAACAAATTTTTTTAGTGATGCCAAAACAATGGAAACTTTTAAAATTTTCTACCAGAGTTCACAAAAAAATGTACAAAGGGTTTGTTTTTATTATATTATTACCACAACGACCACAAAAACAACAAGTCCAGCTATGACAACAATGCAACATTTAGAATAACAACAGGAACAATATGGAAACATCATGCTTTTCATTTTTTTTTTAATTTTTCATAGATTTACTTGGACCTGTTCCACCGATTTTAATGATTTTTGAAGTAGAAATCTTCCCACGAATTTGGTGAATCATTCTCACTAAAAATTATCACCCTAGCTATCCTATTGAGGGAGTGATCGTGACAAGAACAACATAGAAAATTATATTTTTTCAAGACTTTTTTTAGTTCTTCATTCAAAACTCGGGCCCTAATCGACCGATTTGGACGATTTTAAATAGCAAACTTTTCAGGATGTTAATGAATCAGTTTTTATGCCAACGAGCACCCTAGCTGCCCGATTGATGCCGTCATCGTGATTTCCACAGACGGACAGACGGACATCGCTATATCAACTCCGGTTGTTATAAGGATCACAAATATATATATTTTATGGGGTCCAAATTTTTTTTTCTAATTATTACAAACGGAATGACAAACTTATATATACCCTCTGCACACTGGAGTGGAGGGTATAAAAATTTCCTAAATTAAAATAAAATTGAGCTAAAATTAAAAATTATAATAAGAAATATAATTTAGCTAAAAATTAAAATTTTGTTAAAATTAAATGTTGCTAAAAGTTAAAATTTTTCTAAAATTAAAATTTTTCTAAAATTAAATATAGCTACAAGTAAAATTGCTAAAAGAAATTTTATTATAGTTAAATGTTGCTAAAATAGAATATAAATTTTGAACACCTTTAAAATGAAGGTTAAATAAATATTATATATTCCAATGTAGGAAACCAAACCAAACCAAATTTTTCTTATCATTTAAGTGGGTTACCTCCAAATAAGATGGATCATAGGTAACAAGGTAGGGAGGGCAAAAGGGGCAGAACACCTCGTCCCCAATCCCAAGGTAAGTATGGCCATCCGTCCCATTAGCGACCGTTTTTTGACAGTTTTTTTTAAATCGCACGTGAACATCTGTAGTGCGGTTTCCCTGGGCCTGAGCAAGAGCCCACCCATCCGGCGAGCTAGGCCCCACGCCAGCACGTGCGTACCGCAAAGGCTTAGGGAAACGGAAGCGGAAATTCCACCACCACCGTACCATTACAAGTCTAGACCGACTATATGATACCCTATACCATGCGTTTAGAGACCCTATCTCATAGACTCAACTAACTGGACATAGAAAATGAACATAAACCAAATAAGAGTGGGATTTTTATTAATTTTTTTTGGCTGCAGATATGAAAAAGTTTATATCGGATGCTTTATCTATATGGGGACTAGGCCCAAAAATGGACCGATCCTGACTATTTTTGGTAAAGTCTCTTGTATTTTGCAAAAATATATACAAACAAAATTTGAGAAGAATCAGTGCAATATTTTTGATTTTTGATAGATTTAAGTGAATATCGGGAAGCAGCTCTATATGGGGCCTATGACTAAGAGTTGTCCCATAGGGACCATTTTTGGACTACTCATTAATGGATGTAATAAACGCATACAAACCCAATTTGAGTAAGATCTATATGACAGTTTGGATTTTATGGCAATTTATGTCGATTTCATAGGGGTCTTTTGTATGGGGGCTAGGTCTGAACATTGACCGCTTCCCACCAATTTCAATAGCGTTCATCCTATGGTCGATAAAAGCTTATATACCAAATTTCGTCAAAATATTATTTATTATTTTTTATTTATTTAATAGATTCATTTACTAATATAATAACAAAGTTTTGTTTAAATGTAAATAATGATCTATAACTGGCATAACATAAAGTTGTGAGCCAGATTGGCAAAATTAAAGCTGTTAAAAATAAGAATTCATAAAATTTTTTATACATATATACAGCATCAATTATTTAACAAAAGTACTAAGTACAAATATTTATATATAATTTTATTTTTTAAAGGAACTAAGAAAATTCATTTAATATCAATTTTCTGTATTTTAAACAAGATTCCAGGTAGTTGACAAGAGAAAGTAAATTTAGTTGATGTTTGTTGAAAAATGTAATTCTAAATCCATTATACATAGGACATGTACCAATAAAATGAAGAGTATTTTCCGTTGCGTCTAAATTACAGAGAGAGCAGATTCCGTCTGATGTACTTCTGAAAGATCTAGCATTTATATCCAAAAGTCCTCCTCTTGCTCTTATCAATAGGCTTATGGCACGAGATGAGAGTTCCGTAGTAGTGATTTGCAGCAAAAAATAGTTTAGTTGTGAGTATAAGTCATGAAATTGGGAGTTTCTAGCGTCGGAAATAAAGTTTTGATTTTCATAACCTTTAACCAGGGGAAAAATTGCCTCGCAATGTTTGCTCAGTGGTACAGAATTATTATCTGGTACAAAATTTATTTTAGCACACAAATTAGTCCAAACCTCAGCCCAAAAAGTTTGTTTAGCAATTATGATTTCTGCAAGCTTGCGAGGTAATCTGTTGCAAGGCATGCTAAGCACTTTGTTGATGTAATCAAAATGCAATTTTAACGTATCTATGTATAAAGAATGTAAACCAGTTTCTAAAAAGAGCATATAGTTTGGCGTGTTGCTAGGCAAAAGTAACATCTTTTTAATGAAAAATCTAAATAACTTTTCAAATATATCGTATTTCATGTAACCCCATATTTGGGCTCCGTAGAACATGATTGAACGAGATACAGCAGATGAATTTCATGTAAAAATCGAGATGCATTGAACCCGACCCCCTTAGATATCGATGAAATTTTGTTCATAGCTAAATTTGATCAGTACAAACAAACCCTCATTTTTAGAAATGACTGTTTTGCGATTTTTTGGGCGTGGCACAGTGGGAAAGATTTTGAAAAAATGCGAAAATATTCGAAAAGTGCTCCATTTAAAAAGCAATAACTCAGAATCGGCTGAACCGATTTCCATGATCTTGGTATCATTAAAAAGATATTTTAACAGGCTTTATGACACGTTTCAAAAAAAAATTTATAACAAAAAGAAAATTTTAAATAACGAAAAAACCAAAAAGATCAAGGGTTTTTTACAGTGTATTATTTTTTCAGAAAGGTTTATCCTCCACCTATACCTTATCCAAAAAGTAAAATGGGTTCTTTTTTAGTTTTTTTTATATAATTTTTTAAGTAGTGTCACTTCTAGTAATACGTACCGAAAGTTTTTGAAATAATTCGAATAACAGCGAAAATATCAGGTCACATTCTTACACATTTAAAAAATAGTTCAACAATTCTAACATTTTTTAAATGTTTACAAATAAAAAACCATCAACAATTGTTTATATTATTTGCCAAGTTTTTATTAATTTGTGTTTTATTTTATTTACATTTTTATACCCTATACCACTATGTGGTTTGGGTATAATGACTTTGTGCTGCTGTTTGTAACAACCAAAAATATTTGACCTAGACCCATCTTTAATTATACCGATCGAATCAGAATCACTTTTTGAGTTGATTTAACAATGTCCGTCCGTCCGTCCGTCCGTCTGTGTGTCCATGTAAAGCTTGTAATCAAACTGCAGGTCGCAAATATGAATATATTTTGATGAAATTTGGTATGTAAGCTTTCATCGACCATGGGATGAACGCTATTGAAATTGGTGAGAATCGGTCCATGTTCAGACCTAGCCCCCATACAAATTACCCCTATGAAATCGACATAAATTGCCATAAGATCCAAATTGTCATATAGACCTTACTCAAATTGGGTTTGTATCCGTTCATTACATCCACTAATGAGTAGTCCAAAAACGATCCCTTTGGCCCCATATTGAGCTGCTTCCCGATCTTCACTTAAATCTATTAAAAAACAAAAATATTGCACTAATTCTTCTCAAATTTTGTTTGTATATATATATTTGCAAAATACAAAAGACTTTACCAAACATGATCAGGATCGGTCCATTTTTAGACCTAGTACCCATATGGGTATAGAATCCGATATGAACTTTTTCATATCTGCAGCCAAAAAAATTAATAAAAATCCCACTCAAATTTGGTTTTTGCTTATTTTCTATGTCCAGTTAGTTGGGCCTAAGAGATAGGGTTTCTAAACGCATGGTATAGGGTATCGTATAGTCGGTCTAGACCGACTATAATTTTCTTACTTGTTTTTAAGTTAATTATTTGTAAGAAATTTTGCGCTGCTCAAATTTAGTACAGTCAGAATATCTGCGCACATGTACAAAAGTTTCATTTATTGGAATGAATGAATGAAAGCCTTGAGTTCCTGTTATAGTTTGAGCTTCTTTACATCTTGAAAATAGCTTTTCTTTAACGTTTTTGTATTCGTCAGCATCTGCGTAAGCAACTTGTATGGTGGTCTTATATGTTTCTGATGCCCAGTGATAGAGTTGCCTCGTTGTCTGGATTTCATTTTTATTGGCAATACTATAATTTCGAGCACCTCTCTGCAATGTTCCTCCGATTCCATCACATGCAGATTTTCCATGACTGGTAGCATAAAAGTGCCATTCAGCGTCAATACCAAAATCAGATTTGTGATGGCATAAATTAATGAAGTTATATTTATTTTTATATTGTGCTCCTGCACCATCTGATACGTAAATGATTTTATTAATATTGTTGGTTATATTGGCCTTCACGAACTGTATCATTTTTGAAATATATAGATGAACTGCTATACTATCATGGGTATTGCAATCAAATATTATGGCGAAGCTTTTATGAAATAATTTATCGTTATCTGAAAATAAACAAACAAAGGAAAAAAAACAAATAAATTAAAAATATTATATATTTTGATGAGTGTGTATGGATGTGTTTACTAATACCAAAATATTAAAATAATTACCTTTGTAATAAATAACGAACGGATGTATTGTAGCCTGATCATTATTCCAATGGTATCCTTGCACGGCATCTTGTACAAGAAATGCATAATTTTCAGCAAAGTCCATTTGAATTAACATTTCTCCTGATAACAGCGCCGCTCTTTTATTGCTGATAAATTCAGATTGTCGCTTTGCTATGAAATGATGCGGAATCAGAACTTTGATGTGTTCAGTAAAATCGCTGACAAATGATTCTCGGTTGGTGGTTAACGTTTCCAGAACACATCTAATCGTTGTATTCCACTTTTTGTATATTATTTCTTCAGTTTGGTTATTTTCAAAATGTTTTAGCATATGCGTTTTTAGATTATTTAAATTTTTGAAGCAGTGACCACACATTGAAACGCAACACTCGCTTTTTTGTATGTCACCATTACAAACAACGAATTTGAGAACATCTTTGTAGTCGGTAAATGTGCATTCTCCTGCAAAACAAAATGATTTTAAGCGACTTTTTTCAAACATCAATTTCATATTCTGATGCAATGTGCATACACAGATATTTTGCTGGTTTCCAACTCCAAGTTTCATACAATTTTTTGGCCTTAACATTGTAAATTTTGTAAAACCAACTTTGGCCAAGGGATGTTTTTTTTTAAATTCGTAGTAAGATTCGCGTAGTGAAGATAACATCAGTCTTTTTTGAACTTTTTCACGTAAGTTTCATTGTTTAATAGTAATTGAATTTTGCGATCCTGGCATCATTCGGCTAATTTCATCATCTTCATAAAATAATTTGACTGTGCTTAGAGTTTCGGTTGGTAAACTACGTCTGCTCATTTTTAAAAGATTAATATCTGCAAACTTCGTTTTATTCCTTTGGATATCTTTACTTTTTTTGATACAATCGTGAGATATATCATCCCCAAAACGATCTTTAATTTCTGCGTGACTCATATTGATTGGTAAGAGAGATAAAAGTTTTTGCTTTTCCAAAAGATTTGAGCTGTTCTCTATTTGATGTTTTGCAAAATTTCTTCGTAAATGGCTTTGACGTTTTCAAGTTGCGCTGACAAATCAGATAATGGATCAGCTCCAAGTGAATCTGCTATATTTTCCAAAATTTGCACTGATTTTCTATTTCTGTATGCATCTCGTTTGATATATTTCCTTTTAAGAGGCGTCATTTGGTTTGGTAGATGAGGAATAATGTGATCATTTATATTTTCAATGAGTTCGTTGCTTTCGATGTTTGCATTACGGCTGGTACAAGTTGGAAGTTCATTCAATTCTTCGCTAATTTCATCGCTGGGCGTTATTGGTAAATAATTTGAGACTTCATTCTGCTCCACGTTGGATTCATTACGACTGCGCGCTTTTCTCAGTGTATTCCGGCAAGTTTCGCAAATACGGCTACAATGAATGTTGGCGACAGCTGGAAAATACTCAATTATATTTGCAGCCTCGTTCTCACTTATTTTACGAAGCGAAGCGCAACACTTATTAGATATTTTTATGCATCTGTAGTTATTGTTTGAATTCATATTCACTCAAATTTTTAAAATATATGCGTAAAAATTGTAATGGGATATCTTGGCTTCTCGAAACTGTTTATAATTATGAATTTCGGTACGTTGCACTTTTAAAATATGGACTTGTAATTTTCGCGTTCGTCGACACTTGTTGAATGAGTAAAATCGATCAATGCACTCCTATTTATACTGTGTATTGTTCACTAGTTTACTGTCAGGTACTTATAAATGGGTGCATATTTTTTTACGGTGGCTATATACCTGTTTCACCATGTGTGAGTTTTAAATTTTCCGAATAATAACCACCCTTAAATGTGGGTTGAATTTCTGTAAAAAAGTCATACAGGTAGCCAACTGAAAAACCCAAATAATTAAAAATTACTTTGCTTACGCAATCATAAAAATTAAATAACCCTTTGTTTATTCCGTTTTGTTAATTCTGAGAATCATAAAAAATATGATCGAGGGTTTTTCCGAAGAATGTTGTGCATATGTAGAGCAAATTTTTGAAATTCATACCTTTACTCAATTGCGAATAAAAGCGAATTGAGTTGGCAAATCATGTGTTGTACTGTGTTATTTTACCTGTAAATATAAAATATAAGGGCAATTACTAGAAGTGACACTACTTAAAAAATTATATAAAAAAAACTAAAAAAGAACCCATTTTACTTTTTGGATATGGTATAGGTGAAGGATAAACCTTTCTAAAAAATAATACAGTGTAAAAAAACCCTTGATCTTTTTGGTTTTTTCGTTATTTAAAATTTTCTTTTTGTTGATTGAGTTTGAAATTGTTCAGGCTCAAGATCAAATGTTTTTACTTTAAATAAAGTAAAAGCATTAGCACATTTGTTTCAAAAATTGATCTATGTATATTCTGCATGACAGGTTATACAGCTGTTTCGGGAAGAGTCACCAACCCTCATCAGTAACCAAAAGCAGTAGATAGTTTGTTTGGTAAAAAGTTAAATTCATATATATTTGCTGAAAACAACCAAATGAGAATTCAAGCAAAAGTTATACTATTTAAGCCTCTTCCAATATAACAAACTAAAAATAGAACAACTTTGAAACAAATATGATTGTATACGAGTACACATTGCATACTACAATATACATGTTTGTTTTTGTCTTGAAAAAACAAGAAAAACAATTTGTTTTTGCTAAACTTACATTAAGCGTTAACGGCGTGCCCTCCGTATTTTTAATTTTATTATTTTTTATAAAAATAAAAAATCTTATTTTCGATCTTTATCAATTTAATGATTGAGTTTGAAATTGTTCAGGCTCAAGATCAAATGTTTTTACTTTAAATAACAACAATTCAAAACTCAACAATTTCAAACTCAATCATTAAATTGATAAAGATCGAAAATAAGATTTTTTATTTTTATAAAAAATAATAAAATTTTCTTTTTGTTATAAAATTTTTTACAGTGTATTAAAGCCTGTTAAAATATCTTTTTAATGATACCAAGATCATGGAAATCGATTCTGAGTTATTGCATTTTAAATGGAGCACTTTTCGACCATTTTCGCGTTTTTTCGAAAACTTTCCTACTGTGCCACGCCTAAAAAATCGCAAAACAGTCATTTCTAAAAATGAGGGTTTGTTTGTATTGATCAAATTTAGCTATGAACAAAATTTCATCAATATCTGAGGTGGTCAGGTTCAAAATTTCAGTTTTATCTTGATTTTTAAATGAAATTCATCAGCACTAAAAATTTTAAGTTTATTTTTATTAGATATTTTGGGATGGTTTATATACTTAGACCAAGAAGAAGAGATTGCCATTTTTGATGTTGTTAGTTTATTTTCCAAATGTTTATTGAAGGATAAATTGTAACATAAGTCCATACCAAGATATTTATACGAGTTAACGTTTTCAATTTCATTTTCTCAATACGTCCACTTTAAGTTGTTACATATTCTAGTGCCACTTCGAACAACTAATACTTTGGATTTAGAAAGGTTGACTTTTAAATGCCATAATTTACTATACACATGAAGGGAATTAATCATAGTTTGGAGACCACTGGGCGAATCAGCTAATATGACAATATCGTCTGCATAAAGAAGAACTTTTACGGTGATGTTGTCAACAGTTATTCCACCAGAGAGAGCATCTGCTAAGTCATTCAAATATAATGTAAACAGAATTGGGCTTAATATGCAACCCTGTTTGACGCCAAGATTCACATTGAAAGAATTGGAGAGTGAGTTTCTGAATAATATTTGACTAAAGGCGTTATCATACGATTGTTGCAGTAAACGTATTATCTTTGATGACAGTCCCATATTAGCCAGTTTATAAAACAAAGAATTCCGAGGAATCGAATCAAATGCACAAGTAAAATCGACGAAGAAAGCATAAGTGTTTTTACCATTAAGTTTATTTAAATGGACAATATTAGTTAAATTGAAAACATTATCGACGGTGGAATATTGTTTTCTAAACCCAGCTTGGTATTCATTTAAAATGTTATGTTCGTCAATCCATTATGTTATACGATTCATAAGGATGCTATTAAAAATTTTGCATAGAGTATCAATTAAAGACAATCCACGATAATTAGACGGAATGTTTGGATCTCCTTTCTTCAGCAATGGAATAAGAATTGCAGTTTTAAAACTAGCTGGTATAATTTCTTTAAGAAATATAACATTTAAAACATAAAGTACTTCAATAATAAAGTTTACTGGCGCATATTTAAAAAATTCGTAGCTGATACCATCCTGTCCAGGTGACTTATTGACCTTTAAATTTTTTAGAACAGAGATAAGTTCACACAATTCAAACGGAGAATCAAGAAATGCATCTACGTTGTAAGGCATGCACCAATGAAACGTAGTTATTGGATTTGAATTTTGTAAAATACTGCTAAAGTGTTGAAGAAAATCATCAGCGCTTAAATCACCACGTATGGAATATGGACGAGACTTCAAATCATTAGACAATTTCCACCATTCCTTGCTGCACCGTATATTATTCAATTTATTAAGGTTAGAATTGTAATGTTGCAGTTTACTTTTTCGACACACATTCAAGTATTTGGTTTTAGATGTCATATACTTTAATTTATTTGCAGATGAATGTTTTTTTCTGTACTTTTTAAAATTTTTAAGCATTTTTCTACGAGAACGGGCACAGTTCCAATTGAACCATTTTTGCTTGGGTTCAAAGCTAAAATTTGATTTTGTTTTTACGGTAGCATCAATAATTTTGTTCTTAATTGATAGTACCAGGTTATCAACTGAATTATTTTGATCAAAAGGTGGAGTACATGCTAGCTGACTAAGTTTTTCAATATATCTTCCAGCATTGTTTTTATTCCAATGTATTTTTTGGGGGCGTAAATCAGTTCTCAGTGTATTATTGTTGAAATTAGGAAAGTTAAGTTTAAAGTCTATAGGCATATGGTCTGAATAGGGTCAATTTTAAAATCATCAACAAACATCAGGAAACTATGAGAGCAAATACAGTAATCAATTAAAGAATTACCTCTACCTCCATAGAAGCTTAAATCATCTTCAGCATTACCATCCATTCTGGCATTCACCACTATACCACCTATACTTTCTATTAAATCCATTAATTTCTTTCCTTGACTATTTGACACTTTATCTTTAGAATATCTGATTTTGTTAATATAAGGTAGATCAGTTAATAAATTAGTATCTAATATATATTGTCCTTCTCCAATGCGAGCATTCAAGTTACCAACAATGCAAAAATTTGTAGGGCAAAGATTAGTTAAGAACTTTTCAAACAACTCGAAATCTACATTCCAGCTTGTGCAGTTGAGATATCGAGGAATAAAGTTAAAAGGTCATTATTTAGTCTAGCAGTTAATACAACATTATGATTAAGATTCCAAAATTTTAGACTAAATAATTTTTTTAATTCTTTTCTATATCCATACAACACCCACCACTAGCACGACCAGCATTGTGAATTTTCTTAGCTTCGATCCAGTGTAAATTGTAAATTTGTAAGAAATTAGAGAAAAAGGTTTGTCTGGTAAAACATGAGTTTCGAATAGGAAAAATATATGAAATTTATTATTATGTATGTATATGTTGTAAAATTTCTAATATTAACACTTTTAGCAAGATTAGCGACATTATAAGAAAGGACACGACAACCATTGTACTGCTATTGTTCATTTATATTTCCATTGCCACTCGCATCTGAATTTGCAGTTACGTTGACTTTCACAATTACATCAACCAAGTAGTTGGCTTGAATCAGCAGGTTTTTTAAATAATCGGCATCCTCGTTAGAATATGCGACAATTTTCCCAACATCCAAGTGTATTTTTTGTTGTTTATAAAAGTACAAAATTCGCCAAGTCTCACCTTTATGTTTGTATTGAGATTTGAAATTTTCTTCTTTTCAATTGTCTCAGATTATAACGAGTATTTTGTTCATTCTTTGTATAATCTTTTTGCATAAAAATCGTACCTTCTTTTAAATTATCTTTGGCAGCTAAAACATTGGTGACTTGGAAATACATCGTTTCCAATGTGAACATAAATGTACCTTTAGATGGTAATTGACGTACAGTTACTACGTTTGTGTTTACGTTTAGTTTTTTAGTGCATAAATCAGTTAAATCAAATTTAGCAGCTGTTGCATTAACGCTTACAAGGCCACTGACAACAATATTTGTGGAACGGGATCTGGGATCGATTTGTTCAACTCATTTCTGAGTACAACATTTTCTTCTCTTAACTCATCTATTTCTTTTTTTATTGACAAAACATCTTCTTTTTTAGCAACATCCTTCAATTTTTCATCAAGCAGGCTACAAAGTTTGTTCCATGAAAAAGCATCCGAAGCAGAATTGTGGTTATTTTCCATATTTTGTTGAATTTGTTTACTTGTAATATTTTGAGTATTTTGTTTTTTATTTTGGTTAGAAATCAGCTGTTCTGGGGACAACTGTCTAGTACGTTTGTTGTTCATATATTTTTTAAACGTTTAGGCAGAAGCAGAAACAAAAACATAAACAAAAAAAAATCAACCAATGTAACAAAATAAACAGCAGTAACAGCAATCAAATGGCGGTTACGGCGAAGAACAGTAAACAAAAAGAAACCAAATAATTATAATTACACAGCAGCCACTTTTGGAAATAGGGGTTGATAGCCAATAAATGTGATGTACTCCAACAGATCGCAAAGACGACTCACATAAATATAAATATTTTAATAGTTTTAACTGTATTTATTTTGATTTAAAAAGCAAACTAAATTATTAAAATCCCAGCAAGAACTTTGTGCGTTTTGACAGGTTACAAGCAGGGTTGCCAATCATTTCGTCAAAAAATATTCATATTTGCGACATGCAGTTTGATTTCAAGCTTTACATGGACACACAGACGGACGGACATCGTTAAATAGAATCAGTTAGTGATTCTGATTCGATCGGTATAATAAAAGATTGGTCTAGGTCAAATATTTTTGGTAGTTAATTTTTTTAATTTTTTGTTTTTTATTTTTCATATTTCATTATACCCAAACCACATAGTGGTATATAACAAAAAATTAAAACTTAACCGATTGAAATAATAAATAATCTTAAATATATTTACGCTGATCCCTGACTCATTGACTGACTGACTGATTCTGTAACGCTGAAATTATACACACACATAGCACTCCATACAAAGCTATGCGAAATACACAAACAACATTTAATCTTTCTCATTTTATACAAACCCACACTCAATTTTCTCTCTTCTTTGTTACCGACCAGTGCTGCTAATAAAATCTTCTGAAAATCGACAATTTTGGAAACGCCAAAATCGTCATTTTTAAAACAAGAAAATTTTACCGCTTAAAGAACTTGAAACAATAAAATTTATTTATATCATTCATATTACGAATATTATTACAGCATTGGTTATTTTTATATATTTATAAAAATGTATTTGTGATGAAATTTCAACGAAAAAAATTTAACAAACTAAATAATTTTATTGATATGTATCTATAGCTGAAACATATAATATAGGTTTAAAGTATCGCCGTAATTAAAACTTAAAACTTAAATGGAGATGCTATTCAAGGTATTTCCGTTTTGAAACGACTTGACCCAGAATTAAATCTATACATATTTTGTAATTTACATTTACACTGAACAAAAACTATCAATTTTCGATAAACAACCCATTAATTGTTAACCCTTGAAATCTTAATTTTTAACCTACTGAAAATTTTAAATCTTCAATCATCATTTTAACAAATTTATCAAATCATTTTAACAAATTGAAAAATCGTCGAAATTACAATAATTGGCAGCACTGCTATCGACATATGCAGATTTCGTGTTACATATGGAATAATTTGAACGCAAAAAATGCATAAAAAAACTAATATCTATTCAAATTCTTCTTTAAATTCCCTTTGTTGGTCAATAAAAAAATTCTGCAAAAAAGTAATGAATGAAATTTTAAACATTTTTATTTTTCTCATTTAACGTCGTCCGATATGCATACATACTTCTTTTATCAAACTAAACTTTTCCATTTGCCTGTTTTGTTTTTCATCTCAAAATTGTTTTGTATTGTTATGAGTGCTTTCGCTCAGGTTCTCTGATGGCCAGCACTTACCAATGAGTATGCTTTTTTAATAAATATTTGAGAAAAAAGAGATCTTCAATGTGGATTTTGTTGTTGTGCAACATATGGTTTCGTTTAAAGCTCTGTATTGAAAAGCACTTGAAAAAATAGTGGAATATTAGGTTTAAAATTTAAATTATTTATTCTAACTTTGCATAATTATATTACATTGTAATTTCAGAAGAGAGGTGGGAAAATTATTTTTTTTCACTCATAATATTAATTTTTGCATAATTTGCTTTCACAAAATTTAGACAAACATAAATTACGTAAATAGGTATATTTAAGATTCTAATTTGAATAATTTATTGAAATTATCATGGAAGAATTAAAGGCGATTTGGAATAATAAGTTTTTTTTAAGTAAAACTAATACGCCCTTATTTTTTATTTTTTTGATTTATAGATAACTGCAAAAAATGTAGTTCTCTTTTTTCAGTTTACATGTGTGATGAAATAATAAATATTTTTTTCTCTTTTGTGTAGGTGTATTGGTGTTTGCACTTCCCTAAGGGGTGGTAGGTTATAAAACCTTTTTCTGAATGCACAACAAATCAGAGCAAAACTCAAGAAGATACAGCGTTTCCAGCGACCGGCCTCATACGGTATATAGTGTATAAATCAGTTTTTAAAAAACTTTAAACCGATTTTCTCGCAAATAAATGTTCGAAGCCCGTGAACATCATAACTCAAAATCTACTTGGCCGATTCTTTTGAAATTTTAGACACTATATCTACACATAAATCAACAGGTAACCACGAACATTTTTTTTTAATTCCATTTTCTTCCCCATTTTTTTAACAACAAATTCCCGAAATTGTATAGCAAAAACGTTTTTCACTTCAAAATTGAATTATGAAAATACGACTTTATTTAACTTTTAAAACCTTACCCCCCCCTTAAAAAACTTTTAGGAACCTTGCTCTAAAGCGTTTTTTCTATGCTATTCTATTTTTTTTACAGTAAAATGGAGTTCGGTTATAACGAACTCGGCGAGACCGGCCAAATTAGTTAGACTAAGTTCGTTATAACCGTAGTATTTTTTTGTTTTGTCCGAAAGGTTTAAAAACTTTTTTTAGTTAAAGTTTATTTATTTTGATGCATTTTAAAAAGTTATAAATCATAAATTAAATTATTAAAAAGATACATAATAATAGTTTGCCTTAATAAGAAAAGGTTGGCTACTGGCAAACTTTTACGAAAATATACATAAAAGGACCTTTTACAAAACTTCATTTGAAAATCGAAGTTTTTGTTTTGTATTAAAATTAAATTAAAATAAAATTAAATTAAAATTATTTTTTTTTAAATATATATAATTTAGGAAAATTCTGAAATGGAAAAAAATTGATTATATTTGTTACGAGCGTACTGGTCCTTGCTGGTGATGCAAATAAAACAACTTTTATAACATCATTTGCCCAACGTTTCGTTCCTTTTTGGAAACATTTTCAAGAGCTTTTTTATTGAACTAGAAAAAATAATTTTTTCTTAATTAATTAGTTTTATAATGTATACAAAATAAGTTATAACTTACATTTTTCTGTTGTTATTGCATTTGTCAAAAATATTTGCTGCTTTTATTATAAATTTTATAATTTAAAATATATATATTAAAATTTTTAATTTTTTGTCAATCACTAAAATAAATAAATAAATAATTGTAACAATAATCAAAAAGAAAAACTGGACTTCACAAAACAAAAATATCACAGTTGCGTAGCCTACAACATCACAGTATAAACTAAACTAATTTTGTCTTTGTCCTCCTTACTATTCATACATGTTTTAATTTTTTGTTGTATTCTTAAGCTCTCTAAAGTTAATCGTTTATTTTCGTTACATTTATTTTCGTTACATCTTAACATGTTCAAAGTCCGCATGATGTTTTTGCGTCATCAAATGTTGACTTAGCGCTGTTGTTGCTCTTCCTTTTTCTCTGCCCTTTTTGTGCTCTGCTATTCTTGTTTTCAATGCGCGCTTTGTTGTTCCTATATAGTTGTTTTTGTCTTTGGTTTTTGTGAAAATTTTATTTATTTTTTGAGTTGGGCGGTGTGCTACTTTTATGTTTTCCTGTTCGATGAGTGATCTTAGATTTTTGTTTTCTGTCAAATTTGGAATATATTGGATTCCTATATATCTTATAGGTTCGGCGTTTTGATTTGTATTTGTATTTTTATTATTTTGTTTATTAGTTAGGTTTCCATTTTGGATAGTTGTTATTGTGTAATATATTGTGTATTTTTTGTATGTTTTTTTGTTTGAATTTTGGGTGAGAAATTTGTAATATTTTATGTACTAAGTTATTTGCTGTGTTAATTTTTTGTGATTTTATGTGCGTCGAGTTGAAATTTAAAATCCTCCCGGAGGCAATTGGCTTGGTATACCAATTTAAAATGTAAATGTAATGTAAATTATAACTTATTTTGTATACATTATAAAACTAATTAATTAAGAAAAAATTATTTTTTCTAGTTCAATAAAAAAGCTCTTGAAAATGTTCCCAAAAAGGAACGAAACGTTGGGAAAATGATGTTATAAAAGTTGTTTTATTTGCATAAGCCAGTAAGCTCGTAACAAATATAATCATCATAATTTGGTCTCTGGTCATCAAAAAATTCTTAACTATTGTCGGAGAGCCTGCCGAAATGACAACAAAAGAACTAAAACACCATCATGAGGAACTTTTTTCAACACATAGGTCTGAAGTACAATATAGATACAAGCATTCAACTTAAACAATACAGCAATCAAAATGGGAAACTGGCCAAGCAAACTGGAAAATTAAAATTTCTCCTGCAATGCAAAAATTATGGAATAATACCTAAACATATTAAAAACTGTAGCAGCACCAATAAAATGTTCAACAACGCAAAAACAACCAGGCAAGCGGAAAAAAAGAACACAATTTCCACCTAAGAATTCTGAAACTAGAGATAAAAGAAGCAAACATAGACATAAAAGAAATCAAGAAAACGATGGAACATGCTGAAATAACAATCAAGTCCCTCTTAAACAGAAAGGAGGCAACAGATTTTTTCAACAAACAAAAAAGCACACACAACTACATACAAACTAAAACCAGCGAAGTGCAAATACAAAAATTAGAAAAATTAAAAATGAAAAAGTTCGAGGAATTCGGCTTTATTTTAAACGAGGATTGGTTTGTGAACAATACAAACATTGAATTCCCCGAAGAGAGTAAATGGCTGCTCTCACTTGGGAAAAAGTTTGCCATTCCGGTAAATAAACAGAATTTCTCTCCAATCAAAATAATAGCAGACATTGAGCAAGCAATACAGACACTTAAAGACGAAAAAGTAAAAGAAATAAAAAGAACTACACTGTGCAACAGGATAGGAAGACACAAAAACAGCCTACACAATACTACAAAAGAAAAATTTATTTTAAACATCTATAAAAATACCCAAAAATTTATACAAAAACACAAAGACAAAATTGTTATAACTACAGCAGATAAAGGCAACAAAACAGTGGTAATTTACAAGCAACACTATTTAGAAAAAATGGGTGAACTAGTGAATAGTGAATGAACTTTTTAAACAAAAACACATAAATTTGCAGCAAAAAACAAAAATGTATTGCTCAGCCGCACAACCCCCTCAACTTTATGGACTACCAAAAATACATAAAGAAAATGTACCGTTAAGACCAATTTCAGCATCATCAAATGTCCCGTGCTACAACTTATCAAAATATATCGGCAACATCTTGAAAAGCCTTATATCTCGTGACTACAACATAAAAAACAGTTTTGAACTTAAAGAAAAACTTTCAAATCAAGAAATCAATGATGGTGAAATCCTGGTATCATATGACGTAATTTCTCTTTTCACAAACATATCGACGACTCTAGCTATCCGCATAATTTTAAAAAAATTGGACCTTCTCAAGACGCAGACAACTATGTCAAGATCACAATTTCAGAAAACTTTAGAATTTAGCTTAATTGAAAATAATTATTTCAAATTTAATTCGGAATTGTACCATCAGAGTTATGGTATGCCCATGGATAACCCTCTTTCTCCAACTATAGCGGACATCGTTTTGGACGATCTCCTCGATGACACTAAAAAACGGTTGGAAGAAGAGAACGTTAGAATAAGAATAATTTATAAATATGTTGACGACATGATAGCTATAGTTAAAAAAGAAAACTTAAAAATTATGAAAATACTGTTGCGGTGGGTCTGGGTGATGGTGTCGGTCGCCCTGCAAGAAAACTAAATTAACTTTAGTATTGCGTAAATCTAAATCGGAGGAAAGGAAACTTTCCGGGGTTTTTTTTTGTATATATAGCCTCCGGGTCTTTATGTTTAAGAGGAACTAATACCTCGATAGCGTAAACGTTATGGACTATTTTTAATTTCCACATTTTATATGGTCGTGTTGCAAACTTTCTGCGTCCATTGGGGTTGATCCATATGGTACACTATTGACTCCATGGATCGGATTGCCACCGGCAGTCTTTTGAAGAGACATCTGCTATAAATATAAATATAAATATAAATATGAGAATATTATATTGTACGCAGAAATGTACAATTGGAAAATAAGAATTTTGTTGCTTACATTTTAGTTTGAGCGCCGCCGCGTGGAGCAATGTGTCGGTTCCTTTATTTATTTTGTAACTATTGTTTTTTTTTTTTGTTTGGCATGTGTTTTTTTTTTGGTTAATCCGTTAATGTTGTTTTAAGAATATTTTGGTTCACTGACATTTTTGTTTTATCCTGGTAAGTTTTTTTTAACCTTTTCACGTTTCACTAAATTTTCGTGGTTTGATACAAAAGCCACAGATAAACTTTAACACACAGGTGTCACATCGGCTTGTGGATTCTGTGTAAATAGCGTTGCCAGACGGTGTAGTACGCTAAAAGAAAACGAAAAGACGGTTATGAATGAAATTACGATTCGTTTTGATTTTTGCGTTCTATATTGAAAATAGATATTATGGTTAGTGTCTGTGACCGGAAAAAAGGAAAAAGGAGGAAAAGTATAGAACAATCTAGATTATTCGAAAAGGAAAAAGGATAACCGTAGAAATTAGACAGAGTAAGAGAAAGTAGTCAAACGAGTTTAGAGAAAATATTGGAAAGTCAAACTAGTTTGTGGGGTAAAGCTAAACTTAGCCATCTTTTGAGAGGCATTGCTAATTAAGGCGCCGATCAGCAAAGTATTAAAAAGAACTAAGGCGGAACTACAGAAAATTTGTGTTTAAAATAAAATAAAAAATTTAAGTCCTGTGCGGGGTGAAAAATAAAAAAAAGAATATATACAGAAATACCAATTAAAGTGAAAACAATACGCAATAAAACAAGATAAAAAAACGTACCAAAGTGAGTAATATTTAAAATAAGGTGAAATTTAAAGGATGGTTAAAATAAAGTCTCCTTGAAGGTCGTTGCAGGAGTGAGGAAAGGCTACCGGCGACAGCAAAGGTTATTATAGGTTCCCTGTATAAATATAGTGAGAGGAAAGAAAAGAAAACAAGTTTGAATCTGTGGGGTATTATGTATTAAGGATAGTGTTGAACATTTACGTTATTTAATAGTGGGGTATTGGCTTCCAACTGGAACAGGACCAGATGGTTGAAAGGGAAAGTGGAGACCGGTATCCCAGCAAGATATCCTGTAACTGCCCAAAATAAAGTAAAATAAAAGTAAAGTATCCCGGAAAACAGGTAACCTTAGCCTAAGTTTCACAAGTGTAGCCTGTGAAGATTGAAAGTAACCAAGAGAACCATAATTAAACCAATAAGGTGGCGTGGAAAGTATTTAAAAGAAAAAAAAGGCGTTAATGAGAAAATTTGAATGTTGAAAGCAATACATTAATACTTACCAAGAATAGAAAAAGTTAATTAAAATATCCGGCAAACCGTTGTAAAACAAAAAGAATAAATTTTTAACCTTTAAGAAAATAAACCCAGGAACTGAAAAGGAAATTGTTAAAAAAAAAAAAAAAAAAATAAAAATATATATAGAAAGAGGAAATCAAATATTGTAAAATTAAGTATATTTAGTGCATGTTATTTAAGTTTAGTTATAAGTAGTGCGGTACCAACCGAAGTGCTATATATATACAAGAAAAAAAACTATATCCGGTGAATGTCCATATATATGAAAAACCATTATATATAGATCACACGTAGTCAATTTTTATTGGTATATAAATATAAAAAAAAAAAAACGGCAAAAGTATAGAAGCTTATCTGCGAAACAATCAGCTTTAGGGAGCTCCTTCAAGACAGACCGAATGTGATATCTATATAGTAAATAATAAAAAAATATATTAACCGGTAGCAAAAAAAGAAGAGATAGATAAATAATTTTAAATCGAAGAGTAATATTCGTATGAGTGGCACTTGTGTTGAAAAGTACTATAGTTTAGTTTTAGATATTGTTTCTATAGGTCTTGTATGTTAAAAATAAAATGTATTTTTCTTTTTTGATTTGTTCATTATATAACCGTCAGATTTTTGCTAGTGTTGTTTAATATTATTAAATTTATATACCACATATTTTATTGTTTCTTTACTTACGTCAAGGATATATAGTAAACTTAAATTAAAAAGAGAGAAGTTTAATAATTTGATAAAAAGTTTATTGTTAAATAAAAATAAAGATTATGTATTGAAATAAGCGTAAATATCAAGAAAATGTGTGAGTAAATTTATTTAGGAGGGGGATATTGATATAAGGTGAAAGTGGTGAAGGGTGGTTTTAGGGATCTTCATTGATGAGAGAAGGAGAGACGGAGATCACGGTTGGGATGGGCAACTGGGGTGTAAGACCTGCCTCCTACGCTGGATGTGGTGGTGAGTTCGTTAATAAATTTTGTTTAGTGATGTTTGTATAATTTGTCAGGTCCCTGAGGCCAAGGTGATGGGATGGATTCACACCCGTCTGATGAAACCGCATATGAGCTAGTCGGCCCGATTCATCTTGGTGCTCTTTGGGGCTCGTAACAAATATGGCGCCCAACTGAAAGAACGTAAATACGTGTTAGTGATTAAATTGTGTATGAAGATCGATGCACATAACAATAGCCCAATAGAAGAAAAAAATAATAGACCTACATGCTTCTTTCCATATTTTCGTATTCCAAGCCATAAAATTGGTAACCGTATCAGTTACTAGACTGAAAGCCGCTGTATCAAAAATTAAGGTGAAGAGTTCGAAGATTGGATGGGAAAAATTAATAATGCCTTAGTGAATAGGAAAAGTTCTTAGAAGTCCATAGACGTAGACCCTAATTGTACGTCCTACACCTCGTTTTTTGTTTGTTTTTTTTGTATAGTTTCAGTTTGATATTTTTTTTGTGGAGCAGTTAGAATTGAAATCGATATCCGCTCAAGATTGGTGTTTGAGGCCTGAAGTATCAGGATCAATGGCTAACTGGCCTTTGATATGTGCATTTAGAAAGATTAAACGACATACCAAAGCACAAAAGGATTGTTTTTATTTTTAAACTTTTGTGATGAAATGTAGTATGACCACATCCGGAAGGTAGCTCTAGTTCAAAAGAGAGTTAATAATGATAAACCACCAATACCATCACTAATATCAATAACCCCCTTAGATGTATTAAGAAAGGTTATTATTGAGAAATAGCATATTTAATAGAAAAGTTTTGGGAATTTAAAATTAGTTACTTGTTTTTTTTATAAATTTTTTTTTTTTAGCATTTATATTTCTAAATATTATTATCATTTATGTTTTAGAATAGGTATATTTAACTTGTGTATTTTTTTCATTATATCCTTTATTTGGAAAATAATTTTTCTTTGTATTATTTTTATTTTTATTATTTTTAATTTTATTTTTTTTATTACTTTATCATTTATATATTTTTTTTACATGTTTTTGTTTTACGCATTAAAATTTAGTTTATACTAAGTTTTAGTATCGGTAATTTCGGCGAGTCTTCTTGGAAAAAAAAAATAAAAAACGTTCTGGACCTTAATATATTGTTTTGTTGTAGGATACCCGTGGGTAGTTAATACGTTCGGAATTCACGTCTAAATTTAGTAAATAGGGAATGAATGTAGAAACAAGGTCACAGGCCAAAAATAGGAAACGTAGAGCAAATTCAGATTCAAGCATTCCGATAACTCATTCACAACCTAAACAGAGGAAAATAAGGTATCATAGAACAAGAATGAATTCGGACAATAGTAACGGACATAGCAATAGTAACGGGTATTTTACCGATTTATCGACATCCATAAGGTCAGGGAACAGGAGAAACCCTAACAACCCACCTCTAGGCATAGGGTTCCGTGAAGCAGTGGCGGGTAACAATGTCCAAGAGGAAAATATTGCACCGGAGGTAAGAAACCTGGTCGTGGACGAAGCCTTAATAGTTCAAAGATCTCTTGAAGAGCAAGTTAAAAAAATGATACAAGATGAATTATTAGAAGTCAGAAAGTCAATAGGAGAACTGGCAAAGGCTGTTAAAGATTTAGCTGGATCAAACGTACAAACCAACCGGCAGAGAGATGCTAATCAGACCCAGGGAAACATTTTATCAAATAATGCGGAAAACATACTTCCAAACGGTAATTTAAACGTGTCAGGTCTGAATTTTGCTACCAACGATTTTAATAGTCAAAATCCGAGCACCAGTGGTACAGCATCTGCTAACAATTTACCGAAAAATCAAACAGTACCCGGCGAAAGCTATGTAATCCGAAATACAGACCAATTGCGAATTAGAATTGATAGATGGGGTCTTAATTTCGATGGGAACTCTAGGAATATGAGTGTAGAGGATTTCATATTTCGAATTGAAAGACTGCAAGCTCAATATGCCATACCTTGGGAAGAAGTTCTCAGAGATTTTCACTTATTAGTATCTGGCCAAGCAAAAGATTGGTATTGGTTATTTTTACAGACCCATTATTTTTCGAATTGGCCCGGACTTAAAGATTCGTTACTCAGCCAATATCAAACAACCCGATCAAACTTTGAAATTATGAGAGACCTAGTCGAACGTAAACAACAGCCAAATGAGTCTATAGATAATTATTTTCATATCATGTGCAAATTACGATCCAAATTGGTCCAATCTATACCCGAATTTGACATGATAAAAATTTTAAAAAGAAATGTTAGAGAAAGTGTTAGTAGAATCGTATACCCAATTAGTGTCTCTTCTGTGGAACAACTCAGAATAGAGTGCAACGAAGTTGAGCGTAATTTCCCGAGGAGGGAAATAAGAAACAACAATATGCCACTACGTCCAACAAGAACGGTTAACGATCTCTATTATAACGAAACAGAATGTCTTGAACAACTAGAAACCACGCCGACAGTTTTTGAAGAGGTAGCTGCAATAAGACTGAATCAACAACAGCAATCACAACAAAAACAACCACTGATTTGTTGGAATTGTAAGGTTCCTGGACATGGTTTTAGAGATTGTGATTCGGCGGAACGTACCTTATTTTGCTATAGATGTGGTAAGCCGAATGTTATAACGCCAAAATGTCCACACTGTCAGCAGGAAAACAGGATGAGGGGCGCGGGAACATCCGGGGTCCCACGTCAATCCAAAAACCCGCGAACTAATTTTAAAGTCCCAAGGTCCTAAGGAAAATAAACAAAAACTCATACAAAACTTTATGACAGCTAATGATAACAATTACATACCTGGGTTAAGACACTTCATGCCATTCGAGGTTAGGTAAAATAATTATGACGAGGTCAGAGCTCGCATCTTTGATCTGCCAAAGCCATTTAAAAAGGTATCCAATCGTATCCTTAAGGTCAGACAAAAATTTTTAGAGCGTCGTCGGCTAAAACGTCATTTAATAGAATCAATCCATAGAGCTAATAAAGATAGTTTAGATCCTCGGGTTTTTGCTGATGTTTTGGTTGAGGGAAATGCACTAACAGGGCTTTTAGATACCGGGGCGTCAATCAGCATATTAGGTAAGGACTGTAGGGAATTAATCCAGAATTTAGGCCTAAGAATTCTTCCAATGTTGACCAGTGTAAAAACTGCTAGTGGTCAACAGCATAGAATTTTAGGCAAAGTAAAAGTCTCCATCAAGTTCAAAGAGCAGGAACACAACATGCTTCTGTATCTTTGTCCGGATTTGGAACAGGCTCTGTACCTAGGAGTTGATTTCTGGAAGACGTTTGGGTTGGCCCCTGAAATAATAGAGGTTGAGGAGTTAAATGTCGAAAAAATTCAACAGGATTTTTGTAGTAATGAAAGGGAACATAGAATGAAACCTCATTTGCTCAATGCCGATCAACAAAAACAGTTAGAGAGCGTAGTCGAACTTTTTGATACTTTTGAGGAAAAGGGTTTAGGCTGTACCCATCTGGAAAAGCACACAATCAAGTTGATAGAGGGAGCGGTTCCAGTAAAGGACAGGTATTATCCGATTTCACCGGCGGTACAGGAAATAACCTATAATGAGATCGATAATATGTTAAAACTGAACGTGATAGAAGAAAGTGAAAGTCCGTGGAGTAATAGGACCACAGTAGTTCGGAAACCAGGAAAAAACCGATTTTGTTTAGATGCAAGAAAATTAAATAAACTGACAGTCAAGGATACGTACCCATTGCAAAATATTGATGGCATACTAAGTAGAATAGATGAAACATACTTCATTAGCAGTGTCGATTTGAAATATGCTTTTTGGCAAATCGAACTAGATGACGAAAGTAAGCCATATACTGCGTTCACGGTTGCGGGAAGGCCATTATACCAATTTCGCGTGATGCCATTCGGTCTGTGCAACGCAGCGCAAAGATTATGCCGGTTAATGGATAGCATTATACCTCAAAAATTAAAAGACAATGTGTTTATATATTTAGACGACCTTTTAGTTATTTCAAGCACATTCGAAGAACTCCTAAGATTGTTAACAGAGGTAGCTAACTGTCTGAAAAGAGCAAATCTTACTATTGGCTTGGGGAAATCACAGTTTTGTATCATCGGTGGTGGAGCATTGAAGACAGACCCCGAAAAAGTCAAGGCTATTAAGAGCATCAAATTGCCTAAAACGACAAGGGAAGTCAGAAGTTTTCTCGGGACAGCTGGCTGGTACCGGCGCTTCATCAAAGATTTTGCAACAATATCAGCACCACTTACTGATACGTTAAAAAAATCGAAAAAGTTTCATATGACTCCGACGGCAAGTCAAGCGTTTGAAGAACTTAAAAAAGCATTAACATCAGCACCGGTATTAAAACACGCCGATTTCACAAAAAGATTTTTTATACAATGCGACGCATCAGATTATGGTATTGGGGCTGTTTTGTACCAGTTAAATAATGCAAAGGAGGAACACCCAATCGCTTTTTATTCACAAAAGCTGAATTCATGTCAAAAGAACTATAGCGTGACAGAAAAAGAATGTTTAGCAGCAGTAATGGCTATAAAAAAATTCAGACCATACGTCGAGATGATGCCATTTACCGTCGTGACTGATCATGCGAGCATCAAATGGCTAATGAGTCTGAAAGATCTCAGCGGGAGATTAGCTCGATGGTCTTTACACTTACAAGCATATGATTTTGAGATCGAGCACAGAAAAGGGTCAGACAATATAGTCGCGGATATGCTATCAAGAGCACCTCACGATTTGGAAGTAAATGCTATGGAGAATGAGGAAATGTTGGATTTTGACCCTGAAGAATTTAAAAGCGATGAATACCTGGATTTAGTGAAAAAAGTGAGTGAGAACGCTGAAAGTTTACCAGATGTTAGAGTCGAAGACGGTTTGGTTTTCAAGAAAAATGCCTTTGATCAATCTGAAGGAGAACAATTTAAGTGGAAATTGTGGGTACCGGTGAATGTAACGGCAAAAATAATAGAAAAATCCCATTCACCTAATATTTCAGCACATGGTGGTATTGCAAAAACGTTAGAAAGAGTGAAAAGATTCTTTTATTGGCCAAAAATGACTGTGCAAATTAGAGAATACGTTAAGGCATGTCAAGTTTGTAAAGAGACAAAACCGGCTAATCAGAATCTTATGCCGGGAATCGGTCAAGAAGTAATAACAGAACGACCGTTTCAGAAATTGTATATTGACTTCCTTGGCAAATATCCGAGATCTAAAAGCGGAAATTGCTACATATTTATAGTGGTAGACCATTTCACTAAATTTACTTTTTTAAAGGCAATGCGAGAAGCTACGACAAACAATGTAGTACAATTCTTGACGCAAGAGATTTTCCACAAATTTGGCGTCCCTGAAATTATCCACAGTGATAATGGTTCCCAGTTTGTAGCAAAGGGTTTCCAAAGTATGATAAACACGTACAAGATAAAACATTTAAGAACGGCTGTTTATGCTCCTCAGTCAAATGCGTCTGAGAGAGTAAATCAATCGGTGTTGGCAGCTATAAGAGCATATTTAGAAGAAGACCACCGCGATTGGGATCTTTATCTGTCCGAGATAGAGTGTGCTTTGAGGAACTCGGTCCACTCAGCGACGGGAGTAACTCCTTTTTTCGCATTATTTGGAATCCATATGTTTACCAGTGCGACTGATTATAAACTCCCTAGGAAGCTATTATCACTATCTGACCATGAAATTGTCAATTTAAAAAACAACGAAAAACTTGAAATAATTAGGGAAAGGATTAAAAAGAACATGCACGACGCCTACGAAAGATCCGCGGAACGATATAATAAACGGGCGAGGGTAGCTAAACTTATTCCAGGGCAGGAAGTTTACCGCAGAAATACGGTGTTGAGAGATTTCGGGAAGAACCGGAATGCAAAATTTTGTAGAAAATTTCTGAAATGCCGAATACTCAGACCGGTTGGAAATAATATGTTCGAATTAGAGGATATGAACGGAAAACCCATAGGTATATTTCATGCCAAAGATATAAAAACGTGAAAAGTGTTCGAAAGTAGTTATAAGTATATGGGTCATAAAGATCGGCGTTGATTTTTGATGATTTGGGTTTTGCCAGGGCAGTCAGAATCATTACAATTAATAATTCAATGAATTGTTCAAATTAGGCCAACGTTTCTAAGCAGGTTACATGTGTAACCGTCATTGTGCCATTGGTGCGATTCCGTTAGCGTTCTGGGGAACTATGCCATTAAGAACTGGGAGTCGTTAGTCACCTGGTACAAGGACATTTATCTGAGTCCGGAATTACGGCGAAATGAACAAAACAACCGAATTAAGAGGCAAAAATTTCAGTACAGAAAATGTGTTCTCATTGTAATGACCAGACTGTGACTGACGAATGATTTTCGTGCGATATATTACCAACGCGGGGACCGAAAAGTTCTCGATTTTTTTTTGGGGCAAATTCAGAAGGGTTCAACCCTTAGATATGGGGGGGGGGGTTTCGGACAAAGGTTAAGATGACAAAGTAGGTAAAAATATAGTCGTTGAAATACAAGGCAAAGAAAACTTACGTGAACTCGGAAAGGGAAAGTATGAAAGCTCTTATCGAAGATTGGTCGTCGGAAGGATCTGAAAGAGGAGAATAGAATAAATCAGGCTAACCTATGAATATGAGGAAAATACTTACCTGTAATGCCCGGCTTGAGACATCTCAGGGTGTGGGAGTTCCCCACGTGGATAATTTTTACCCTGTAATGGTCGCGCGAAACGCCGATGAAATGCATCTTGCGTAGAGTTCAAAGTGCGGTCGCAGTCGAGAAAGCCCAAGAAAGATAGAAAAAATTAACAAGTGCAATAATACGATTGAATTCTGTGATAAAAACCAAATGACGTGCAATATTAGGATATAAGAGGCAATTTAGAATTAGATTATTAGTTTTAAGTTGTACTTGTCCTAATATATGGCGATTTAGTTTCTGTTATAGATATAAGCGTAATTATACACTTTGATTATACACTGTTATACAATTTTCGTAATTATACATACCTCTAGAGGAGTCCGTAGTTCGTCCCCAATGTCGTCTTAAATGTAAATAGTTTCAAGTTAAACTTTCCAACGTACCTGAAAGAGGGGCGAAAAGAGAACGAAAAGTAAAAGTCGTAAAAGGGTAATTTCATTAATACTTCCCTGATAGTGGCAGTAGACGAGTGAAGATTCATTTTTTTTTTCTGTTTTTTTTTTGCCTGTCTACAATTTATCAGCGTGATTTGTAACGCCTTTAGAGCCTGGCTCTACAAGACTCAGGGTGTGGAAGTTCCCCACGTTAAGAACAGCGATCAATTTCCCTACGGCAAGAATAATTATGAGGTGGTCCACGTTTGGGGTAATGTTGAAACGACCCACGTTAGGCTGCCTGATCAAACGACCGCGGAAACGTATTGGCACATAAACCACGCACACCAGCTTTTGGCGTCCTGAGGTTGCCAAAATTGGAGTTTTGTTGCGGTGGGTCTGGGTGATGGTGTCGGTCGCCCTGCAAGACAACTAAATTAACTTTAGTATTGCGTAAATCTAAATCGGAGGAAAGGAAACTTTCCGGGGTTTTTTTTTTTGTATATATAGCCTCCGGGTCTTTATGTTTAAGAGGAACTAATACCTCGATAGCGTAAACGTTATGGACTATTTTTAATTTCCACATTTTATATGGTCGTGTTGCAAACTTTCTGCGTCCATTGGGGTTGATCCATATGGTACACTATTGACTCCATGGATCGGATTGCCACCGGCAGTCTTTTGAAGAGACATCTGCTATAAATATAAATATAAATATAAATATGAGAATATTATATTGTACGCAGAAATGTACAATTGGAAAATAAGAATTTTGTTGCTTACATTTTAGTTTGAGCGCCGCCGCGTGGAGCAATGTGTCGGTTCCTTTATTTATTTTGTAACTATTGTTTTTTTTTTTTGTTTGGCATGTGTTTTTTTTTTGGTTAATCCGTTAATGTTGTTTTAAGAATATTTTGGTTCACTGACATTTTTGTTTTATCCTGGTAAGTTTTTTTTTGTTTCTTTTCACGTTTCACTAAATTTTCGTGGTTTGATACAAAAGCCACAGATAAACTTTAACACACAGGTGTCACATCGGCTTGTGGATTCTGTGTAAATAGCGTTGCCAGACGGTGTAGTACGCTAAAAGAAAACGAAAAGACGGTTATGAATGAAATTACGATTCGTTTTGATTTTTGCGTTCTATATTGAAAATAGATATTATGGTTAGTGTCTGTGACCGGAAAAAAGGAAAAAGGAGGAAAAGTATAGAACAATCTAGATTATTCGAAAAGGAAAAAGGATAACCGTAGAAATTAGACAGAGTAAGAGAAAGTAGTCAAACGAGTTTAGAGAAAATATTGGAAAGTCAAACTAGTTTGTGGGGTAAAGCTAAACTTAGCCATCTTTTGAGAGGCATTGCTAATTAAGGCGCCGATCAGCAAAGTATTAAAAAGAACTAAGGCGGAACTACAGAAAATTTGTGTTTAAAATAAAATAAAAAATTTAAGTCCTGTGCGGGGTGAAAAATAAAAAAAAGAATATATACAGAAATACCAATTAAAGTGAAAACAATACGCAATAAAACAAGATAAAAAACGTACCAAAGTGAGTAATATTTAAAATAAGGTGAAATTTAAAGGATGGTTAAAATAAAGTCTCCTTGAAGGTCGTTGCAGGAGTGAGGAAAGGCTACCGGCGACAGCAAAGGTTATTATAGGTTCCCTGTATAAATATAGTGAGAGGAAAGAAAAGAAAACGTAAGTTTGAATCTGTGGGGTATTATGTATTAAGGATAGTGTTGAACATTTACGTTATTTAATAGTGGGGTATTGGCTTCCAACTGGAACAGGACCAGATGGTTGAAAGGGAAAGTGGAGACCGGTATCCCAGCAAGATATCCTGTAACTGCCCAAAATAAAGTAAAATAAAAGTAAAGTATCCCGGAAAACAGGTAACCTTAGCCTAAGTTTCACAAGTGTAGCCTGTGAAGATTGAAAGTAACCAAGAGAACCATAATTAAATCAATAAGGTGGCGTGGAAAGTATTTAAAAGAAAAAAAAGGCGTTAATGAGAAAATTTGAATGTTGAAAGCAATACATTAATACTTACCAAGAATAGAAAAAGTTAATTAAAATATCCGGCAAACCGTTGTAAAATAAAAAGAATAAATTTTTAACCTTTAAGAAAATAAACCCAGGAACTGAAAAGGAAATTGTTAAAAAAAAAAAAAAAAAAATAAAAATATATAGAAAGAGGAAATCAAATATTGTAAAATTAAGTATATTTAGTGCATGTTATTTAAGTTTAGTTATATGTAGTGCGGTACCAACCGAAGTGCTATATATATACAAGAAGAAAAAACTATATCCGGTGAATGTCCATATATATGAAAAACCATTATATATAGATCACACGTAGTCAATTTTTATTGGTATCTATATATATAAAATTGAATGTGTGTTTGTTTATTTGTTTGTTTGTGTGTACCTTATAGGAGACCAAACCTCTGGACCGATCTTCCTGAAATTTTTACAGCATTTAACTGGGACTCTGGCATGATTAATAGGGTACTTTTTTTTTGACCACGCCCACTTTTACGCCCACTTTTTTAAAATTATGTAATTGCTCCCATATAGTTTTTAACAGATTTACTTCAAATTGTATACACATTATACTCCAGGCGAGGTAGAAATAAACATTTCTTACGCCACGCCCCCTTTCACGCCCCTTTTCACGCCAAATTTTGTTTGAAAGTTTTAAACTTTTTTTTCTCTGTACAAATTTGTTCCTTCCAACGGATTTTTTTATTTGGTAGTATATTGCTCTTAATACTGTTAACGTCGCCATATAACTATGAACCACGCCCATTTCACCGCCCTCTTTTTTTTTACTTATACCACTAACAATGTTTGCTATACAAAATAATTTTTTTGTAATATGTATTTATCTAAAGTTTTATACACTTTTTATCTACAGGTAAGGTAGCCATACATTTTTTTATTACCAAGTCCCCCTTTTTCGCCCCATTTTACCTTAAATCATAATTAATCTGCTTTCAATCTATCTATATATATAAAAATGAATGTGTGTTTGTTTGTGCTTTATAGGAGGCCAAACCAAAGAACCGATCTTCCTGAAATTTTCAGAGCGTGTTACTGTGACTCTGGAAGGAATAATATGCTATATAAATTTTTGATTGGACAAAGGGGCGGTGCCACGCCCATATAACCCAAAATTTGAAAAAGTCATATCACGGGAATTTTTTTACCTACAGCAGTCATATTTGGTACATATGGTATTAGCATGAATAGAAATACATACAAGAAGAAAAGTGGGCGGGACCACGCCCCTTTTTAGAAAAATAAAAAATCGTAATATCTTCTAAACTACTGGGAGGATCGTCATGAAATTTTCAAAAAAGGATATTTTTGCGAAATAATAAGACCTTAGCTATATAAAGTTGTTAGTGAGCAAAGGGGCGTGGCGTATATATAAAAACGTTGATGCATTTGATTGTAACGAATGATCTCCGGAACCATAAGAGCTGTCGAGGTAGGATTTCCAGCATAGGTTCGGTTCGAGCTCTTCTGTGTTTTTTTTTAGTTTTAACCCTCTAGCTGGCGTTGGGGTCAAGTTAAAAACAAAAATTTTTACTTTCAGCGCGATTTGACTGCAATTCAGAATGAACGTATGCTTCGTCATAAGAAATTTTTGTATGTATAAATGGACCCGATAGGTGGCGCTGGGTAAAGTTATTTCGAATATTCTTATTTATGGTGTGATTTTAATGAAACTAAGAATGTACATATATGTATGTTAGAAACATTTTTTTATTGGACCCGGTAGATGGCGCTGTCGTTCGAAAAATAATGAGTTGTCAAATTTATATAAATTTTAATAAATAAACTCACAAACGTTTTTATATATAAATATTCTAACGAAAAAGAAGGAAAAAGCCGCTACATTATTGCATGGTGGCCGCACAGCTCATTCAGCACTCAAATCACCGTTAAACGTACAAAAAAATGAGAATGCCGTCTGTAATATCAAAAAACATTCCGGTATGGCAAAAGTTCTGCAAAAATGCAGTATTTTTATTTGGGATGAATGTACCATGGCTCACAAACATTGTGATTTGATTTGATAAAAGATTTGAAAGGCAATGAAAGATTTTTTGGTGAAGCTCTCATTTTATTATCTGGAGATCTTCGTCACACATTTTATATAGGTATATACAGATTCTAACTAAAATAAAAATTCATTGAGGGCAAAACAACGTTTGCCGGGTCCAGCTAGTATAAATATAAAAAAAAAAAAACGGCAAAAGTATAGAAGCTTATCTGCGAAACAATCAGCTTTAGGGAGCTCCTTCAAGACAGACCGAATGTGATATCTATATAGGAAATAATAAAAAAATATATTAACCGGTAGCAAAAAAAGAAGAGATAGATAAATAATTTTAAATCGAAGAGTAATATTCGTATGAGTGGCACTTGTGTTGAAAAGTACTATAGTTTAGTTTTAGATATTGTTTCTATAGGTCTTGTATGTTAAAAATAAAATGTATTTTTCTTTTTTGATTTGTTCATTATATAACCGTCAGATTTTTGCTAGTGTTGTTTAATATTATTAAATTTATATACCACATATTTTATTGTTTCTTTACTTACGTCAAGGATATATAGTAAACTTAAATTAAAAAGAGAGAAGTTTAATAATTTGATAAAAAGTTTATTGTTAAATAAAAATAAAGATTATGTATTGAAATAAGCGTAAATATCAAGAAAATGTGTGAGTAAATTTATTTAGGAGGGGGATATTGATATAAGGTGAAAGTGGTGAAGGGTGGTTTTAGGGATCTTCATTGATGAGAGAAGGAGAGACGGAGATCACGGTTGGGATGGGCAACTGGGGTGTAAGACCTGCCTCCTACGCTGGATGTGGTGGTGAGTTCGTTAATAAATTTTGTTTAGTGATGTTTGTATAATTTGTCAGGTCCCTGAGGCCAAGGTGATGGGATGGATTCACACCCGTCTGATGAAACCGCATATGAGCTAGTCGGCCCGATTCATCTTGGTGCTCTTTGCGGCTCGTAACAAATATGGCGCCCAACTGAAAGAACGTAAATACGTGTTAGTGATTAAATTGTGTATGAAGATCGATGCACATAACAATAGCCCAATAGAAGAAAAAAATAATAGACCTACATGTTTCTTTCCATATTTTCGTATTCCAAGCCATAAAATTGGTAACCGTATCAGTTACTAGACTGAAAGCCGCTGTATCAAAAATTAAGGTGAAGAGTTCGAAGATTGGATGGGAAAAATTAATAATGCCTGAGTGAATAGGAAAAGTTCTTAGAAGTCCATAGACGTAGACCCTAATTGTACGTCCTACACCTCGTTTTTTGTTTGTTTTTTTTGTATAGTTTCAGTTTGATATTTTTTTTGTGGAGCAGTTAGAATTGAAATCGATATCCGCTCAAGATTGGTGTTTGAGGCCTGAAGTATCAGGATCAATGGCTAACTGGCCTTTGATATGTGCATTTAGAAAGATTAAACGACATACCAGAGCACAAAAGGATTGTTTTTATTTTTAAACTTTTGTGATGGAATGTAGTATGACCACATCCGGAAGGCAGCTCTAGTTCAAAAGAGAGTTAATAATGATAAACCACCAATACCATCACTAATATCAATAACCCCCTTAGATGTATTAAGAAAGGTTATTATTGAGAAATAGCATATTTAATAGAAAAGTTTTGGGAATTTAAAATTAGTTACTTGTTTTTTTTATAAATTTTTTTTTTTTAGCATTTATATTTCTAAATATTATTATCATTTATGTTTTAGAATAGGTATATTTAACTTGTGTATTTTTTTCATTATATCCTTTATTTGGAAAATAATTTTTCTTTGTATTATTTTTATTTTTATTATTTTTAATTTTATTTTTTTTATTACTTTATCATTTATATATTTTTTTTTACATGTTTTTGTTTTACGCATTAAAATTTAGTTTATACTAAGTTTTAGTATCGGTAATTTCGGCGAGTCTTCTTGGAAAAAAAAAAATAAAAAACCTTCTGGACCTTAATATATTGTTTTGTTGTAGGATACCCGTGGGTAGTTAATACGTTCCGAATTCACGTCTAAATTTAGTAAATAGGGAATGAATGTAGAAACAAGGTCACAGGCCAAAAATAGGAAACGTAGAGCAAATTCAGATTCAAGCATTCCGATAACTCATTCACAACCTAAACAGAGGAAAATAAGGTATCATAGAACAAGAATGAATTCGGACAATAGTAACGGACATAGCAATAGTAACGGGTATTTTACCGATTTATCGACATCCATAAGGTCAGGGAACAGGAGAAACCCTAACAACCCACCTATAGGCATAGGGTTCCGTGAAGCAGTGGCGGGTAACAATGTCCAAGAGGAAAATATTGCACCGGAGGTAAGAAACCTGGTCGTGGACGAAGCCTTAATAGTTCAAAGATCTCTTGAAGAGCAAGTTAAAAAAATGATACAAGATGAATTATTAGAAGTCAGAAAGTCAATAGGAGAACTGGCAAAGGCTGTTAAAGATTTAGCTGGATCAAACGTACAAACCAACCGGCAGAGAGATGCTAATCAGACCCAGGGAAACATTTTATCAAATAATGCGGAAAACATACTTCCAAACGGTAATTTAAACGTGTCAGGTCTGAATTTTGCTACCAACGATTTTAATAGTCAAAATCCGAGCACCAGTGGTACAGCATCTGCTAACAATTTACCGAAAAATCAAACAGTACCTGGCGAAAGCTATGTAATCCGAAATACAGACCAATTGCGAATTAGAATTGATAGATGGGGTCTTAATTTCGATGGGAACTCTAGGAATATGAGTGTAGAGGATTTCATATTTCGAATTGAAAGACTGCAAGCTCAATATGCCATACCTTGGGAAGAAGTTCTCAGAGATTTTCACTTATTAGTATCTGGCCAAGCAAAAGATTGGTATTGGTTATTTTTACAGACCCATTATTTTTCGAATTGGCCCGGACTTAAAGATTCGTTACTCAGCCAATATCAAACAACCCGATCAAACTTTGAAATTATGAGAGACCTAGTCGAACGTAAACAACAGCCAAATGAGTCTATAGATAATTATTTTCATATCATGTGCAAATTACGATCCAAATTGGTCCAATCTATACCCGAATTTGACATGATAAAAATTTTAAAAAGAAATGTTAGAGAAAGTGTTAGTAGAATCGTATACCCAATTAGTGTCTCTTCTGTGGAACAACTCAGAATAGAGTGCAACGAAGTTGAGCGTAATTTCCCGAGGAGGGAAATAAGAAACAACAATATGCCACTACGTCCAACAAGAACGGTTAACGATCTCTATTATAACGAAACAGAATGTCTTGAACAACTAGAAACCACGCCGACAGTTTTTGAAGAGGTAGCTGCAATAAGACTGAATCAACAACAGCAATCACAACAAAAACAACCACTGATTTGTTGGAATTGTAAGGTTCCTGGACATGGTTTTAGAGATTGTGATTCGGCGGAACGTACCTTATTTTGCTATAGATGTGGTAAGCCGAATGTTATAACGCCAAAATGTCCACACTGTCAGCAGGAAAACAGGATGAGGGGCGCGGGAACATCCGGGGTCCCACGTCAATCCAAAAACCCGCGAACTAATTTTAAAGTCCCAAGGTCCTAAGGAAAATAAACAAAAACTCATACAAAACTTTATGACAGCTAATGATAACAATTACATACCTGGGTTAAGACACTTCATGCCATTCGAGGTTAGGTAAAATAATTATGACGAGGTCAGAGCTCGCATCTTTGATCTGCCAAAGCCATTTAAAAAGGTATCCAATCGTATCCTTAAGGTCAGACAAAAATTTTTAGAGCGTCGTCGGCTAAAACGTCATTTAATAGAATCAATCCATAGAGCTAATAAAGATAGTTTAGATCCTCGGGTTTTTGCTGATGTTTTGGTTGAGGGAAATGCACTAACAGGGCTTTTAGATACCGGGGCGTCAATCAGCATATTAGGTAAGGACTGTAGGGAATTAATCCAGAATTTAGGCCTAAGAATTCTTCCAATGTTGACCAGTGTAAAAACTGCTAGTGGTCAACAGCATAGAATTTTAGGCAAAGTAAAAGTCTCCATCAAGTTCAAAGAGCAGGAACACAACATGCTTCTGTATCTTTGTCCGGATTTGGAACAGGCTCTGTACCTAGGAGTTGATTTCTGGAAGACGTTTGGGTTGGCCCCTGAAATAATAGAGGTTGAGGAGTTAAATGTCGAAAAAATTCAACAGGATTTTTGTAGTAATGAAAGGGAACATAGAATGAAACCTCATTTGCTCAATGCCGATCAACAGAAACAGTTAGAGAGCGTAGTCGAACTTTTTGATACTTTTGAGGAAAAGGGTTTAGGCTGTACCCATCTGGAAAAGCACACAATCAAGTTGATAGAGGGAGCGGTTCCAGTAAAGGACAGGTATTATCCGATTTCACCGGCGGTACAGGAAATAACCTATAATGAGATCGATAATATGTTAAAACTGAACGTGATAGAAGAAAGTGAAAGTCCGTGGAGTAATAGGACCACAGTAGTTCGGAAACCAGGAAAAAACCGATTTTGTTTAGATGCAAGAAAATTAAATAAACTGACAGTCAAGGATACGTACCCATTGCAAAATATTGATGGCATACTAAGTAGAATAGATGAAACATACTTCATTAGCAGTGTCGATTTGAAATATGCTTTTTGGCAAATCGAACTAGATGACGAAAGTAAGCCATATACTGCGTTCACGGTTGCGGGAAGGCCATTATACCAATTTCGCGTGATGCCATTCGGTCTGTGCAACGCAGCGCAAAGATTATGCCGGTTAATGGATAGCATTATACCTCAAAAATTAAAAGACAATGTGTTTATATATTTAGACGACCTTTTAGTTATTTCAAGCACATTCGAAGAACACCTAAGATTGTTAACAGAGGTAGCTAACTGTCTGAAAAGAGCAAATCTTACTATTGGCTTGGGGAAATCACAGTTTTGTATCATCGGTGGTGGAGCATTGAAGACAGACCCCGAAAAAGTCAAGGCTATTAAGAGCATCAAATTGCCTAAAACGACAAGGGAAGTCAGAAGTTTTCTCGGGACAGCTGGCTGCTACCGGCGCTTCATCAAAGATTTTGCAACAATATCAGCACCACTTACTGATACGTTAAAAAAATCGAAAAAGTTTCATATGACTCCGACGGCAAGTCAAGCGTTTGAAGAACTTAACAAAGCATTAACATCAGCACCGGTATTAAAACACGCCGATTTCACAAAAAGATTTTTTATACAATGCGACGCATCAGATTATGGTATTGGGGCTGTTTTGTACCAGTTAAATAATGCAAAGGAGGAACACCCAATCGCTTTTTATTCACAAAAGCTGAATTCATGTCAAAAGAACTATAGCGTGACAGAAAAAGAATGTTTAGCAGCAGTAATGGCTATAAAAAAATTCAGACCATACGTCGAGATGATGCCATTTACCGTCGTGACTGATCATGCGAGCATCAAATGGCTAATGAGTCTGAAAGATCTCAGCGGGAGATTAGCTCGATGGTCTTTACACTTACAAGCATATGATTTTGAGATCGAGCACAGAAAAGGGTCAGACAATATAGTCGCGGATATGCTATCAAGAGCACCTCACGATTTGGAAGTAAATGCTATGGAGAATGAGGAAATGTTGGATTTTGACCCTGAAGAATTTAAAAGCGATGAATACCTGGATTTAGTGAAAAAAGTGAGTGAGAACGCTGAAAGTTTACCAGATGTTAGAGTCGAAGACGGTTTGGTTTTCAAGAAAAATGCCTTTGATCAATCTGAAGGAGAACAATTTAAGTGGAAATTGTGGGTACCGGTGAATGTAACGGCAAAAATAATAGAAAAATCCCATTCACCTAATATTTCAGCACATGGTGGTATTGCAAAAACGTTAGAAAGAGTGAAAAGATTCTTTTATTGGCCAAAAATGACTGTGCAAATTAGAGAATACGTTAAGGCATGTCAAGTTTGTAAAGAGACAAAACCGGCTAATCAGAATCTTATGCCGGGAATCGGTCAAGAAGTAATAACAGAACGACCGTTTCAGAAATTGTATATTGACTTCCTTGGCAAATATCCGAGATCTAAAAGCGGAAATTGCTACATATTTATAGTGGTAGACCATTTCACTAAATTTACTTTTTTAAAGGCAATGCGAGAAGCTACGACAAACAATGTAGTACAATTCTTGACGCAAGAGATTTTCCACAAATTTGGCGTCCCTGAAATTATCCACAGTGATAATGGTTCCCAGTTTGTAGCAAAGGGTTTCCAAAGTATGATAAACACGTACAAGATAAAACATTTAAGAACGGCTGTTTATGCTCCTCAGTCAAATGCGTCTGAGAGAGTAAATCAATCGGTGTTGGCAGCTATAAGAGCATATTTAGAAGAAGACCACCGCGATTGGGATCTTTATCTGTCCGAGATAGAGTGTGCTTTGAGGAACTCGGTCCACTCAGCGACGGGAGTAACTCCTTTTTTCGCATTATTTGGAATCCATATGTTTACCAGTGCGACTGATTATAAACTCCCTAGGAAGCTATTATCACTATCTGACCATGAAATTGTCAATTTAAAAAACAACGAAAAACTTGAAATAATTAGGGAAAGGATTAAAAAGAACATGCACGACGCCTACGAAAGATCCGCGGAACGATATAATAAACGGGCGAGGGTTGCTAAACTTATTCCAGGGCAGGAAGTTTACCGCAGAAATACGGTGTTGAGTGATTTCGGGAAGAACCGGAATGCAAAATTTTGTAGAAAATTTCTGAAATGCCGAATACTCAGACCGGTTGGAAATAATATGTTCGAATTAGAGGATATGAACGGAAAACCCATAGGTATATTTCATGCCAAAGATATAAAAACGTGAAAAGTGTTCGAAAGTAGTTATAAGTATATGGGTCATAAAGATCGGCGTTGATTTTTGATGATTTGGGTTTTGCCAGGGCAGTCAGAATCATTACAATTAATAATTCAATGAATTGTTCAAATTAGGCCAACGTTTCTAAGCAGGTTACATGTGTAACCGTCATTGTGCCATTGGTGCGATTCCGTTAGCGTTCTGGGGAACTATGCCATTAAGAACTGGGAGTCGTTAGTCACCTGGTACAAGGACATTTATCTGAGTCCGGAATTACGGCGAAATGAACAAAACAACCGAATTAAGAGGCAAAAATTTCAGTACAGAAAATGTGTTCTCATTGTAATGACCAGACTGTGACTGACGAATGATTTTCGTGCGATATATTACAAACGCGGGGACCGAAAAGTTCTCGATTTTTTTTGGGGCAAATTCAGAAGGGTTCAACCCTTAGATATGGGGGGGGGGTTTCGGACAAAGGTTAAGATGACAAAGTAGGTAAAAATATAGTCGTTGAAATACAAGGCAAAGAAAACTTACGTGAACTCGGAAAGGGAAAGTATGAAAGCTCTTATCGAAGATTGGTCGTCGGAAGGATCTGAAAGAGGAGAATAGAATAAATCAGGCTAACCTATGAATATGAGGAAAATACTTACCTGTAATGCCCGGCTTGAGACATCTCAGGGTGTGGGAGTTCCCCACGTGGATAATTTTTACCCTGTAATGGTCGCGCGAAACGCCGATGAAATGCATCTTGCGTAGAGTTCAAAGTGCGGTCGCAGTCGAGAAAGCCCAAGAAAGATAGAAAAAATTAACAAGTGCAATAATACGATTGAATTCTGTGATAAAAACCAAATGACGTGCAATATTAGGATATAAGAGGCAATTTAGAATTAGATTATTAGTTTTAAGTTGTACTTGTCCTAATATATGGCGATTTAGTTTCTGTTATAGATATAAGCGTAATTATACACTTTGATTATACACTGTTATACAATTTTCGTGATTATACATACCTCTAGAGGAGTCCGTAGTTCGTCCCCAATGTCGTCTTAAATGTAAATAGTTTCAAGTTAAACTTTCCAACGTACCTGAAAGAGGGGCGAAAAGAGAACGAAAAGTAAAAGTCGTAAAAGGGTAATTTCATTAATACTTCCCTGATAGTGGCAGTAGACGAGTGAAGATTCATTTTTTTTTTCTGTTTTTTTTTTGCCTGTCTACAATTTATCAGCGTGATTTGTAACGCCTTTAGAGCCTGGCTCTACAAGACTCAGGGTGTGGAAGTTCCCCACGTTAAGAACAGCGATCAATTTCCCTACGGCAAGAATAATTATGAGGTGGTCCACGTTTGGGGTAATGTTGAAACGACCCACGTTAGGCTGCCTGATCAAACGACCGCGGAAACGTATTGGCACATAAACCACGCACACCAGCTTTTGGCGTCCTGAGGTTGCCAAAATTGGAGTTTTGTTGCGGTGGGTCTGGGTGATGGTGTCGGTCGCCCTGCAAGACAACTAAATTAACTTTAGTATTGCGTAAATCTAAATCGGAGGAAAGGAAACTTTCCGGGGTTTTTTTTTTTGTATATATAGCCTCCGGGTCTTTATGTTTAAGAGGAACTAATACCTCGATAGCGTAAACGTTATGGACTATTTTTAATTTCCACATTTTATATGGTCGTGTTGCAAACTTTCTGCGTCCATTGGGGTTGATCCATATGGTACACTATTGACTCCATGGATCGGATTGCCACCGGCAGTCTTTTGAAGAGACATCTGCTATAAATATAAATATAAATATGAGAATATTATATTGTACGCAGAAATGTACAATTGGAAAATAAGAATTTTGTTGCTTACATTTTAGTTTGAGCGCCGCCGCGTGGAGCAATGTGTCGGTTCCTTTATTTATTTTGTAACTATTGTTTTTTTTTTTGTTTGGCATGTGTTTTTTTTTTGGTTAATCCGTTAATGTTGTTTTAAGAATATTTTGGTTCACTGACATTTTTGTTTTATCCTGGTAAGTTTTTTTTAACCTTTTCACGTTTCACTAAATTTTCGTGGTTTGATACAAAAGCCACAGATAAACTTTAACACACAGGTGTCACATCGGCTTGTGGATTCTGTGTAAATAGCGTTGCCAGACGGTGTAGTACGCTAAAAGAAAACGAAAAGACGGTTATGAATGAAATTACGATTCGTTTTGATTTTTGCGTTCTATATTGAAAATAGATATTATGGTTAGTGTCTGTGACCGGAAAAAAGGAAAAAGGAGGAAAAGTATAGAACAATCTAGATTATTCGAAAAGGAAAAAGGATAACCGTAGAAATTAGACAGAGTAAGAGAAAGTAGTCAAACGAGTTTAGAGAAAATATTGGAAAGTCAAACTAGTTTGTGGGGTAAAGCTAAACTTAGCCATCTTTTGAGAGGCATTGCTAATTAAGGCGCCGATCAGCAAAGTATTAAAAAGAACTAAGGCGGAACTACAGAAAATTTGTGTTTAAAATAAAATAAAAAATTTAAGTCCTGTGCGGGGTGAAAAATAAAAAAAAGAATATATACAGAAATACCAATTAAAGTGAAAACAATACGCAATAAAACAAGATAAAAAAACGTACCAAAGTGAGTAATATTTAAAATAAGGTGAAATTTAAAGGATGGTTAAAATAAAGTCTCCTTGAAGGTCGTTGCAGGAGTGAGGAAAGGCTACCGGCGACAGCAAAGGTTATTATAGGTTCCCTGTATAAATATAGTGAGAGGAAAGAAAAGAAAACAAGTTTGAATCTGTGGGGTATTATGTATTAAGGATAGTGTTGAACATTTACGTTATTTAATAGTGGGGTATTGGCTTCCAACTGGAACAGGACCAGATGGTTGAAAGGGAAAGTGGAGACCGGTATCCCAGCAAGATATCCTATAACTGCCCAAAATAAAGTAAAATAAAAGTAAAGTATCCCGGAAAACAGGTAACCTTAGCCTAAGTTTCACAAGTGTAGCCTGTGAAGATTGAAAGTAACCAAGAGAACCATAATTAAATCAATAAGGTGGCGTGGAAAGTATTTAAAAGAAAAAAAAGGCGTTAATGAGAAAATTTGAATGTTGAAAGCAATACATTAATACTTACCAAGAATAGAAAAAGTTAATTAAAATATCCGGCAAACCGTTGTAAAACAAAAAGAATAAATTTTTAACCTTTAAGAAAATAAACCCAGGAACTGAAAAGGAAATTGTTTAAAAAAAAAAAATAAATAAAAATATATAGAAAGAGGAAATCAAATATTGTAAAATTAAGTATATTTAGTGCATGTTATTTAAGTTTAGTTATAAGTAGTGCGGTACCAACCGAAGTGCTATATATATAAAAGAAGAAAAAACTATATCCGGTGAATGTCATATATATGAAAAACCATTATATATAGATCACACGTAGTCAATTTTTATTGGTATATAAATATAAAAAAAAACGGCAAAAGTATAGAAGCTTATCTGCGAAACAATCAGCTTTAGGGAGCTCCTTCAAGACAGGGTTTTCGTGAGAGTAAGTGTAGACCTTTGCAGACCGAATGTGATATCTATATAGGAAATAAAAAAAAAATATATTAACCGGTAGCAAAAAAAGAAGAGATAGATAAAGAATTTTAAATCGAAGAGTAATATTCGTATGAGTGGCACTTGTGTTGAAAAGTACTATAGTTTAGTTTTAGATATTGTTTCTATAGGTCTTGTATGTTAAAAATAAAATGTATTTTTCTTTTTTGATTTGTTCATTATATAACCGTCAGATTTTTGCTAGTGTTGTTTAATATTATCAAATTTATATACCACATATTTTATTGTTTCTTTACTTACGTCAAGCATATATAGTAAACTTAAATTAAAAAGAGAGAAGTTTAATAATTTGATAAAAAGTTTATTGTTAAATAAAAATAAAGATTATGTATTGAAATAAGCGTAAATATCAAGAAAATGTGTGTGTAAATTTATTTAAGAGGGGGATATTGATATAAGGTGAAAGTGGTGAAGGGTGGTTTTAGGGATCTTCATTGATGAGAGAAGGAGAGACGGAGATCACGGTTGGGATGGGCAACTGCGGTGTAAGACCTGCCTCCTACGCTGGATGTGGTGGTGAGTTCGTTAATAAATTTTGTTTAGTGATGTTTGTATAATTTGTCAGGTCCCTGAGGCCAAGGTGATGGGATGGATTCACACCCGTCTGATGAAACCGCATATGAGCTAGTCAGCCCGATTCATCTTGGTGCTCTTTGGGGCTCGTAACAATACTTAACGAATACCACCCGAAGCTAAAATTCACCTTTGAAATGGAAGCAGACAAATCTATAGCTTTTCTTGATACCAAAATTCATAAACAAGAACAAAAATTAATTTTAAATTGGTATACCAAGCCAATTGCCTGCCTCCGGGAGGATTTTAAATTTCAACTCGACGCACATAAAATCACAAAAAATTAACACAGCAAATAACTTAGTACATAAAATATTACAAATTTCTCACCCAAAATTCAAACAAGAAAACATACAAAAAATACACAATATATTACACAATAACAACTATCCAAAATGGAAACCTAACTAATAAACAAAATAATAAAAATACAAATACAAATCAAAACGCCGAACCTATAAGATATTTAGGAATCCAATATATTCCAAATTTGACAGAAAACAAAAATCTAAGATCACTCATCGAACAGGAAAACATAAAAGTAGCACACCGCCCAACTCAAACAATAAATAAAATTTTCACAAAAACCAAAGACAAAACTCCGCTGATAGAAACAACGTTGTGTATGAAATTCAATGCAAAAACTCCAACAACAACTATATAGGAACAACAAAGCGCGCATTGAAAACAAGAATAGCAGAGCACAAAAAGGACAGAGAAAAAGGAAGAGCAATAACAGCGCTAAGTCAACATTTGATAACGCAAAAACATCATGCGGAGTTTGAACATGTTAAGATCTTAGACTATGAATGTAACGAAAACAAACGATTAACTTTAGAGAGCTTAAGAATACAGCAAAAAATTAAAACATGTATGAATAGTAAGGAGGACAAAGACAAAATTAGTTTAGTTTATACTGTGATATTGTAGGCTACGCAACTGTGATATTTTTGTTTTGTGAAGTCCAGTTTTTCTTTTTGATTATTGTTACAATTATTTATTTATTTATTTTAGTGATTGACAAAAAATTAAAAATTTTAATATATATATTTTAAATTATAAAATTTATAATAAAAGCAGCAAATATTTTTGACAAATGCAATAACAACAGAAAAATGTAAGTTATAACTTATTTTGTATACATTATAAAACTAATTAATTAAGAAAAAATTATTTTTTCTAGTTCAATAAAAAAGCTCTTGAAAATGTTTCCAAAAAGGAACGAAACGTTGGGCAAATGATGTTATAAAAGTTGTTTTATTTGCATCACCAGCAAGGACCAGTAAGCTCGTATCAAATATAATCATAATTTGGTCTCTGGTCATCAAAAAAAAAAAATTCTGAAAAAAAAATTGTTTGTTAAAGTCAAAAGTTTGATATAACCACTGTTCGCTATACGACAAGCAATTTGTATGAAAAATGTGATCAAATCTCTTGGGACCGAAGAAATTCTTCGCTATAAACAAAAATTTATTACAACCAGGGTCCGTTATAAGCGAACTCCATTGTATTAAATTTTAATAATTTTGGGAATCTCCAATCTCTTCACTTTACCCGGCCTTCCCACGTTCAAGTCAAATTGATCACACATACAATAGTCAAAAAATTGTTAAGCAACTGTCCCATTGAAAAATTGAAAGAGAGAATTGAAACGTATGATTGTTTAGTAAAAAAGAGTAAAAAAGTATGAGTGCATTACAACCTGAAAGCCAAAAATTTAACGTGTGAAGACCACGTAATATCTAAAATATATTTACGCTTATCCATGACTCCTTGACTGACTGACTGACTGAGAGACTGACTGATTCTGCAACGTTGACCAAAACGATACGGTTCTAATTCCTAGGATTGATCTCGCCCCAACCGACACCACATTACCTTTCATATTAAAACGCCGCCAGTTTCCAGTAATTCCTGCATACGCAATTACCATAAACAAGGCTCAAGGCCAGTCATTTGATTACGTTGGCATTAATTTGGAGACCGCGGTGTCACATTCAAAAGTTGCAAGCCAAGTTAAGATACGTATTCAATCGAACCCACAGCAAGGAAAACTATTAAATGACCAACGATTTTTCACACGAAATATAGTTTTTCAAGAGATTCTAAATTGTAAAACTTTTTTGCCAAACATTTCTTATCTCTTTTGATACTTATGTATACAATTTCTACAAACACAATCTTTTTTCTTATGTACATATGAAACTATATAATTTTCAATTTACTACTATATTAAAAGAAATTTAATATATTATAAATTTCTCGTGTATTTAAATTTAAACTGTTTATTTTATTCATAATTTTTTAACGGGCGCCTAGGCGCCACACAATCAACTAGTAATAAATATTTTTATACCCTATAACATTATATGGTTTGGGTATAATGACTTTGTGCTGCTGTTTGTAACTACCAAAAATATTTGACCTAGACCCATCTTTTATTATACCGATCGAATCAGAATCACTAACTGATTCGATTTAACGATGTCCGTCCGTCCGTCCGTCCGTCTGTGTGTCCATGTAAACCTTGTAATCAAACTGCAGGTCGCAAATATGAAAATATTTTGATGAAATTTGGTATATAAGCTTTTATCGGCCACAAAATGAACGCTATTGAAATTGGTGAGAATCGGTCCATGTTCAGACCTAGCCCCCATACAAATGACCCCTATGAAATCGACATAAATTGCCATAAGATTCAAATTGTCATATAGATCTTACTCAAATTGGGTTTGTATGCATTTATTACATCCATTAATGAGTAGTCCAAAAATGGTCCCTATGGGACAACTCTTAGTCATAGGCCCCATATAGAGCTGCTTCCCGATCTTCACTTAAATCTATCAAAAAACAAAAAAATTGCACTGATTCTTCTCAAATTTTGTTTGTTGTTACATCACTAGTTTCCCAGTCTAGCTCTTTCCGGGTCTCAATAGTGCTGTACATTATTATCCGAATTTTTTGCAGGAGACTAGATGTTGGATACTCCTAACCTATACCCACTCCATTGACACTAGATGTCACCTTTGATTATCTCATAGGCTTTTCACTTTGAAATAATCTCTAACTAATATTAGTTACCTGTTTATTTTATGTGTACATTAATTTTGCCCATTATGCCCACAACTCTGAATTAAATAAATTATTCCAACATTATTTTTAAAACTAACATTTAAAATTCATTTATTATACAAGTTAACACATATAATGAATATTCCAAATATGTTCCTTAGTTAACACATACTTTACGGTTCACACAAATTCAATAACCCAAATATTTTCTGCACACTTAACAACAAATGCAATAATAATAAAATATCAAATAAGCATATTCTGCACACTTAACAAATGCAATAACCCAAACAAAAACACATCCGACACGCTTAACAACAAACACAATAAATTCTTTAAACCCAATTTAGACACAAAGAAAAGAATAAAACAAGTAAGAAAATTATAGTCGGTCTAGACCGACTATACGATACCCTATACCATGCGTTTAGAAAGCCTATCTCTTAGGCCCAACTAACTGGACATAGAAAGTAAGCAAAAACCAAATTTGAGTGAGATTTTTATTAATTTTTTTGGCTGCAGATATGAAAAAGTTCATATCGGATGCTATATCTATATGGGGACTAGGTCCAAAAATGGACCGATCCTGATCATGTTTGGTAAAGTCTCTTGTATTTTGCAAAAATATATACAAACAAAATTTGAGAAGAATCAGTGCAATATTTTTGTTTTTTAATAGATTTAAGTGAAGATCGGGAAGCAGCTCTATATGTGGTCAAAGGAATCATTTTTGAACTACTCATTAGTGGATGTAATGAACGCATACAAACCCAATTTGAGTAAGATCTATATGACAATTTGGATCTTATGGCAATTTATGTCGATTTCATATGGGTAATTTGTATGGGGGCTAGGTCTGAACATGGACCAATTCTCACCAATTTCAATAGCGTTCATCCCATGGCCGATAGAAGCTTATATACCAAATTTCATCAAAATATATTCATATTTGCGACCTGCAGTTTGATTACAAGCTTTACATGGACACACAGACGGACGGACATTGTTAAATCAACTCAGAAAGTGATTCTGATTCGATCGGTATAATTAAAGATGGGTCTAGGTCAAATATTTTTGGTTGTTACAAACAGCAGCACAAAGTCATTATACCCAAACCACATAGTGGTATAGGGTATAACAAGTAAGAAAATTATAGTCGGTCTAGACCGACTATACGATACCCTATACCATGCGTTTAGAAACCCTATCTCTTAGGCCCAACTAACTGGACATAGAAAATAAGCAAAAACCAAATTTGAGTTGGTTTTTTATTAATTTTTTTGGCTGCAGATATGAAAAAGTTTATATCGGATGCTATATCTATATGGGGACTAGGCCCAAAAATGGACCGATCCTGACCATGTTTGGTAAAGTCTCTTGTATTTTGCAAAAATATGTACAAACAAAATTTGAGAAGAATCAGTGCAATATTTTTGTTTTTTAATAGATTTAAGTGAATATCGGGAAGCAGCTCTATATGGGGTCAAAGGGATCATTTTTGGACTACTCATTAGTGGATGTAATGAACGCATACAACCCAATTTGAGTAAGATCTATATGACAATTTGGATCTTATGGCAATTTATGTCGATTTCATATGGGTAATTTGTATGGGGGCTAGGTCTGAACATGGACCGATTCTCACCAATTTCAATAGCGTTCATCCCATGGCCGATAAAAGCTTATATACCAAATTTCATCAAAATATATTCATAGTTGCGACCTGCAGTTTGATTACAAGGTTTACATGGACACACAGACGGACGGACGGACATTGTTAAATCAACTTAAAAAGTGATTCTGATTCGATCGGTATAATTATAGATGGGTCTGGGTGAAATATTTTTGGTTGTTACAAACAGCAGCACAAAGTCATTATACCCAAACCACATAGTGGTATAGGGTATAATTACAACCTAGTTTAAGTTATCAAATAAGCATATTTTTTTTATTAAATATTCAGTAAATGTTCTCACACAATTTTATTAATCTTAAATATATTTACGCTGATCCCTGACTGACTGACTGATTCTGTAACGCTGAAATAATACACACACAGCACTCCCTACAAAGCTATGCGAAATACACAAACAAAATTTAACCTTTCTCATTTTATACAAACCCACACAAAATTTTCTCTCTTCTATGTTACCGACCAGTGCTGCTAATAAAATCTTCTGAAAATCGACAATTTTGGAAACTAAATCGCCAAAATCGTCATTTTTAAAACAAGAAATTGTCAAGAAAATAAAAATAAAACTCGACAAAATATTACAAAAGGAAACAATAAAATTTATTTATATCATTCATATTACGAATATTATTACAGCATTGGTTATTTCTATATATAACAAGTAAGAGTGTTAAATTCGGCTGTGCCGAATCTTTGATACCCTCCACCTCGGTTTGTGGCAATACTATTAACATAGCTCATGGTAGTTGTGTTCTTGTTATTGTTAATATGTATGAATCACATTTTTTTTGTGGCTTTTTTTATGTTGTTGTATGTTCAACCACTAAACTATTACAAGAAAACACTAGGTTTCATGTTTTTTTTAGAGGTATCTATAAACTTTTGTTCATTTCTCAGCGCAGAGGCTCCCGATTTACTCCGATTTCAATACCAACCTGGTGGGAATTATGGCAAATAATTTTTTCGTAACCTGACCTAAGTAAATGCTTTTTTTTTTGAATGAGCGTGATTTCAACAGACACACGGACAGACGGACAGACGGACAGACGGACAGACGGACAGACGGACAGACGGACATCGCTATATCGACTCGAGCTGTGATAAGGATCAAGAATATATATACTTTATTGGGTCGGAAATTAGTTTTTCGATGCGTTACAAACGGAATGACAAACCTATATATACCCTCTGCCACTGAGATGTGGAGGGTATAAAAATGTATTAGTGGTGAAAATTCAACGAAAAAAATTTAAAACAGCAATCAACTAAATAATTTTATTGATATGTATCTATAGCTGAAACATATAATATAGGTTTAAAGTATCGCCGTAATTAAAACTTAAAACTTCCGTTTTGAAACGACTTGACCCAGAATTAAATCTATACATATTTTGTAATTTACATTTACACTGAACAAAAACTATCAATTTTCGATAAACAACCCATTAATTGTTAACCCTTGAAATCGTAATTTTTATACTACTGAAAATTTTAAATCTTCAATCATCATTTTAACAAATTTAACAAATCATTTTAACAAATTGAAAAATCGTCGAAATTACAATAAGATGTCAAAATTGGCAACACTGCTATCGACAATAGCACTACATATGCAGATTTCGTGTTACATATGGAAAAAGTTGAGAGCAAAAAAATGCATCAAAAAACTAATATCTTCTTTAAATTCCCATTGTTAGTCAATGAAAAAATTCTGCAAAAAAAGTAATGAATGAAATTTTAAACATTTTTATTTTTCTCATTTAACGTCGTCCGATATGCATATGTACATACTCCTTTTATCAAACTAAACTTATCCGTTTGTCTGTTTTGTTTTTCATCTCAAAATTGTTTTGTATTGTTAAGAGTGCTTTCGCTCAGGTTCTCTGATGGCCAGCACTTACCAAAGAGTATGCTTTTTTGATAAATATTTGAGAAAAAAGAGATCTTCAATGTAGATTTTGTTGTTGTCCAACGTATGATTTCGTTTATAGCTCTGTATTGAAAAGCCCAAGAAAAAATAGTGCAATATTAAGTTTAAAATTTAAAATATTGTAACTTTGCATAATTAAATTACACTGTAATTTTAGAAGAGAGGGAAAATAAATTTTTTTTCACTCATAATATTAATTTTTGCATAATTTGCTTTTAAAAAAATTTAGACAAACATAAATTACGTAAATAGGTATATTTAAGATTTTAATTTGAATAATTTATTGAAGTTATCATGGAAGAATTAAAGGCGATTTTTTTTTAAGTAAAACTAATACGCGCTTATTTTTTATTTTTTCTTTTTTGGATTTACATATAGATAACTTTGCAAAAAATGTAGTTCTCTTTTTATACCATATACCACTATGTGGTTTGGGTATAATGACTTTGTGCTGCTGTTTGTAACTACCAAAAATATTTGACCTAGACCCATCTTTTATTATACCGATCGAATCAGAATCACTTTCTGATTCGATTTAACGATGTCCGTCCGTCCGTCCGTCTGTGTGTCCATGTAAAGCTTGTAATCAAACTGCAGGTCGCAAATACGAATATATTTTGATGAAATTTGGTATATAAGCTTTCATCGGCCATGGTATGAACGCTGTTGAAATTGGTGAGAATCGGTCCATGTTCAGACCTAGCCCCCATACAAATGACCCCTATGAAATCAACATAAATTGTCATAAGATCCAAATTATCATATAAATCTTAGTCAAATTGGGTTTGTATGTGTTTATAACATCCATTAATCAGTAGTCCAAAAATCATGCCTATAGGACAACTCTTAGTCATAGGCCCCATATAGAGCTGCTTCCTGATCTTCACTTAAATCTATCAAAAAACAAAAATATTGCACGGATTCTTTTCAAATTTTGTTTTTATATATTATTGCAAAATACAAGACACTTTACCAAACATGGTCAGGATCGGTCCATTTTTGGGCCTAGTCCCCATATAGATATAACATCCGATATGAACTTTTTCATATCTGCAGCAAAAAAATTAACAAAAATCTCACTCAAATTTGGTTTATGCTTATTTGGTTTATGCTTATTTCTATGTCCAGTTAGTTGGGTCTATGAGATACGGTCTCTAAACGCATGGTATAGGGTATCGTATAGTCGGTCTAGACCGACTATAATTTTCTTACTTGTTTCAGTTTACATGTGTGATGAAATATGAAATATTTTTTAATTTTTGTATAGGTGCATTGGAGTTTGCATTTCCTTTTTAAAACCTTTTTTTGTATTTCTCTTCCTGAATGCACAACATGTCGAAAGTGTTGTGTCAAAATTTTAAGTAATTCAGAGCAAAACTTAAGAAGATACAGCGTTTCCAGTATATAAATCGGTTTTTAAAAAACTTAAAACCGATTTTCTCGCAAATAAATGTTCGAAGTCCGTGAACATCATAACTCAAAATCTCCTTGACGGATTCTTTTGCAATTTTAGACACTACATCTACACATGTGATTTTTTTATTTCATAGGGAGACACGCTGAACGCCTCAGGGTCTCGTCAAATGACTTCTGTCGTAGCTGCATGGATGTGGAGGAGGTGGAGAGCATAGAGCACTTCCTTTGCTATTGCCCGGCGCTCTCCAGAGCGAGACTTCGAACATTGGGATCGCCGTTTCTTCACGATCTCTCTGATCTCTCAAATGTGGACATTTCACATATCAGGGGCTTCATCAGGAGCTCAAACTGGTTCTACGGTGGGGACTGAGGGGAACACCTATTCGTCCCGTGGTATCACAATGGACCCCAGAGTCTAAGTGTGCTTTTCCTTTGGTTTAGCAGCCACTTTCAACCTAACCTAACCTATTTCACATGGTCCGGTAACGAGTTATGATGTTCACCGCAAAACAACAACGCCTCCGGATATTGGCTGCCACTGACTTATTTGCTAAAATTTTTAGTTGAAAATTGTTAGAATCTTCAAATGTTATGCTATAACGTGTATTCATGTCTTCAAAAAAGAATTATGCAAAATACGATTTTTATTAACTTTTAAAACCCTAACCCCCCTTAAGAAACTTTTAGGAACCTTGCTCTAAAACGTTTTTTTTATGCTATTCTATTTTTTCTACAATAAAATGAAGTTCGGTTATAACGAACTCGGCGGTACCGGCCAAATTAGTTCGTTATAGACTAAGTTGGTTATAACCGTAGTATTTTTTTGTTTTGTCCGAAAGGATTAAAAACTTTTTTTAGTTGAATAAGTTTATTTTTATGAATTTTAAAAAGTTATGAAACATAAATTAAATTATTAAAACTGCTTTTCGTTTTTTTTTAAAGACATTTTAGAAACATTAAAATTACTTTTTTTAAATATATAAAATATAGGAAAATTCTGAAATGGAAAAAAAAAATTGTTTGTTAAAGTCAAAATAAACGGGCGCCTAGGCGCCACACAATCCACTAGTTTTAAATAGTAAGCAAATTGTATTGAGTCTAATTGAAAAATATTGTATAAAATTAAATGATTTGCCAATAAAAATTTCGTTCTGTTCTGAAGTGCAATAAACTCGTTTTCTGGCGCCCGAGAGAAGTAAAAGCTATACCCGGATAAATTAAAAGTGTCTTAGTGATTACAAAATAATATTGTGTCACTAACTGTTCCTAAAAAGAAAAGCCAAAATAAATACAAGTGGCCGAAAAATACATTGGTATTAACATTTAATAATTTTTGTGCTAAAAACAAGCTAGTGGAAAAAACTGTTTTAAAAAACCGTTTAAATGGAAAAAAACATTCCAAGAAAATACAAACTGATCAATTAAAGGTTTGAGGTACAGACTCTTGTTAACAAGTACCGCTTTAAACTCAAAAAAAAAAAAAAAAAATAAGCGGGAACAAAAGAAAAATTCTAAAGCAAAAAACAAACTAAATTCCGTTAAAAAAAAAATAATAAAAAATAAGCGGGAACAAAAGTTTTAAAACTCAAATATAAACGGGAAAAAAAAGCAAACCCCTTAAACACACAACAAGCTAAACTACCGTTTTACAAATTCAAAAATAAGCGGGACCAAATGCAAAACCCTTAAACAAACAACGAGCTGAACTACCGTTTTAAAGCCAAGGAAAATAAGCGGAAGGAGCAACCAAAGAGGCAAATCAGACAGACTCAACAAATCAGTTACTAGTGACGTCAGCCGTACCCTAGTAGATCTTCAACTTTAAACAGGATAAATACGGACCGTACAAGCAGCTTGCTGATCTTATTGCTTCTAATCGACTGGACACACGCAACGGTTAACATTTACGAATACAACAGTCCCCTTGTCACGATTAAGCAGAGTACTGGAAAAGTAAGCAATGGAAATTACAGGATAATCCGCACAATCGATCTAAAGGAGTACGAGCAGGCTGTTGCAGAAATTAACACATAATTCACCTTCAGTCTAAGAAAACTGGTTCACTAGGGCTACAAATGGAACACCAACTCGAGCAAATAGAAAATCTACTGGATCAACTCAGGATGAAAAACTCGTTCAAACATAAACGCTTGTGACGGCCATACGAAAATTTTTGCTATTGAGTGTATAACACACAAAAGAAAAAAACTAAAACAAGTAAACAACACCTTATATGGTAATATCGTTTGTCAATTTTTGTTTGTTGCAAAAAATTCTATTTTTAAACACTTCAGTTGGTGTTAATATTTCTCCGTCAGCATAATTTCATTCATGTATAAAGCTTTTACTCGCTCTCATTCCCTCCCATGTTGTCAGCCATTAACATTGGCTTACCTTGTTCCCCTCATTGTTAGATGTAGTATTTTTTTTTACATAGGAATTTAATGAATGTATGAGTGTTGGTTACACATATGAATGATTGCGATTTTTTTGCAAACAACAAAACTGGTTTGTTGTTTGATTTTTTTTGTGTGCGTGCAAAAAAAAAAATTAAAAAAGTCTTGAATAATTGGGTTGTTGAAACAAGACGCAAAATTTAAAAATCATTCAAGTTCTAGGTGTTAAATGAAGAGGTTGGGAAAAGAAAACCAAATATATTAAAAAAAAAAGTAGGATAAGACATTAAAGTAAAGTTTAACTAAGTGTTAAGATTTAAAGAAATTTAGAAAGTTAACATAAAGTACATTTAAAAAAAAATGTAAAGAAAGTAAAAAATTTTAAAATGTAAGAAACTTAAAACGACAATATTTTTTAAATAAGTTTAAGACAAATTTATAATTAAGGAAGTGTGGAAGTTAATAGAGAGTTAATGTAAAATTTAAAGTAAAGATAACGCAAAGTGCATCTAAAGTTAATGTAAAATTAGGACATTAAAAAATAAAGTAGCGTTAACGTCAATGAAAATAAGACATTTTTAACAAATACTTGCCAGAAAAGCAAAACTGGAAAAGAAAGAAAACGGTTAAAATAAAATGTTAGTAAAATTTAAAAAAAAAAGCCATGAAACTTTGTAATATAAACGAAAAAAAAAAACCGGAATAAAAACAATACAAAAATTTCGACCAACAAAAAAACTTGATGCGAGCATAGAAACAAAAGAAAAAAACAAGGAGAAAGAAAACATCACCATGCCCAGCCCAGAATCACCCTTTTCGCAACTTCCTGCTAAGGGAGCCTCCAACCGCTAGCATCACCTGTCCGCAACGGCTACATCATTGCCACCAACACTAGCCATAAGTCGGTAATTTTTATTTTATATATAAATAATTTTCTGAATTATAATCAGAAACAAAAATTTTATAACATATAAATAGTTCCTAAGATTAAAAAAAAAATTTGTACTAAATAAATTTGCTTTAATAAAATTTACTAAATCTAAATTTTAGCTAAAAATTTTTCATTATAAATTTTGCAAAGTATGAATTTTTTTTATACTAAAATTTTCGTAATTATAAAATTTTGGAAAATATAAAGTATTTGTTAAACTAAAATTTTGTAACTATAAAATTTAGACTAAAACTTTTCTAATTATAAAATTTAAACAAAATTTCAAATTTTACTAAAATTTAAATTTGCTAAGAATATAAAATTTCCCTAAAAAGAAAAATAAATAATATGTTTCTAAATATAACTTAAAATTAAAACACCTTAAAATAAAGGGTAAATAAAAACTTTTATATAACCCGATGTAGAAAACCAAACCAAACCAAATTTTTTTTATGTGGGTTACCTCCAATTTAGATGGAGTAGACGTAGCATGGTAGGGAGGGCAAACAGGGCATAACACCTCGTCCCCAATCCCCAAGGTAAGTATGACCATCCATCCATTAGCGACCATTTTTTGACAGGGTTTTAAAATCGCACGTGAAATACTGTAGTGCGATTTCCCTGGGTCTTAACAAGATACCACCCCTCCGGCGAGCTAGGCCCCCTGCCAGCACGTGCGACCCGTTAAGGTTCAGGGAAACGGAAGCGGAAGTTCCACCAGCACCGTACCATTAGACGCTCAATTAACTGGATAGGATCCCCGTGGAAATGGATAGCGGTAAATCCTTACGCTACTGATTGGGACAAAATGTTGGAAAAAACTAGTGATATTATTGGAAACAACAATAGGCAGTATTCTGTAAACCAATACTTAATTAAAACTATAAATAACCTTTTAGATAGTTACAATAGAATAGTTGCAAATTCCAACAAGGACAATGCACTAAGCCACGCGCAAACACTTTTCAACAAACTCGGATTAATAAAGGAAGAAATAGCGCATATAGTAATGGCAAGCCAGTTGGCCAAAAGAGGTATAATACATTCGCATTTGCTCAACAGAGTCGACATTCTGAATATCCTGTCACAAACGAATACACTTCCTTACAAAATGGTTATAAAGGACTCACTTTTGTTATACATTATTTCTATTCCGCAAACTGAAGATACCCTTTTTAATAACGTTGTTCTACGTTCAACTATTAAATATAATAATTGAATTTTTCTTAAATTTAAAAACGTACTAATTTCCCAAAAGGAAAAGTATGGCGTAATTGGAAAGTGTTTGGAAATCGACAAAGTTACAATATGCAAACAAAATCAAATAGAAAGATTAAGTAATGACAACTGTATTGTGAGGATACTCGAAGGCGAAACAGCATCATGCGAATACCAGATTGAAAAACAAAATATGGTGGAACTTGTACTAGAGGGAACGCTTTTTGTAACTAATTTTATAGGAAATTTAGCTTACAGTAATAGCCCCCAAGAGCTTAATGGCACTTTTATTATAAACTTTTTTAACGAAACGGTTACAGTAAATAACGTCAGCTATTCGAATTGGCAGACAACATCTTTTCAAATTCCACCAATAATAAAGATAATGTGACTGAAAATGAAGTCAGGCTAGACCTGCAATATCTTCATCACCTTCATGTGGGCAATATTAAACACATAAAAGACATTTCCTTTAAGGGCATAATTTTTCTTAGTTCTAACTTCTTAATGGTTTTCATAGGGTTTTTTAATAATCATTTCTTTCCAACTTTATTCAAAATGCAAAAATAACAGGGGAGTTCTCCAAATTCCACCTATGAAAATTTTCCCGAGATAAAAATAAATTATCCATAAAATTTTAAGAATTAGCGGGGAGTTAACACATATGGTGAATAATCCAATTATGTTCCTTAGTTAACACATACTTTACGGTTCACACAAATTCAATAACCCAAATATTTTCTGCACACTTAACAACAAATGCAATAATAATAAAATATGAAATAAACATATTCTGCATACTTAACAAATGCAATAACCCAAATATTTAACAATAACACATCCGACACGCTTAACAACAAACACAATAAATTCGTTAAACCCAATTTAGACACAAAGAAAAGAATAAAATTACAACCTAGTTTAAGTTATCAAATAAGCATATTTATACCCTATACTACTATGTGGTTTGGGTATAATGACTTTGTGCTGCTGTTTGTAACTACCAAAAATATTTGACCTAGACCCACCTTTTATTATACCGATCGAATCGGAATCACTATCTGATTCGATTTAACGATGTCCGTCCGTGTGTCCGTCCGTCCGTCCGTCTGTGTATCCATGTAAACCTTGTAATCAAACTGCAGGTCGCAAATATGAGTATATTTTGATGAAATTTGGTATATAAGCTTTTATCGTCCATGTTCAGACCTAGCCCCCATACAAATGACCCCTATGAAATCGACATAAATTGCCATAAGATCCAAATTATCATATATGTAGATCTTACTCAAATTGGGTTTGTATACGTTTATTACATCCACTAATGAGTAGTCCAAAAATTATCCCTATTGGACAAGCCTTACTCATAGGCCTCGATCTGCACTTAAATCTATCAAAAAACAAAAATATTGCACTGATTCTTTTCAAATTTTGTTTGTATATATTTTTGCAAAATACAAGAGACCTTACCAAACATGATCAGGATCGGTCCAATTTTAGGCCTAGTGCCCTATCTATATGGGCATCCGATATGAACTTTTTCATATCTGCAGCCAAAAAAATTAATAAAAATCCCACTCAAATTTCGTTTATCTTATTTTCTATGTCCAGTTAGTTTGGCCTAAGAGATAGGGTCCCTAAACGCATGGTATAGGGTATTGTATAGTCGGTCTAGATCGACTATAATTTTCTTACTTGTTTTTATTAAATATTCAGTAAATGTTCTCACACAATTTTATTAATTTTAAATAGTAAGCAAATTGTATTGAGTCTAATTGAAAAATATTGTATAAAATTAAATGATTTGCCAATAAAAATTTAGTTCTATTCTGAAGTGCAAATAAACTCGTTTTCTTACATTGTTATGTTTATAATTATTTGATTTATTTTTAATAAGAAAATGAATATATGTAAGTATCTATAATATATTGAATTGACAAAAAAAAAAAAATAGAAAAAGTATATATGTATTTACATAACACAAAAACAAAATTCAAAGTTAATATGTCTATATTATCTATTTCAAATTAGAGAGTAATTTAATCTATGTAAATTTTCAAAAATTTCTTTGATAATTGTAACTTACCAAGACTTCTCATGATGATATGGCCATATGATCTTTGTCGAAGATGGTTTATAAAACAATTAATAATAATAGAAAAGGAATAATAATTGTTATACAAAAAAAAAATTAATCAATTTATAAAAAAAAATAATATAATTGAAATTTATCATATAAAAAAAAAAAATAAGATTTTGTTATATAATTTTTCTTTCTCTTCTTTTTTTCCCTTTTTTTAAGGTTCCATCAGCTACTTTAATTAATTTCAATCCAAAAATTTCGGGTTTCCTTTCTTATGAATGTAGCAGGTTAGCAAATTGTTCAATTTAACTTTCACCAAATTTTTCTTCCTTTTTTATATTTCCTTGTAACGATTTTCCCCAGTTCATTTTATTAATAAAGACTTTTCTTTCTTTTTCTGTACGAAGTTCGCATGTATACAAAATTTCCAATTTTAAAACTCATATAAAAGAATTTATCATAACTTTAATTATTCATGAACATATGTAGGGGAAGAGGTTGGGTTGTGGCCATAGTTAGGTTTTCGGCTTATAACTTTTCACCAAGTGCAAATTATTCGAACAACTGGGTATCTATGGAAAGCTAGAGACCTTGGCTAACTGCTGGTGAAGGAACTAAATCAATTTCGTCAAATGGAAATTTTTTTTTTCTAAATTTTGTGAAGTGGCCATTTTTGGGGCAAATTTTTTTTTGCTTGGGTTGTGGCCACCCTTAGAAAATCTGGTAAAAATAGGAAAATATGAAGAAAAACCACTACGAATATAGAAAAACTTAAAGTTTATTTATTTTCAAAGCCTTCATTGGCATTATTATTGACAAAAACTTAAAACTAAATAAAAAATAATAATGATAAATAAATGGCATTATTCGTCTTCCGACTCACATAAAAACACAATTAAAATACACAGTAAGCAAGTTTGATAAACTTTAGTCGACTATCGCACTCACATCTGCCCTACACACCGAGTTATTGCTTATATGTGTTATATTGCTTACTGGGTAGTTATTTTTACATCTACGACGATATTTCACCTATAAAAAAAAAAAAAAAAAAAGGTGGCCACAACCCAACCACAACCCAATTTTGCAGCCATCTTGAGATGTGGTGAAAATTTTTTTTGGTGTCAACATATTGGTTGCAATCGATATTTACTCACAAAGTATAATAAATTTACTGAATAAAAATGCATTGCACTCACATTTTTGATTGATTCACTTCGATTTCTAACTCTATTGGAAAGGGGTAAATTTGTATTATTGGTCTTTTTCAAGCACAGAAAAATAAATTTGTTCCCAGCACAAAGCAGACGCGTCTGCCCGTTTCGGTACTCGGTACAAAAAGAACGTGCTGCCATGACACACAAATGACTTTTGCAAGAAAAACACATATGCTTTAGGTCAAAAGATACGCTGGGGTGGCCACAACCGAACCATGGCCACAACCCAACCTCTTCCCCTACATATTGTTTTATTGTCAATATATGTATATGTATCACATTATTTTTAAATTCTTTATTTTATCCATTGACATAAAAATTCTAGAATTTTCTATATTTCAGTTTTATTTTTCAGCACACTATGAAGAGTTTACTTTTTCTTTCTTTTAAGAATCACCAACAATTACTTTTTTCAATGCCAAAAAAAAAAAAAATGTCCAAAAGACATTTTCATTCTTTTCAAAGAATCATTGATTTCAAAAAATAAAAATTAAAATATTTTGCAAATTAAATATTATGTCAAGTTAAATTTTTTTTCTTTTTCAAAATTCTACAACCGTAACATTGTATATATATTTTTACAAAATACAAGAGACTTTACCAAACATAGTCAGGATCGGTCCATTTTTGGGTCTAGTCCCCATATAGATATAGCATCCGATATGAACTTTTTCATATCTGCAGCCAAAAAAATTAATAAAAATCCCACTCAAATTTGGTTTATGCTTATTTTCTATGTCCAGTTAGTTGGGCCTATGAGATAGGGTCTCTAAACGCATAGGGTATCATATAGTCGGTTTAGACCGACTTTAATTTTCTTGTTATATTAGCAGAATCCCTGCAGTTGATTGCTATAACTGATACATAGATGACGCTTTCTGTTTGATTTTAAAAAAGAGCCATAAAAAAATCTTTAATTCTAGATGTTTACACATCTCCCCTGTTATCGGACTCAGATTTTTTTAATACAGTACTTCAATTGTATACAGCTTAAACTATAAACTTATGGCACTTAATACAATTTAATTTACTACGAGTATTTAAGCAATTAAATTTTATTTTTCTTATTTTAACTGCAACACTAGCAAATTTATATGTACGTCTCTTTCTTTCGTTTCAGAGAAGAGTTGTCATACATATATAAAATGTCAGTTTGAAATAGATTATTGTAGGTGAATAGATCACACAGACGAGATTGAATAAAAAATAAGAGTTTAACAATTTTTTATATATTCCCGAAGAGCATTATTTAATACAGTGCGGATCTACGGTTACTTTTTCAAGAAAATGTATGTGCATAAAATATATGAAATAGTAATAGAAAACAGTTTTCCCATAAATCTCATAAAAATTTTAACAGAAGAAATAAGACTCTGGTTAAAAAACAACAACTAAGGTGGTAACACAGAAGAAAAGAAAGATTGTAAATATAGAAAAGATAACAAAAAAAAAAAAAAATCATGTGAGTCCGATTACAAGGGAGATGTGTAAACATGTGGTAATTAAAGGTTTATTTATGTCACTTTTTTAAAATCAAACAGAAAGCGTCAATTATGTATCACTTATAGCAAACAAATGCAGGGACTCTGGTTATACTTGTGGGGTTGTTGAATCATGTATATGTTATACGTTTATATTGTGAAATTTTTGTCGTTTTACAGCAAAGGGTTGTTGAATTAGCTGAAACAATTTTATATCATAATTTTTTCACCAATACAATCATAAGTCACACCAATTTGTCTTACGGCTCACAGCGTAACATGTGAGCTCACATGTAACGCTGTTTTTGTGATTGTATTGTGAAATAGAAATTTACCCTCCTGCGCGTATAGATGTTTACACATAAAATAAAATAAATACGGCTATTGCACAATTTATAATAAATGTAAAAAAAATATTTGAAAAAGTAAACAGTTTCATAAACTTAATACTAAATTATTACCACAAATATACTGAATTTATAACATTTTCTAGAGGCGTCTCATGTTTTAGATCAAATTGCAATGCATTGGTGCCCGATTTTCCCAATTTTCAATACCAACCTTCTCGAAATAATGAAAACCCATACTATATAAAGTTTTCCCAGGTAAGTGCCTTAATTTGTGAATGGACGGACATCGCTATATCGACTTCTGTTGTAATAAGGATCAGGAATACATATTCTTTATAGGGTCACAAATTCAGTTTTCGATGCGTTACATTTATGTAGGTAGTTACTACAAAAAAAGTTTCTGAATGTATTTCTCATGGCATTAGATCTCGTTTAGTCCGACTAAAACTTTCTTACCTGCTTTCAAATACATAATTTATTTATTTATTTCAAAATACCGCAACTTCATATAAAATAATTTTACATCGATTTAATTGCAAAATAATATCAATAATATACTAAATTTATTGAAAAAATAAGAATACCAATCTAACCAGCTGGTACTCGACCACGTCCTTGGAACATCATCATAGATTCAGGACCTCGAATAACACGTGACATTAGTTCCCAACACATTTTCGCTGGCAGTAGACTAAATTATAAGAATAAATTCATTACATGTATCAATAAGAAACAACTTGCGTTGTCCAGGTTCGTATTGAATTTTTTATTAATTAATAATAAAAATTTTAATACAATACGTTTTCAGAAGTAGAGCAAGTGTTTGAAAAAAGTCATAAATCTTTAATTTCTCTTACCATTTTAATGGCGTAAATGTTCGTATGGAGTTCGGTAGCACACACCATGTCTCGTTTTTACGAACAGCCGCAGTTAGTTGATCAGCTACATATTGTGGCTCTAACATGGGAAACATTCGTGGACGTACCCCTGAAAACATTCCTGTATTTATATAATACGGACATATTAATGTCATGATAATGTTGTCGTAGCCGTGGCTCTTCAGATCTGTCATAAGGCTTTCATGGAATCCAATGCATGCGTATTTTGTTGCACTATAATCCGAACATCCATATGTGCCCAGCATACCGGTAACGGAACCAACCGTCACAATATGACCACGGTTGTATTTCATCATGTGCGGCAGGAAGGCCTTTACAGTCCAATAGTGTGAAATGATATTTATGTTGTACGTATTTTGGATGACACGGTCGGGCAGATCCCAAAATGGTTTACAGCATACAATGCCAGCATTATTGACCAGAATATCAACATGACCCACTTCGTTAACGATTTGCGCTGCTCGTTCGTACACTTCTTCACGATTTGAAATGTCAACAACATAACCTTTACAGTTATGATGACCATTCAGGGCCAACAGATTAATGGTGGTTTTGATAGCTACAATAAAGACATAGTACAGTGTAATACTGGTATGTAATAAATATTCAATAAAATAAATAATTGTATCTAAAACTCTGTAAATGAAACATTAATTTGTTTTTTTCAAAAGATTGATATATTGTTCGTTTATTGCTAGATTTAAGTGAAGATGGCGAATCAGCTTTATATGGCTTCCATGTTTTAAAATGGTCATACAAAGTTCATTTGTGGACTACAGATTACTGCGTATAATACACACATACACCAAAATTTATAGATATACATATATATGATAATCTGGATCTTACGAAAATTTTAATATACATTAGGCCGGGTCGATTTGTGGGGGAGGCAAAAAAATCGCCCATTGCTCAGTGAAAATCGTATTCTAGGGATCAAAATAAGAAACTTTACCGAAGGAACCATACCTCTAAAACGAATTCTGATGTCCCAGAATTTGGGTCGAACTTTTGGGTAGGGGCAAATTTTGAAAAATCCCACTTTGACCCATTTAGAGTGCTCCAATCGAGTCCAAATGTGGGCCCGACCCACCCATGCCAGTGGCACACCCCCTGGAACTCCCCTGGGGGTTCCCCATATAAACATTTCAAAAAATCGCCAGTTTTGGCACTTTACATGAAAAAATCAGCGAAATGGCTATGTTTTTTTTTTTGGAGTTTATTTTTCTCTTTAGAAATTTATTTAGTCAGAACCACCGTCCAACCAACACTAGCGACATCTACATTTTTGTTTGTGAACTACAGAAATTTTCATAATATTTTTACAACGACTTTCAGATGAAACAACTATATTAATATAATATGCTGTCACCACCCTTATACACGTTGTATGCTTTTTTTTATTATTTATTTCTGCTTATTCATTGTCACAAATTGAAATTTCTGTGGGCAAATTAACGCGTTCTTATTTCAGTTAATTGTATTATAAATTGAAATAAGTGTGTTAAATAAGATTTACATTATAACTGATATTTGCTAACAAAATAATAATGTAATTAAAGTGAGTGTGTAACATAACACATTACAGTAAATAAATTTGTAGAAAAAATATAGTTTTCCAGGTAATTTCATTAAAACTCGAAATATAAATAAAATATATTGGAAATAAATAAAACTAATTTATATTTCTCGTTTAGATAAATCTGTTGCCGATTGCGTTGAAACCTTATTTGGAGTATAGCATATGATGCTAAAGAAGCTAGTGAACCTAGTAGTATTTTTCCTGACTATTGTTACTGTTTATGGCTCTTAGACTTCGTCCAAATCTCCACTGCTACACTACACCCAATGGTGAAGAAGCGCTGGGTTATACGAAATTTGAACAATCTTTGAAATATAAATTCCGCGGCAGATCGTACTTGTTGCAAGCCATTATTTATGCCTCATACTTCCAATAGATTGTGTTTAGAATTCTGGGTGATGCTGTATTGGACTATTTGATAAGGCTTTTGTATGAAGACCTTAGGCAGCATTCACCTGGAGCCTTAACCGATTTGAGATCTGCTTTAGTTAACAATACCGTATTTGCGTAATTAACTGTAAGGGACTGTTCACAAATTACGTAACGCTGTTTTTGCCGTTTTTTAACCCCCTCCCCTCCCTATAGTAACAGATCGTAACAAATTCCAAAGACCCCCTCCCCCAAGAGGAATAACGTAACAAAAGTTAAAATACTTTTTAAATTACTTTTTGAACAATTTTTGTATAATATAATCAAAACAAACTTCAGTATAACATAAAAATAAAAACAAAAATGGAAAAAATAAAATAATAAATAACCAAAAAAAAAAAACAACAACAAAACAGAATTCATTATATTTTTAAAATAGAAAAAAGCAACAGTAGTCCGACGATCTGAAATAAAAACCAAACATTTAAAAAACAGCACTTTTTACATTATTGACTACAAGCTGCAAGCTGCAAGATTCTTTCAAAATCTAGCCCATGTGCAATAGCGGTTGAGGAAGAGTGCTTCCCGGAACGTATAGCGATATATGTTGGGCCAGAATAACTCACAGCCTCAACTTTGCCCAGTCCATCAGGTTTCACGTTAATACCTGCATATACAGAAGGAATCAGTTTATGCTTAGATGCAACGACCCAATCGTGGTCAGGAAGACTAACTCTATATTCGACATGCATCAGAATTGGAGCCTGTTTTTGCGCAGCTGTCAACCCAATAACTACTCGGGCTTTGCCGTCTTGACTAATGAAGCAGACTTCGCTTGGACCAAGAACAGAAGCCAATTCTTCAAGATGTCTTATTGTCGATGTACAAAATTTACCATCAATGTGTTTGGAGTGAAAATCATTTTGGGATCGCATTAGTTTAATGGGAACTGTCACTACGTGTCGCTTTCCTTCAGTAGAGAGACTTCGTTTTGGAAGTAACCGAAGATAAATTCCACTTCTTGATATTGAAAATCCATTTTTATTTATTTCTTGTTTCAACTCATCAAGTGTTTTGATGCTCCTATATATATCACTATGTCGTTTTTCATGAGCTGCTGATCCATGAATAACAATGTCAATTATAGTTTTTAATAAAAGAGGTTGATCAACTTCAATCCTGGGTCTTCCAGGTCTTTCCTTTAGTTTAAGAAAATCTCTTTTTTCTGGGTTCGCCTCTATCAAAGCTGAAAGTTTTTTCTTGGTATTTTCTCTAAATTTTTTTTTGTCTTTATTTTTAATTTATTTTATTTATTATAGTATCCTATACAACAAGACATAAATCTTATAATTAAAGTACAGGATTAGTAACAAGTAAAAAAGCATTATGGAAATTTTACATTGCTTAAAGTTAAATTAAAGAATAATACAATAGATTATTAAAGAAAAACATTGAGTAATAGAAGATATGGATATCAACATAGGAGAATCAAAAAATGAGAATAAAATTTTACATTGAACATTGAACATTAAATAATTCAATTAAAAACCTTTTTATATAATATAATTAATAAGATTACAATAGCATAGAAAAATAATATAATAATATCAAAAATCAAAATTAAAAGTATTTTATGAGTAGTACAGAAAGAGTTCTCTTTTAAAATGCAGAGCGTTGCTTATAAATTTAATGGTCGAAGGTAGTGTGTTCCAAAGACGGACTGAATTAACATAGAATTGCCAGTCAGATATTAAACTTCGATGTCTTATATGTATAATGTCATTAGATCTACTAGAACGTGTAAATTGGATTCTTTCGAAGAGGTATGGTGGTTCATGAGTGTATACGATTTTGTGTAAGAGGATCAAAGTTCTTATTTTCAAGAGATTAGTAATTGTAACTCCATAGAGCTTTTTAGAGTACTGAGAGATGTGGTCATATTTCCTCAAATTAAAAACATATCTCAGTATAGCGTTGTAAGTAGATATAAGTTTTGTCAGACTCCTTGAGTCACAACTAGCATATATTTCGCAACCATATAGTAAGGTAGGTATTAAATAAGATTTTGCAAGTAGAATTCTAATATTAGGTGGTGTAAAAAATTGAGTATTCCAAAGAGATCGTAACTTTGCAAATGTTTTTCCTGCAGCAGCATTTATGTGGTCAGACCATGTAAGTGTACAATTAAAAGTGATACCAAGATTTTTGGCCGTAGATACAATTTCAATTTTATTGTTATCAAGCATTATTAATGGTTCAACGGACAACTTTAAACTTTTCTTGGCAATTACCAAACACTTAGACTTCTTGGGATTTATACATAATCCATTCGAATTTGCCCATTCATGAACATGTTTTAGATCGGAATTTAGTTTCTCAACACAGTTATTTATATTAGTTGAGTCACCACTTATATAAAGTTGTACATCATCAGCGTACATGTGTACATTACAGTATTGTAGTTTTTGTTCCAAATCATTTATATAGAGTGTAAAAAGTAGTGGCCCAAGTATTGACCCTTGTGGCACGCCTTTCAAAACAGGTAACGAGCGAGATATTTTATTATTTACACAAACAGATTGACTTCGGCCTGATAAGTACGATGAAATTAAACGTGTTGATAAAGTTGAGAAATTATACATTTTGAGCAGCTTTAAGCAGAGAACTTCATGGTCCACAGTGTCAAATGCCTTGGAATGGTCTAGAAGAACAAGGAATGAGATATTTCCATCATCAAGTTTGCTACGGATTTCTTCAGAAACATCAATAAGGGCAGTTATGCAGCTGTGACTGCGTCGAAATCCAGATTGTCTTTTTGAAAACAACCCTTTATCGTTAACGTACTTAACAATTTGTTGATGGAGTAATCGTTCAAACACTTTAGATAAGTAAGGCAATATAGCAATTGGGCGATATTCATTGTTTGATTTTGGGGTGGGTATAATTTTAGCATATTTCCAGTTCTTGGGATAAACATTCTTCGTGATGATATTATTAAAAATATATGTGATATAAGGTATAATTAGCGGGATTATAATCTTCAAAAATTTCGGATGGATGTTGTCAAACCCAACAGCATTTGACTTTATAGCAAGGCAACTCGATATAACATCCGATTCAATTACGCAATTAAAGGAGAAACTATTACCAGGAATAGTAGGCCGTTGTTCATAATAACTAATATTCGATGGAACATTAGGGAGAGTTGTAAACGACTCATTGATTTCATCTACGTCTATTGCAGCAGCACTCACAAATGGTGATTTACCAACACCAATTTCGCGTAAAGTTTTCCAAGTGTTTTTTGATCCAATAGCTGATGAAAAACAACGAGAATAATATTCAGATTTTGCACTTTTGATCATCCTATTAACTTCTTTTCTAGTATTGCAGTACTCAGTTTGGAATTCTGTAGTTTTGAAAGTTTTCCAACATTTATACTTCAAATCTCTACGAGCGATCGCTGATTTGATTCCTGCATTGAACCATGGTTTTTTCCTAGCATTGTGTTTAACTGTTTTGACTTTCCTGATTAGATATCTTTGTTTATTAATTACATTCTAGCTTCCTTTTTTTCTTTTCAATTTTCTTTATATCTTGTTCCTGTTCAGAAGAGAGCATACCTGTACTTCTACGCTTATAAAGACCTGCAAGATCTGCATTTAAAATATCAATTTCTTTTTTCAACTGTTCTTGGACCGGAGCTTTGAATTCTTTTAATGGTAACGATTGACTTTTAGATAACCAAGGTTTATCTATATCAATCGCCGTTGATTCGGAAGAACGTGGTTGATGTATTTCACTCTGCTCAATACGTTTAGTGAAAGCCGGTTTTATTAACGTTTTAGACCAAAATTGCATTAAATTTCCTTTTCTTTTCAAACATACGGACTCATAGCTTTTTAATAGCTCAGAAATTTTTGTAGATAAATCATTACCGTCCTTTTTTATCTTATTCCATATATCATTAACATCTTTTTGGGACTGCTGTTTGGATTTGTCAGGATATGCTCTCAAATACGCATCGTACAACGACTTATATAGCGACGACCTATCCATAATTAGAATCTAAATATTTCAAATAAACTTAACACAAACGTTGTAACTTTTTTAATTTAATGTATAAATACCACAATAATAATGTTGATTACGAAACAAAAATTAATCATACAAGTTTACAAAAATTTAAGCACTAGAAACTAATTAGAAAATAATTATAAAAATTAGAATGTCTTACGTCGATGATATTCACTTGGCAATTAACAATATTACACAAACATCTAAACATATATTTCACAGAACATTGGTCTTAAGCTTACGCCGAGTACAAAAATAAAAGTCAAAGCCTACTTAGATTTAAAATTTAAAATAAGTGGTTTTTTTTTTGCACATATGAATTTCATGAAAATGTTCGTTTTTGTTGCGTACATTAATATTATATAGTGTATTTTTTTTTATAAAAAGGAAGAAATTTGGTTACTTAACATTTTTATAAACAACCACCCCCCACCCCGTTACAAACCGTAACAAATTTTCAAATCCCCCTCCCCCCTTTGACCGTTACGTAATTTGTGAACAGCCCCTAAGGCATGAAAACCGCAAATATTTTAGACACTTGTCTAAGGTCGTAACGAAGCTATTGATCGTTTTGTGCGTATTCATACGAAAACTGGTTATAGTATAAACGAAGAGGTTAATATTATGAAGACGTTGAAATACCAAAGGCATTAATTAGGTGATGTTTTCGAGTCTGTTGCAGGTGCGATATTTTTAGACTCGAATATGTCTTTAGATGCTGTGTGGTTGGTTTACTATAATATGATGCGTCCTGAAATTGAACAATTTAGCAATTCGGTGCCAAAATTACAAATAAGGGAACTACTTGGATAAGAACCTGAATCTGCCAAATTTATGTTATTTTTTATGCTTTAACATTTAAATTGTACATGGGATCAAATTTTTAATTTTCAGCAAACCCGAAAAATTAACTGATGGCCGACGCACAGTGCTTTGTCCCATAGACAAAAATCGAAAAAAAAATTTGTCGTCAATTGTGACGGAATATATTTTTTTCGATAGACAACAAAACAACTAAAATAAATATATATGAATTTCTACGTTTTGACTTGTTACGACGCCACCAGGGGGCGCTAAAGTCTATGAATTTCAAGCTAAAATGAATGCACATGGGAAAAATAATGATAGTTTGTGGAAAATAACTCTTAAAAATACATTTTTTTAGATAAACATCTGAATTTTTGGATTTTACGTCGTCAATACATACAAAAGTAAATAAAAATAAAATTTGTATCAAATATTTAAAAAACAATATGTTTTTCATTCCACAGAAAAATGTGTTTTTTTAGTAAAAATTCTAAAATTACCTTAGTTTAATGGAGTATTAAAAAAATTTATATAAAAATAGTTATTTTTTTTTTGTTTTTTTCATGAGTCTTAAGGGTTGTTTAATAGATTCTGAAAGAGTTAGAACCAATTTTTTGCCACAACTTTGAAAAAAATCCTTTTTTACAAATGACAAAATTCATAATTTTTTCTTAAATTTAACTAATATTAAGATGTTTGATACAAAATTGAAAATACAAATTATATAAAATTACTATAGAATTTGAAATCCGAGTAACGGATTAAATTAAATTAAATTAAATTAGTGTACCAAAGTTTCAACAGAGTGCGCTAAAGTCGTAGAATTAGAAATAAAAGGAAAACAAACGATAAACTAAATTTTGTGACTTGCTTTATCATTTTGTATGTATTAGAGATGAGCGCGTGACACAACCTTGCTGCAAATCCGATATTCGTGTCTGATAATAATAATGCATATACATTAATATATTAGGTTTATTTACAGATAAATTTAGAATCACAAGTGAAGTGTTTCTTTGCTTTAATTAGTTTCCGTAATAGTAAATATTTACTTCCATTTTTTCTTGTGAAAAAGTGAATAGTCGTATCACGACCCCATTCCTTATAATCAGTCAAGAGAATGTAATATAAAGCGCGAAAACAATCGTGGCTTAAAAGTCCCACTGGTCCATCTCTAATAACAATATTAACAGAAGTTTTAAAAAGAAGTCCAGTGAAGTGAATAAAGTAATAAATCTGTACTGATGGCGAATATTTTAAAAAACTCTGATATAATTGATTGTTGGTTTGAAGCGTCTTCGGAAAATAAAACATTAGTGATACGTAAATACGTGGAACAGAAAATAGGCGATTCATGTATTAATAAGAAAAAATTACAACAATCAATATTTTTTTTAACAGTAAAATGAAAAAATTGTGGAAAGAATGCAATTACAATAGGCAATATTTTGAAAAGAAACATTTTTTGCTGTTGAAACTGTAAGTTTGATTAAAGTTTTAATTTATAAATATTAAATTAATGTAAATTAAAATACTTAGTAGACAATAAGTGCAACAACTTTGACTACCGAATCAGAAAGAGCAGGCATGCAAATTACAAAAACACGTGGAAGACCGAAAAAACTTTGAAGAAACTGGGAACAAAACAAAAAATCGAAGACTTTCATATTTGATTGAAAATTACTCTCTTGAGGAACTGAAATTTGCCGTAAAAACAAAAGAAAGATTAAATTCTGTTTCCGGAAGCCAGAAAACAAATCTAAAAAGCTTATCAGTAGCAAAAACGGTGGCACTATTTATGGATTTAGACCTTTCAGAAAGAAAGTACCTAATTCTCCATCAGGCAATCAACGAACTGCATCCAAATAGTTTACCATCTTTGTATGCGTTGCAAAACGAAAAGAAAAATTTGGTACCACCTATAATAGTAACAGAAATTTCGGCAGAAGTTGATTTAAAAACGTTGATGCGTAGAACCGCAGAAAGTGTAATTGAGCTTTGTAACGTACAACATAAAGCATGTAAAATGTCTTTAATTTGCAAGTGGGGCATTGATGGAAGCTCTGGGCATAGCCTTTATAAGCAGAAATTTGAAAATGAAAGCCATACGGATGAATTTATGTTTTTTGCAGCATTCGTGCCATTAAGGTAACTAACAATTTATTTCAGTAAAAAATTTTAGTAAATTTTAAAAACTAACAAAGGATGTATTATGGGTGAATAAAACACCATCATCTACGTTGTATTGTAGACCTATTAAATTCGTTTATGAAAAGGAGAATCCAGCGTTAATTAAAAAGGTCTTCCGGGGCATTGACGACAGTATTACAAACCTAGAATGTGATGTCATTGAATTGAATGGTGGGACAGTTGAAGTAGCGTACGATAAGCATTGCACAATGATAGATGGTGCCGTTGCAAATATTTTAAGTGAACCAATTTCAACAAGCAGGTGTTTTATTTGCAATGCAAGTCCAACTGAGATGAACAACATACATCTTTCAAACGTTCCAAACCCTGAAAATTACAAATATGGGCTTTCAACGCTTCATTGTTGGATTAAATTTTTTGAGTGTGTTGTTCATATTGCTTACCGAATTCCCTTTAAACTTTGGCGTGTCAATAAAGGAAACAAAGGACAGTTTGTGGAAAATAAATCAAGAATTCATAATGAATTCAAAAGAACAGGTTTAATAATAGACCAAGTAAAGCATGGATCTGGAACAACCAATGACGGAAATACTGCTCGACGTTTTTTTGGTAATAGTGACATAGCAGCCGAAATAACTGGTATTGATAAGCGACTTATTGAAAATTTTGCAATCATATTGAGAGTGTTATCTTGTGGATCACCAATCAATGTAAATGCATTTAAAGATCTTCTTACAATCACGAGAAACATGTATTTAATACACTACGGTGGTATTATATGCGGTATTATATGCCTACGGTGGTATTATATGCCTAGCACTGTCCATAAGATATTAGTTCATGGTTGTGATGTTATCGAGTTCTTCAATTTGCCAATAGGTATTATAAACAACCTAATCATAATTATACTTTTATATAATATAATAAATATTCTTTTCTTAGGTTGTCTGTCTGAAGAAGCGTTGGAAGCCAACCACAAAAATGTGAGAAAAACTCGATTATCTCATACGAGAAAAACGAGTCGGGAAAATACAAATAAAGATTTAATGGCCTATTTGTTGTTAAATTCAGATCCCGTGCTATCTTCCAAGAGGAGCATAAAGAATAACCACCCATTTTCTTTAGCCGGAATTGAAAAATATATTTTGATAGAAAACGTAGATCCGGAAAATCATATAATTGAAGACGATGAATTCAGTTATTCGTTAAACAAAGATTAGTATTGGGAAGCATCTAACAGTGATTACCATTTCTTACAATAAAAAAAAAAAAAAAAAAAAAAATTTGCTATACCACTATTTTAAGAAAAGTTTTGTTTTAATTCGGTTTTTCAAATAAAAAAGTATAAATATTCGAGATTTTTACAATTTATATGGGAGGTACCATAATTCGTTATACAATTTCTTTCAAATTAGGGATACAATTTTCTGCATTGAAAATCTTTTACATAGCAAATTCACGCAATTTTCATGAAATTTGTGGCAATAGTTCAATTTTTATAGCCAAAAATAATTTCGGTTTCTATGGGCGGTGGGCGATGGGCGTGGTCAATGTTGATGAAATGATTTTTTTTAAAAGGTGTCGCATAAATATGCTCTTCAAGCGATTTTCATGAAATTTGTGGCAATAGTTCAATTTTTACAGCCAAAAATAATTTCGGTTTGTATGGGCGGTGGGCGATGGGCGTGGTCAATTTTGTCGATACTTTGAAATTTTCTTAATTCTATTATATTAGGGACTCGTGCCGAATTTTATTACCCTAGGACGACTCCTTCTATTTTTGTCCCATCGATGTACTGTGACAAAGCACTGTGCGACGTGTTCGTGTTACCGTGCAAGTTTTTCGGTAGAAAATATCGGATTGCCAAATGTTCTGCTGATAAATGTGCTTTACGTCAGTTGAAGAATTTTTTTTATATTTTAATCTATGTTGTGTAGTTAGATCGAAAAATTCAAAAAATATATACATTTCATTATGTTAAAGTATCAAAAAAGTTTTTCAAATAATAAACCATTCTTTTGTTTTAGTTTTGAAATAAATGCCCGTAGTTTCGTTTTATTTTTGCATAGATGCAGAGATGCAGAGATAATTAAAAATTTACATTAAATGCTAGTTTTAAATTAAAGCAATCAAAAGGAACTAATGTAGTTAGAGGTTTAACTTTAGCCATTTGTAGTTTTGGCTTTACTTTCGACTTTTTTACGCGTTTTAAGCGATCTATGTACATATATATTACTTTTCATAAATTGAGCATACATTGTCATTATTTTGGGGACATCATGTTTAAAAACGGTGGAAATCTACAAATACATTTTTTATTTCATACTTCTCTTATATATTAAAATTTGTTTAAGGAGTGATGGGCTTTTGTGGAATATGTAGGTTGCGCTACCATTTCTGCTAATGGTTGGTCGTTCTCTCCTACTAAGATTTATTTGCTTTCGAGCTGTTGAAAATATAATTCACATATTTTATTAAATTAAAAACATAATTTCACTCTGACCATTACGCCAATTGCACCAACTTACATTTTTTCTATTCGTATTGATTTGGTTGCTTCTATTGTTTACTTTTATCAAAATTGAATCCTCCATTAACTTCATTCCAAGGTGTACAAGTCCGTCTACTTACAGGAATAAAAAAGTATAAAATTAATGTTTTATTTATGAAGCTAACGGTATAGTACCCAATGTGATGGGAATATTACCAGACAAATTACGATGAGAAGCACTGACACGCACTCTACATGCAAGTCATAATCAAAAGCAATAATACAATACCACAATTCAACTTGCGAAAAGTTTCGTCACCAGCAACTGGACTAATGGTTAGCTTAGCTATAGTAATTTGTGATTCCTTCCTTTCGGCCATGGGTTGAGTAGTATTGTATGTAATTGTCTTACTTAAAACAAATTTTTACAAGCATCAGAAAAACCGTCCAAAATTTCACTCAAAACCTTAGAATTGGCTCTTGTATCATCCAACTCCTTTTTCAACTCAGCCAACTTTTTAGGTTGTTTGCGTTCCTTTTTCGATAAACTCAACAAACGTTGACGATGAGACTCTAACTTCTTTTGTTTCAATCCGTTTTCTTTCTCTGCATCTACATTAACATTTTTTTTTTATCTTCAAAGCCCACAAACAAGTTCTGCATTCCAAGTTGAAATTGTTGTTTTTGGCGTTGATTAAATGATTAATGCGACGTACATATTATGAAAAGAGTCATGTCAACTTTTTATCGTTGGCAAACACAAAACGGAAACAATTCTTAATATCATCATGTTTACTTTCATCACCACCAGCAGCATGCTTACTTTTCGTTGTTTTGTGCCTCTTTTCGACTGCAAAAATTTCGAATCTTCTCCATCCAACATATCGACTACATTATCCAGCATCTCATCTTCATATTGTTCATCATCGTTGTTTTGCTTCTTCCTTCTTGGCCGCCTTTTGTTGTGCCAGCAATAGTAATTTTTGCTTTCTTCCTTCGGCCCTGGCTTGAGTAGTCTTGAATGTAATTGTCTTACGTAAAACAAATCACAAGCTATGGGTTTTAATATACACCTTTTATACATATTTTTATATCAAAACAGAAAATACGATATTATTGTTTCTTAAATGTTTATCATAATAGCAAATACTCACTATTTTTTCCATTATTATTATTTTTTATGCTGGTTACAAACATGTGTAGCTGTTCACTTGCACACATTATATTTTGTATATTTTATTTTTTAATCTCTTTCTCAAAGTCCTTGTATCAAATATAAGAAAAAAAAGTAAACAAAGCCATACGGTTCGAGATTACTTTTTTGACAGCTGTCAAGTTGTCACGACTGTGTTAGGCTGTGGTCAGAACATATGTAAATGAAAAAATGAATTTAACTTAGTAATAGAAAAGAAATTAAAAAAATTTATTAGAAATTAGCGTTTTTTTACAACCCTTTTAAAACTGTGATGCATTTTCATGTCGTAAACTTAGTTGAGTGGGTTTTTATTCAACCCTTTTAAAAATGAACGTATCACTGTGACACAATTGCAGGTCGTAAACTTACTTGTGTAGTTTTTTTATAGCTCCTACTTAAGAAATGAAGGTTGTTTTTACAACCCTTTTTATGGGTTTTTTATGGCACCTTCTTAAGAAATGCGCGTTTTTTGCAACCATTTTAACAATTAAGGTATCACTGTGACACAATTGCAGGTCGTAAAATTGCTTGTGTGGGTTTTTAAGCCACCACAAGACACAACAGGTAGAATTGAAATTACCATTTCATTCTTATTACCTCGTCTCGTAGACCATATATAACGCAACAGTTTTTGTGAATGCATTAAGTCGTTGGGAAGAGCTCAAAGTGTGAAATGCTAATTTCAGATAAAAAAATATTTAAAAAAAATAATAAGTGAAGTGACCATTCCAAATCAAAAAGTTTACAATGAATCCACCATCCTCTACACTGCAAGATGAAGCAACAACAACTATCGAAAACCCAATGAGTCATATACCCAAGCATGATGTTATTGTTTTTGGTGTGTCTACTGATTTGACTGATCTTAATTTACCAACCCATCTGAATATCTTGAGATATTATTTTTACTAAAGCGAACGTGCTAAAACAGAACAAAAAAAGTTTTCCTATAAATCATTTACTATTCAAGTACAAGATAAGTTGATTGGAATTTGGGAAAAACTTGGTATGGAAATAATGCTGAAAAAAAGTGAATGTAATAAATTGAAGAGATTGCTTAACAAATATCAAGACCAAATCAAAAGAAGAAACAAAACCCAACAATTTACAGAGTATGTAAAATCTCTGGAAACAATTTTTACATTGGAACATGTAAATGCGATTTGAAGGCAGCTCCATGTGCATGCGGCTTGGTTCCCGAACGCGTCAAAGAGTTTATGCGCGATCAACATAATCAGAGAAGACTAACAATGGATGCATTTGTGATGGATATTGAAGAGCAAGGAGCAACGTGTATGTCATAAATGCCAACATACGAAGATCCCGATGATTCAACATACGCACCGCCACCGGTTCAAGAAGATATGGATAGAAACACAAGTTCACAATACACAGAGAGATACGATTGTTTTAACTTTGCCTTGGTATGTGACAGATTTGGTGTGCCTGATAGAGTAGCATCAGCATTGGGAACGGCTCTTTTTCAAGATTTTAAAATTAAAGATAAGCATGGGAAACCTCTCATCATGGATAAATCGAAAGTTCGCAGAGAAAAAGAGAAATGCACACAAGAAGTGCTTCGCAAACGGTTAGATGATACCAATTTGTTAGCGTTTTCATTCGATGGCAGAAAAGATGATACTTTAACGATAGAAAAAATTTATGAGAAATAACATACTAGGATGGTAAAAGAACCTCATCTTGTTATTTTGAGAGAACCCAATTCTGAATTGATTGGTTACGTAAGACTGGAACATGAAACCGCTGAATAAAAAACAACCAAATTAAATGATTTTTTCAACGATAAAAATATATCACTGGATGCATTAATTGGAATATGCACTGACGGTGAGCCAATAAACACTGGCCCACACGGTGGAATTATACGACGATTCGAATTGCTGTTAAAAAGACCATTGCATTGTTTCGTTTGCCTTCTACACTTCAAGAACTTCCGTTTCGGCATTTGTTTGAATAAATCAACCAGCACTGGACCGAGATCGGCAACCGGAAAACTGAGCCGTCAAATCGAAACTTGTGAAACTCTTCCGGTAAGTTATTGCTATCAATCATTTATTATAATTGTCAACCATTATTAATTATTTTATTATTATATATTTTCAGGTGGTGGACAGCTTCCAGAAAATTGAGTTGCAAAATATGCCCCCTGCTCCATGCAATTTCTAGCGGCGTGGTTTCGGTGGATCTGGCTAACATCAAACCAAGGAAAATTGTACGATTATATGTGACAACGGAAAATCCAGATGCAAATTTAAGAATTCTGGTTGAATTCATAACTAAATGTTATGTGCCAATGTACTTCAATATCAAGTATTACAGCTCTGTCGTGTACGGCAGTGCATTATTTTTCAAGTTCATTGGTTGGTCACGATTTCTAGAACCTCGTTTACGCAAAATTGTCAATCAAGTAATTAAAGATAATTCATATTATGCGCATTCCGAAAATATCTTGTTATCAATGTTGTTTGATGATAGCAAAGAAAAGCGCGACTGTGTATCAAGAAAATTCTACGCTATCGAACCGATGTTGACGACCCAACGCAACTAAGAGCTTATAAAAAACCAGATATAAACTTTAATTGCACAAGTTACACGGAAATGATCAATACGAATGACATAAATAACGTATTTGAACCACCATTCACGCGAAGCACTCCGTACGATACATTGAAAGAATATTTAAATCAAGATGATCCACCGTTTAATGATCCAAAAATTCCATCACACATACAAGGAACGGAATGACATGTTCAATTGCTAGCTGGCGTTTCCAAACGGGCTATACCGGAAAATGTAGAGGCTGTTATGGCGACGACATTAGAGAGCCGTACGAAATTGCCCAGACTTGAAAGTAAAAAAGACTTCAAACAATAATTTTTTTTAGTTTCTTTTCTATAACTAACTTTAATTAATTTTTTCATTTACATATGTTCCGACTAAATAAATTTCTTAAGAGAAAAAATAGATATAATTATAAGTAAATAATAAATATTATTATAAATAACTAAATAAAAATAAATAAAACTGGCGATTTTTTGAAATGTTTGTATGGGGAACCCCCCAGGGGAGTTCCAGGGGGTGTGCCACTGGCATGGGTGGGTCGGGCCTCCAAAGCTAGTGGGGATCGGTCATACATTTGGACTCGATTGGAGCACTCTAAATGGGTCAAAGTGGGATTTTTCAAAATTTGCCCCTACCCAAAAGTTCGAACCAAATTCTGGGAAATCAGAATTCGTTTTAGAGGTATGGTTCCTTCGGCAAAGTTTCTTATTTTGATCCCTAGAATACGATTTTCACTGAGCAATGGGCGATTTTTGAATCGACCCGCCCTAATATAAATGTAATACTTAACATACCTTATAGATGGTAATGCATAATGTTTCTAGGAACAGAAAAAAGTTTATTCTAGTTTATAAACCGTTGTTTAAGCTGGGTAAGGCATAAGTAGTTGTGACTGCTGCCTGTGGTAAAATTTTCTTCAATAAAATAAAAATACTTCCGCAATCGTTTATACAGTTTCAAAAATTTATTTTTTGAGAAAAACTTGTTTAAAGTTTAAAATTTAATTTTTGTTTGTAAAAATTGACACTACGACTGGGTTCGATGTCCTTTAGCTTTAATATACATGTGTCGAAATTTTGTTCTGAAAGCTTGGCATATTTTTTTCACTTTTACTACCGATTTGAGTAAAATATAAAATACTAAAAATATCTCAAGGTTCTAAGCCTTAAGTAATATAATAAACAAAGCGAAAAAATGGACTGAATAAATTTAAAAATCTTGTACATAATTTCAAATAACTGTTAAATTAATGCAATGTCAAATATTAAGATACAGTTATGTCTAAGTTGTGTATATATTGAAAAAGTATCTTGAAAAAAATTGTCTATTAAATATTCAATTAGCATTATTAGCATAACTTCAGTTCAATGTTATTTACTTACTCGTAATATGAAGAATATGCAACACTAGCGGTGAGCGATTACGTATTCATACATATTAGTCACATTTTCTAATGTTTTGTGAGATAATAAATCCAAATTTTGGTATGAGAAAATTAAAGTTCAAGTGATAAAAAAAGTGACTATTATATTACTAGTTGATTGTGTGGCGCCTAGGCGCCCGTTTAAAAATTATGAATAAAATAAATAGTTTAAATTTAAATACACGAAAATTTTATAATAAATTAAATTTCTTTTAATATAGTAGTAAATTGAAAATTATATTGTTTCATATGTATGTACATATGAAAAAAGATTGTGTTTGTAGAAATTGTATACATAAGTATCAAAACAGATAAGAAATATTTGGCAAAAAAGTTTTACAATTTAGAATCTCTTGAAAAACTATATTTAGTGTGAAAAATCGTTGGTCATTTAATAGTTTTCCTTGCTGTGGGTTCGATTGAATACGTATCTTAACTTGTCTTGCAACTTTTATATGTGACAAAGCCACATACAGTTGGCCGTGTGAGAATACCGCGGTCTCCAAATTAATGCCAACGTAATCAAATGACTGGCCTTGAGCCTTGTTTATGGTAATTGCGTATGCAGGAATTACTGGAAACTGGCGGCGTTTTAATATGAAAGGTAATGTGGTGTCGGTTGGGGCGAGATCAATCCTAGGAATTAGAACCGTATCATTTTGTTCAGCGTTACAGAATCAGTCAGTCTCTCAGTCAATGAGTCAGGGATAAGCGTAAATATATTTTAGATATTACCCGGCCTTCACACGTTAAATTTTTGGCTTTCAGGTTGTAATGCACTCATACTTTTTTACTCTTTTTTACTAAACAATCATACGTTTCAATTCTCTCTTTCAATTTTTCAATGGGAGAGTTGCTTAACAATTTTATGACTATTGTATGTGTGATCAATTTGACTTGAACGTGGGAAGGCCGGGTAAAGTGAGGAGATTGGAGATTCCCAAAATTATTAAAATTTAATACAATGGAGTTCGCTTATAACGGACCCTGGTTGTAATAAATTTTTGTTTATAGCGAAGAATTTCTTCGGTCCCAAGAGTTTTAATCACATTTTTCATACAAATTGCTTGTCTTATAGCGAACAGTGGTTATATCAAACTTTTGACTTTAACAAACAATTTTTTTTCCATTTCAGAATTTTCCTATATTATATATATTTAAAAAAAAATAATTTTAATTTAATTTAATTTTATTTTAATTTAATTTTAATACAAAACAAAAACTTCGATTTTCAAATGAAGTTTTGTAAAAGGTCCTTTTATGTATATTTTCGAAAAAGTTTGCCAATAGCCAACCTTTGCTTTGTACTTTCTGCTTCTATACATAAGGAGTTTTTAAAATTATATGATTTTAAAAAAATATTTTATTTTGATAGAAACTCGGTAATTGTAGTCTTATTAAGGCAAACTATTAATATGTATCTTTTTAATAATTTAATTTATGATTTATAACTTTTTAAAATGCATCAAAATAAATAAACTTATTTAACTAAAAAAAGTTTTTAAACCTTTCGGACAAAACAAAAAAATACTACGGTTGTAACGAACTTAGTCTAACTAATTTGGCCGGTCTCGCCGATTTCATTATAACCGAACTCCATTTTACTGTAAAAAAAATAGAATAGCATAGAAAAAAAAACGCTTTAGAGCAAGGTTCCCAAGAGTTTCTTAAGGGGGGTAAGGTTTTAAAAGTTAAAAAAGTCGTATTTTCATAATTCTTTTTTGAAGATATGAATAACGTTGGATTATTATATATACGTTATAGTATAACATTTGAAGAATCTTTGAAAAAATTTTCAATTAAAAATTTTAATAAATAAGTCCGTGACAGGGAATCTCCGGAGGCGTTGTTGTTTTGCGGTGAACATCATAACTCGTTACCGGATGATGTGAAATTTAAAAATCGAAATGCGTTTCGAAGGTGACATGTTTCCTGAGGTAGTGACGAATTTTTACAATTTTTTTTTGCAGCAATTTTGAAGTGAAAAACGTTTTTGCTATACAATTTCGGGAAAAAAAATTTTCGTGGTTACCTGATGATTTATGTGTAGATATAGTGTCTAAAATTTCAAAAAAATCGGTCAAGTAGATTTTGAGTTATGATGTTCACGGACTTCGAACATTTATTTGAGAGAAAATCGGTTTAAAGTTTTTTAAAAACTGATTTATACACTATATACCGTATGAGGCCGGTCGCTGGAAACGCTGTATCTTCTTAAGTTTTGCTCTGATTTACTTAATTTTTACTGATTTTGACACAACACGCTCGACATATTGTGCATTCAGAAAAAGGTTTTATAACCTACCACCCCAATACACCTACACAAAAGAGAAAAAAAATATTTATTATTTCATCATACATGTAAACTGAAAAAAGAGAACTACATTTTTTGCAGTTATCTATAAATCAAAAAAATAAGGGCGTATTAGTTTTACTTAAAAAAAACTTATTATTCCAAATCGCCTTAAATTCTTCCATGATAATTTCAATAAATTATTCAAATTAGAATCTTAAATATACCTATTTACGTAATTTATGTTTGTCTAAATTTTTTGAAAGCAAATTATCCAAAAATTTATATTATGAGTGAAAAAAATAATTTTCACACCTCTGTTCTGAAATTACAATGTAATATAATTATGTAAAGTTAGAATAAATAATTTAAATTTTAAACCTAATATTCCACTATTTTTTCAAGTGCATTTCAATACAGAGCCTTAAACGAAACCATATGTTGAACAACAACAAAATCCACATTGAAGATCTCTTTTTTCTCAAATATTTATTAAAAAAGCATACTCATTGGTAAGTGCTGGCCATCAGAGAACCTGAGCGAAAGCACTCATAACAATACAAAACAATTTTGAGATGAAAAACAAAACAGGCAAATGGAAAAGTTTAGTTTGATAAAAAGAAGTATGTATGCATATCGGACGACGTTAAATGAGAAAAATAAAAATGTTTAAAATTTCATCATTACTTTTTTGCAGAATTTTTTTTATTGACCAACAAAGGGAATTTAAAGAAGAATTTGAATAGATATTAGTTTTTTTTTATGCATTTTTTGCGTTTAAATTATTCCATATGTAACACGAAATCTGCACATATCGATAGCAGCGCTGCCAATTTTGGCAACTTATTGTAATTTCGACGATTTTTCAATTTGTTAAAATGATTTGAGAAATTTGTTAAAATGATGATTGAAGATTTAAAATTTTCAGTAGTATAAAAATTACGATTTCAAGGGTTAACAATTAATGGGTTGTTTATCGAAAATTGATCATTTTTGTTCGGTGTAAATGGAAATTACAAAATATGTATAGATTTAATTCTGGGTCAAATCGTTTCAAAACGGAAATACCTTGAATAGCATAACCATTTAAGATTTAAATTTTAATTACGGCGATACTTTAAACCTATATTATATGTTTCAGCTATAGATACATATCAATAAAATTATTTAGTTGATTGCTGTGTTAAATTTTTTTCGTTGAAATTTCATCACAAATACATTTTTATATATAGAAATAACCAATGCTGTAATAATATTCGTAATATGAATGATATAAATAAATTTTATTGTTTCGAGTTGTATAAGCGGTAAAATTTTCTTGAAAATTTCTTGTTTTAAAAATGACGATTTTGGCGATTTAGTTTCCAAAATTTTCGATTTTCAGAAGATTTTATTAGCAGCACTGGTCGGTAACAAAGAAGAGAGAAAATTGTGTGTGGGTTTGTATAAAACGAGAAAGATTAAATTTTGTTTGTGTATTTCGCATAGCTTTGTATGGAGTACTATGTGTGTGTATTATTTCAGTGTTACAGAATCAGTCAGTCAGTCAATGAGTCAGGGATCAGCGTAAATATATATTTAAGAAGATATGGGGGGTTTCATGTCAAGTGCACCAACTTTTGAAACCGCTGTCTTCCGATCGGGATGAAATTTGCTCCAAGGTTAGTCCTATTGGATAGTAGTTTAAACACAATTTATCAATAAGATCGGTCCAGATCTCTCTGAGTTAGAGGGGATCAAAATTTGTCATTTTATCCAAACAGTTGTTTTTTTCTCATCCATGTAACTTATTACCTATTGTTCTTAGAAAATTTTCTCCCAAATAGTTTAGATAGCTATTTCTTCAATATTTCGGAAAAAAATACCTTAAAAAAAATTTTAGACTTTTTTTTTGCTAAATTAAAGCATTTTTTGCCTTTTTTTTCAAAAAGGACATGTTTTTTTTTTTTCATAAGAAACCTTAGGATTTTTTTCCTTTAAGAGCTTTTTGGTCGCTTAGTGGGATGGGAGTGGGATATCTATCAAAATAAATGTTTTGTAACTCAAGACAACGGTTTTTCAATTTTTCACAAATGCACTATTTTGAATTTTTTCCTATTTGTGTCTAAAACCTTACAAATAAAACTTATACTGAGAAACTAGACAAATTAACCTTTCCGAAGGTATGTAACATACCTTCATAAAATAACAGAAGAGAATGGTTATCTGTAACCTGAAAGAGTTATTTGCAACATTTCAATCTGAACACGAGGATGTTAGAATTGGCTTCACGAAATTAACCCAAATGAGGCCAAAACATTGCGTTTTGGCAGAAAGCAGCGGAACTCACACAGTATGCGTTTGCATTTACCATGAAAATGTTAAACTGATGTTGAAGGAAATCAACTTAAAGTATTTAACAGATGATTCGGCAGAAGATTTACACGATTACCGCGATTGCCTTAAATTGACTATATCTCCTAATGCAACAACTTCTTGCGACTTAGGTGAATGTACCAATTGCCCGAAAACCACAATCATCAAAGAAAATTTAATCAACTCTTTAGATCGAGAATATATAGAGGAGGTTAAATTTGATTCTTGGATTCAGACTTACAGATGCACATTAAAAACAATGATTTTAAATGTGGATGATTTTGTGGAAGAAATGTGTACAGGATTGCTAAACTTGAGAAACCATGACTTTTTAGTCAAAGAGCAATAGTCATTCTTCAAGGATTTGAAGATACATTTGAAGTCTGGTGAATTCGTTATTTCATATGATTTCGCAGAAAACTATAAATATGTTCTTCAGGATGCCATACAAGCATTCCACTTCAATAACGACCAAGCAACTATATTCACAGTAGTTATTTACTACATGAAAGATGAAAAACTGGAACACAAAAGTATGGCAATCATATCCGACGATTTAAAACATGATACCGTTGCAGTTTATGAGTACCAGAAGAGAATACTAAAATTTCTAAAATTTAAATTTACAGTAAATAAGGTATACTACGTTTCGGACGGAGCTCGTCAACATTTGAAAAACAAAAGTAGCTTGGCAAATCTTATGGCCCATGAAAAAGATTTTGGAATGCCAGCTGAGTGGCATTTTCATCCTACTACTCATGGTAAAGGAGCATGTGATGGTATTGGAGCAAACCTTAAAAGAAATGCAGCGAAGTACAGCCTCCAGTGCTCTCATCAAGATCGCAACTTAGATGCGATTGCTTTATTCCATTGGGCAAAGAGTTATTGCAAAGAAACAGAAATAGTTTTTAGTAGCAAAGAGGATCATCAGGAAACATTGAAAACACTGAAGAGCAGATTCGATGCTGCGGTAACAATCGATGGCACCGCTCAATACCATGCTTTTATACCGCTTGTCGATGGAAGACTCAAGTTGAAAAAGTTTTCTGCCTCTATTCAATGCGATTTCTTTCCAAAGACAACAAAAAACCAGCAGCGAACTCAACAGCTGAACCTAGTAACGCCAAGAAAGGATTGACAAAAAAACGCAGTAAATAAAGGCGACAAAAAAGCTGGAGGAAAGACTGGGTATTTAAAAATTTACAAGACTTAAATACATACTTCATCAGCTACAATAAATTAAGTATAAAAATAGTTATGATATAAATGGATCAAATGCAATTAATATTAAATTTTAATAAATTATTTATCTTTTTATTTTTAATATTATTATTATTACACATTAATTTAATTATTAAAAATAAATAAAAAATAATAATTTTTCAACATTTCTATAGAAAATAAGAAATTTTTTTCCTGAGGTTAACATATTCTGGGTATTACAGTATCGAGGGTATAAAATTTTAGTTAGGTATGTTATATACCTTCGGAAAGTTTAGTTTGTCTAGTTTCTCAGTATAAGTTTTATTTGTAAGGTTTTAGACACAAATAGGAAAAAATTCAAAATAGTGCATTTGTGAAAAATTGAAAAACCATTGTCTTGAGTTACAAAACATTTATTTTGATAGATATCCCACTCACATCCCACTAAGCGACCAAAAAGCTCTTAAAGGAAAAATCCTAAGCTTTCTTATGAAAAAAAAAAAAATGCCCTTTTTGAAAAAAAAGGCAAAAAATGCTTTAATTTAGCAAAAAAAAAGTCTACAAGTTTTTTTTTTTTTTTTAAAGTATTTTTTTCTGAAATATTGATGAAATAGCTATCTAAACTCTTTGGGAGAAAATTTTCTAAGAACAATAGGTAATAAGTTACATGGATGAGAAAAAACACCTGTTTGGCCAAAATGTCAAATTTTGATTCCCTCTGACTCAGAGAGATCTGGACCGATCTTGTTGAAAAATTGTGTCTAAACTACTATCCAATAGGACTAACCTTGGTGCAAATTTCATCCCGATCGGAAGACATCGGTTTCAAAAGTTGGTGCACTTGACATGAAATCCCCCATATATTTAATATATTTAAGATATTTTGCTCAAAATCTTCTTCAAAATCTAGTACCGTTCATACAAAGAATTAATTACGAGATTTTGTTTAACACAGCTTATTGATGTAAGCAAAAGAATTGTGAAAAATACAAATAAGTAAAATATTTCTTAAACCTTAAATGATGTATCTCGCATTTTCTTAAAATTTGATTACTTATGTGTGTACATCTTAAGAAATGTATCATTAAAATGATTTTTAAAAGAGTATTTTTGCATTGTGATTTTTTCACTTTTCTTATAGTTTTATTTTTATTATTTTATCAATACAACTAATAAACATAAATGCATTATTTAAATCAAAAATTAATTAAATTGGTGGGTATTCAAATATGAACATGGTTTATATAATTTAGTGTGCGTTTCACACAATATGATATTTCTAAGAATATTTGTTATTATGTATTTTTAATGATAAGAAATCCCTAATTGTGTAAGATAACATACTAATGCATTATCTTAGGATAGTTTTATTATCTGTTTTTCCAAGATAATACAACACATGTGCTAAGACGCAGGTATAATTATTAGTTCTAGATTTTCATATTTACCTCTTAAGGATTTACATTTTATACAAAAACATAACATATAAACAGTTTTGCCATAATTTGAAATTGTAAAGATGCTAAGTTGCAAAAAAAAAAGATGCCAAAATGTACTGGAGTCAAAAAAAAAAGATGCTAAATTTATTTTTTCAAATCTCATTACCATTATATTGAAAAATTAAATATTTATTAATAAATTCTTTGGTTTTTAAATCGAAAAATTAATATAAAACATAAGTTTCGATTATATTACAATAATTGGTTTATGGAATCTAATATTTCTGTGATGTCTTCATCTTCAAGTTATTCTTGGCTCTGATATTTTTCTGACGATCGACTTTTATCAACGACATCGTTCGGTATATTGTAAGTGTAACAGCACCCATTTTTCAATTTCACACCTTCTTTTATACGTAATATAGAACATAAAAACTCCGAATTTATTCTGTTCAAAGTTTGCTTTTCACTGAAGCCATTTAACTAAACAAACGTGCAACTTCGGGACAAAACATCAATACAAATATTGATAACTCTTTAAATGGATTTTCACTAATAGAATTTTTGTTAACTTCAATCCATAAAGAGCTTGTATTCAGTGTTGTATCCCAATATTGTTCTGCCATATAAATTCATTGGATTTGAATTTTTTCTGTTTCAGATGATCTAAATTTAAAGTCTTGTAATATATTGGTTATCGGTTCTTTTACCCGGTTTAATGTTTTTTGTATTGAAAATTTTGGCATTTTTTTAATACAATAGTATTTTTTGGCAATCGACTTTTTATTTTATTAAAAACTGTTGTTGGTGTTAACATTCTTCTATTTCAAAATGTTTTGTTATATTTTTTGAAAGAAACGAGCAGAGTGGTAAAAAGAGTAGTACACAAAATTCTGTTATTACACTTTGAGAAATCAAAACATATCAATACCATTAAAATTATGATTGTATATTCAAAAATAATGAAAAAAATCAAAAAAAAAAAATGCTAAAAGCAACTTTTTATTAAAAAAAGATGCTAAGTTTGCATCTAGCATCTTTTCATAAATTTTGGATACTAAACGACAAAAAAAGTTGCTAAATCTAGCAACTAAAATGCTAAAATGGCAACACTGCATATAAATAAAAGTAACTTACAACTACTTAACTCGTACGCGTGGAATGACACTTTTAAAACATTTTAAAAACACAAATTGAAAGTTTTTGTAAAAAAAAACTGTGTTATCCTCAGCCTCAGCTCAGCCTAGTTTAGCAAACAACTAAAATAGAGTGTTCCCAAAGGGTGCCAATGCGCAAAATAGCGATGTTGTATACATAGGTAGAATTATGTATTCACAAAACATTACTACTAGTTTAATTCATAAGTTTAAGGTATTATTCGAATTCAGCTTTATATTTTAATTTATCTTTTTACTATTCTTTGTTTATTTTTTTTTTAACACTTTTTTTCTTTATGTAACCTTTTTAGTCCCAACTACAATCGTTATCATGATAAAATCGAAATGTCTTAACGTTATCGAATTTTAATTCTTCAACAATATTCTGATCTTTAATGATATGGGTTGACGACTGACATTTAAATAGAACAATAATTTGTAATTTTCTTATAAGTGAATATCATTACCTTCTTGATTTATATCCCAAATAACAATTTTTGCATTTAATTTTGCAAAGTTAAGAGCTATTAGACGTCCAACACCACCTCCACCTCCAGTAATTAAGATGACCTGGCCGGTGACATCCTGAAAATAATAACAAATTCTAAGATAAAATATAGTAGCTTCATTATATTAGCAGATTGTTTTTTAATTCCATAAATTACTCCAAGAAACTTAAAAACTTAGCTATTATTTATTCTTAAAGTCGCGTTTTTAAAGCAAATTTGCTTGTTTAAATTCACACGCACATCATTCAAGAAGAACTTTTCTTTAAGCGATAAAAATGGAAAAATAGATACTGCGTTTTCTGATATACATACGATTTTTAGTATTTTAAAGAGAACTGATTATTCGCTGAAGATTTTTATTTTTAAAAGCAAAAGCTAAGTAATAAGAGTTGATTTGTGCGATTAGTTGTTATGCGCATGAGAGATCGCAAATTACTTCCCACAGAAAAAATATATGAAAATACTTGTACGTGCTTAGCAGTTTTAAGCAATAATCTTTTTATAAAAAAAATTTTGCTATCCACTTTTAAACTTCTGCCGATACTGAAACATTAATTCCGAATACCAAAATTCAAATGATTCTTGGCTAAATATTATTGTTATTAAAAATAAGCTAATTTTTAAATATTTTTATCTGAATTATTTTTTATTTTTATCTTCATTACGTTGAATACAAAAAAATACATAATAATAACAGGTAAGAAACTAAATATAGAAATTTAAACTTTTAATATTTAATTTTTAATTTTTAATTTTTAATTTTTAATGTTTAATTTTTAATTTTTAATTTTTAATTTTTAATTTTTAATTTTTAATTTTTAGTTTTTTATTTTTAATTTTTAATTTTTATTTTTAATTTTTAATTTTTTATTTTTAATTTTTAATTTTTAATTTTTAATTTTTAATTTTTAATTTTTAATTTTTAATTTTTAATTTTTAATTTTTAATTTTTAATTTTTAATTTTTAATTTTTAATTTTTAATTTTTAATTTTTAATTTTTAATTTTTAATTTTTAATTTTTAATTTTTAATTTTTAATTTTTAATTTTTAATTTTTAATTTTTAATTTTTAATTTTTAATTTTTAATTTTTAATTTTTAATTTTTATTTTTAATTTTTAATTTTTAATTTTTAATTTTTAATTTTTAATTTTTAATTTTTAATTTTTAATTTTTAATTTTTAATTTTTAATTTTTAATTTTTAATTTTTAATTTTTAACTTTTAATTTCTAATTTTTAATTTTTAATTTTTAATTATTAATTTTTAGTTTTTAATTATTAATTTTTAATTTTTAATTTTTAATTTTTAATTTTTAATTTTTAATTTTTAATTTTTAATTTTTAATTTTTAATTTTTAATTTTTAATTTTTAATTTTTAATTTTTAATTTTTAATTTTTAATTTTTAATTTTTAATTTTTAATTTTTAATTTTTAATTTTTAATTTTTAATTTTTAATTTTTAATTTTTAATTTTTAATTTTTAATTTTTAATTTTTAATTTTTAATTTTTAATTTTTAATTTTTAATTTTTAATTTTTAATTTTTAATTTTTAATTTTTAATTTTTAATTTTTAATTTTTAATTTTTAATTTTTAATTTTTAATTTTTAATTTTTAATTTTTAATTTTTAATTTTTAATTTTTAATTTTTAATTTTTAATTTTTAATTTTTAATTTTTAATTTTTAATTTTTAATTTTCAATTTTTAATTTTTAATTTTTAATTTTTAATTTTTATTTTTAATTTTCAATTTTTAATTTTTAATTTTTAATTTTTAATTTTTAATTTTTAATTTTTAATTTTTAATTTTTAAATTTTTATTTTTAATTTTTAATTTTTAAATTTTTAATTTTTAATTTTTAATTTTTAATTTTTAATTTTTAATTTTTAATTTTTAATTTTTAATTTTTAATTTTTAATTTTTAATTTTTAATTTTTAATTTTTAATTTTTAATTTTTAATTTTTAATTTTTAATTTTTAATTTTTAATTTTTAATTTTTAATTTTTAATTTTTAATTTTTAATTTTTAATTTTTAATTTTTAATTTTTAATTTTTAATTTTTAATTTTTAATTTTTAATTTTTAATTTTTAATTTTTAATTTTTAATTTTTAATTTTTAATTTTTAATTTTTAATTTTTAATTTTTAATTTTTAATTTTTAATTTTTAATTTTTAATTTTTAATTTTTAATTTTTAATTTTTAATTTTTAATTTTTAATTTTTAATTTTTAATTTTTAATTTTTAATTTTTAATTTTTAATTTTTAATTTTTAATTTTTAATTTTTAATTTTTAATTTTTAATTTTTAATTTTTAATTTTTAATTTTTAATTTTTAATTTTTAATTTTTAATTTTTAATTTTTAATTTTTAATTTTTAATTTTTAATTTTTAATTTTTAATTTTTAATTTTTAATTTTAATTTTTAATTTTTAATTTTTAATTTTTAATTTTTAATTTTTAATTTTTAATTTTTAATTTTTAATTTTTAATTTTTAATTTTTAATTTTTAATTTTTAATTTTTAATTTTTAATTTTTAATTTTTAATTTTTAATTTTTAATTTTTAATTTTTAATTTTTAATTTTTAATTTTTAATTTTTAATTTTTAATTTTTAATTTTTAATTTTTAATTTTTAATTTTTAATTTTTAATTTTTAATTTTTAATTTTTAATTTTTAATTTTTAATTTTTAATTTTTAATTTTTAATTTTTAATTTTTAATTTTTAATTTTTAATTTTTAATTTTTAATTTTTAATTTTTAATTTTTAATTTTTAATTTTTAATTTTTAATTTTTAATTTTTAATTTTTAATTTTTAATTTTTAATTTTTAATTTTTAATTTTTAATTTTTAATTTTTAATTTTTAATTTTTAATTTTTAATTTTTAATTTTTAATTTTTAATTTTTAATTTTTAATTTTTAATTTTTAATTTTTAATTTTTAATTTTTAATTTTTAATTTTTAATTTTTAATTTTTAATTTTTAATTTTTAATTTTTAATTTTTAATTTTTAATTTTTAATTTTTAATTTTTAATTTTTAATTTTTAATTTTTAATTTTTAATTTTTAATTTTTAATTTTTAATTTTTAATTTTTAATTTTTAATTTTTAATTTTTAATTTTTAATTTTTAATTTTTAATTTTTAATTTTTAATTTTTAATTTTTAATTTTTAATTTTTAATTTTTAATTTTTAATTTTTAATTTTTAATTTTTAATTTTAATTTTTAATTTTTAATTTTTAATTTTTAATTTTTAATTTTTAATTTTTAATTTTTAATTTTTAATTTTTAATTTTTAATTTTTAATTTTTAATTTTTAATTTTAATTTTTAATTTTTAATTTTTAATTTTTAATTTTTAATTTTTAATTTTTAATTTTTAATTTTTAATTTTTAATTTTTAATTTTTAATTTTTAATTTTTAATTTTTAATTTTTAATTTTTAATTTTTAATTTTTAATTTTTAATTTTTAATTTTTAATTTTTAATTTTTAATTTTTAATTTTTAATTTTTAATTTTTAATTTTTAATTTTTAATTTTTAATTTTTAATTTTTAATTTTTAATTTTTAATTTTTAATTTTTAATTTTTAATTTTTAATTTTTAATTTTTAATTTTTAATTTTTAATTTTTAATTTTTAATTTTTAATTTTTAATTTTTAATTTTTAATTTTTAATTTTTAATTTTTAATTTTTAATTTTTAATTTTTAATTTTTAATTTTTAATTTTAATTTTTAATTTTTAATTTTTAATTTTTAATTTTTAATTTTTAATTTTTAATTTTTATTTTTAATTTTTAATTTTTAATTTTTAATTTTTAATTTTTAATTTTTAATTTTTAATTTTTAATTTTTAATTTTTAATTTTTAATTTTTAATTTTTAATTTTTAATTTTTAATTTTTAATTTTTAATTTTTAATTTTTAATTTTTAATTTTTAATTTTTAATTTTTAATTTTTAATTTTTAATTTTTAATTTTTAATTTTTATTTTTAATTTTTAATTTTTAATTTTTAATTTTTAATTTTTAATTTTTAATTTTTAATTTTTAATTTTTAATTTTTAATTTTTAATTTTTAATTTTTAATTTTTAATTTTTAATTTTTAATTTTTAATTTTTAATTTTTAATTTTTAATTTTTAATTTTTAATTTTTAATTTTTAATTTTTAATTTTTAATTTTTAATTTTAATTTTTAATTTTTAATTTTTAATTTTTAATTTTTAATTTTTAATTTTTAATTTTTATTTTAATTTTTAATTTTTAATTTTTAATTTTTAATTTTTAATTTTTATTTTAATTTTTATTTTTAATTTTTAATTTTTAATTTTTTATTTTTAATTTTTATTTTTAATTTTTAATTTTTAATTTTTAATTTTTAATTTTAATTTTTAATTTTTAATTTTTAATTTTTAATTTT